>JABVXW010000107.1:0-160543 GCA_013365375.1 Litomosoides brasiliensis | reverse complement strand
TACGATCCAGGAGGTTTAGTTTTTGTTTCTAACTCCATTTCTTCATTTTTGTTTTAATTCATTTGTTTGCACTAGTTAAACCGTATTTGATAAAGAGATATAGTACGACATATATACATGTGTGCATGCATGTGTTTTTATATATAATCTAACAATTAGACAAGTTTTTTGAAAAACTGTTGATCTTCATTTCTGCTTCAAAAAAATTTAGTGTAAAAATTGTGTTGATGTTTTCGCAAATTTGGGAAAGATTGACAGTTCAAACACTTTAATGTTAAAAAAAAAGTTTCGATCTAACCCTTGCATTTATCTTATAAGGTTCAAATGTCGATTTGGAATGGTCAGCCATTACTGGTATACTTGAGCAGTCGTACCACTGACCACTTAAATAAGCTGTATTCATCTCCCGCAGTGTCGTTTGCCATTTTTCGGCTCTTACCGGAACTCTCACAGCAGCTTATCCTGAAAACACTGTGTCTAAGTGGTGCTGAAATGAAATGGTAAGGTTTTGAAATTTGAGAAATGTTGAAGGTAATTTGTGTTTCTTAATGGTGTGTTGAGAAAGTATAACTGAATAATTGTATGATTAACTTCTAATGCACGTAAATTGCGTTCAGCAGTAACGGTCCATGTTTCCCTGGGAATGTGAATTTTTGGTTTGGAAACTATCGCTTTCGACCATTTCTCAGTGGCAGTTAACTGAATGCAATTTTTGCGTTGAAAAAAGCCTAAACGGTATTTATTTCCTCCTATCAAGTTTAGATTAGTTTATTTTAATTTGTTATGTAGAAAAAGAAATAGGTAATTGTTTTTACAGTAGGATGGAATAATAAGGTATCTATATATTGTGATTATTCTGGGTTTTATTTTTACATTTTGACATTCCGGTTGTAAGTCCACAGAATTAATGAATACGATAATTAACAAAATAGAAGTACTGATTGTAGTTTAAAAAGCTTACTATTGTGTCGGAGAATTGGAAAAAGTTCTTTGAAAAAGTGCAAACGTTTATTGAATCTTCTTGAACACCGCAGTAATAATTCTGCTTCAAATCTGGTATGCGAGCTGAAAAGAAGCCAAGTTTTGCTGTTTTAGAGAATCCCCTGATCTATGTGTGAATTTTTTCCTCGGTGGCTTGGAAGATACTGAGCAAGATAAGCAGTTCCCCAATACACACAAAGGGAGATATCTTTCTTCGTTTGAAAAACTAGTGAAAACTACAATTAAACTAAGCTCAAAAAACGAAAAAGACCTAGTGAAGCAATGTATTTACATGTGGAAAGATGTTAACTGTAGCATGATACTGGACTTCCTACTTTCCGGCACTATAATGAAAATGATCGTTACTTTATTTAGTGAGTGGCGTGCGTGGTCAGTCCCGGATTTCGAGACCATAATGACGAGTCATATCGATGGATTGAGGAAACTGAGGATAATTATTGGGAATGAAGAAGTTATGATTAATGTGAGTTTAGTTCTTAATATTTTTGTTACTGCACTTGACCGATTGAGAAAGGTGCAAATAAATAGAATCATAAATGGATTATATAAACCTTTTTCATTTTAGTTTTTGTCACTGCAAATTTTATGGTCGCGTCTGTCAAAAGATAGCTTGACTACTGGTTAATGAATTTATTTCAGAAGATCAACTGTCAAGTAAAGTGTGTATTTTTTCCATAAATAGAATATTTAATCCTTTTCTGATGATTCTGTTAATGAAATTAATGTTCATTTTTCAGCCTGTTTATCGTCGTGCGTATCTTAATGCTACTCGTATTGGATTTTACAAAGCATCAGAGCTCAGTGTAGTTACGAACTACGATGAAAAAACTCGAAAATCGGCAAATAAAGATCTCGGAAAAAAAGCAGTTGAAAGATGGGAATGCATATTGCACTATTTGGCTTTACCGTCGCAGAAAAGCGAACAGGGTGTCAGTGGAACCACTAAAATGCTTTTTAGGTCTGCGGGTTTAACTAGCAGTGAAAATGGTCAGTTATTTTCCCTGTTTTTCAAGTTTCATTACCAGTTAAGATTTTTCATGAACTTTAAAGTACACTTGAATATAGTAAATATGTAGTTTTCTACTTTAGATGACGGTGATATAGAAATAACATCTGCCGGTTTCCAGTTTCTCTTGTTAAACCGTTCCGATCAAATCTGGACCTACCTCTTGCATTATTTTCATATGCAAGAGGTAGCTGGTATTGATGTTATCGAAGAATTTGATTTTTTATTCAGGCACTTTCTTAATTGTTCTATTGCTATGACCTGAATTTTTTGTTTTTCACGCTGTTTTGTTATACATACTCTTATGTCCTATTAATGCTCTTTTGATTGCGAATACAGTTAATAACTGGCATATTTAGATTAACGCTATATTCTGGTAATACTTGTGGTGATACTAGATCAGCCAACGGTTCAGACAAAGAACGACCTGCCAGTAGTCGAGCATTTCTTATCAGTGAAAGTTGGCCTGAACCTATCAAAAATTTTCTAATGCACCTCAGAGAATTGGGATTGATTTTTATAAGGAAAAGAAAAGACGGGTCAGTTTGCAGTCATATTTGAAGTTCTATTTTTCGTGAACTGTACAAAAATACTGTTTAAATTAATTGGATTGGTTTCATAGGATTTTTGTCATTTATTGTTCTTTGCAGGTTTTTCTTCCTAACTCCTTTACTCAATCATTTAACCAATATTTCCTATACATCTGAAACATGCATAGGAAGCCGTAATCAAAACGGCTTTGTGATAGTAGAGACAAACTATCGTGTTTATGCATACACAGATTCAACCTTGCAACTCGCAATACTTTCGACATTTACAGAAATGCTTTACAGGTTTATTCTACAAATTAGTAGTGTTTTTGTGAGTCGTTATTTGTAATGTGAATGTGTAGCTTTTGTTTTTTTTGGAAAGACTTTTTTATTTTCAGATTCAATGATATGTCTGTAGGTGTGCTGTCTCGGGAAGCTGTAAGAAAAGCTTTTCAGGTATTTCTGTTGTTTGGTCCAGTTTGTTTGACTCCATAAATTTGCTGAAAGATCTACGTTATCTTTTGCAGAAATGGATGATTGATATTACTTTAGTACAGATATTTAATTTGGGTGGAAGGAATATTTTACAGGTTGGTATAACAGCAGCACAAATTATATCATTTCTGCGCGCAAATGCTCACCCGGCAATTTATGCAGTCAGAACTGAATGCGGAGGAGTAATACACAGTGTACCGATTACTGTTGCTGATCAGATACGACTTTGGGAAGATGAAAGGCGACGTTTAGTATTGTGCAATGCTGCTATTTATTCATCATTTGAATCCGAAAAAGAATATTTCGGTTTGAAAGGACACGTCACTTCTCAAGGTATATCTACGGAAGTTTGTAAAATTATTTACACGACTTTTCTTACCTCATTTTACATAAATAGAAATTTTTATTCGTTTGAATTCAGATCTAATCTAAATTCTCGTTAACGCCTTTTTTTTCGTAATAACGAAACCCTTCCGTTTAAACTTGTCTTTAGGTATCTTACTATGGAGTGATGATGCGCAGAAGTTGCTAGTTATTACAGAGGAAGGACATGAAAACGTGAAAGCGTGGTGGAAAATGAAAACTGGCAAAAATGGTTCTTAAATTAAGCTTTTATTATCTTTATGATTACATGACATTACCAGGATGTGTGATTGGTACCTTATTATTTAGCATGATCTATTTCTGTGGACTTTTACGCCTGAAAACCCTGATACCAAATTTCTTATTTGAATTATGAATATCAAATCTGTAATGTTCATGTGTTTAAGTTTAAAGTTTAAAAACCTGTATCCATTTATCAGCTTTCTACTGATAGAGCTCTGTGTTGCTAAAATCCTTTAGTTGCTCATTGAGCTGTTTTAATCCAGGACATCAGAGCCTTCAAACATGTGAAGTTTAAGGTTCACTGATAATTTACTAACTACTCTTTCTTCCGACTTCATTTGGATGTATATCCTGAACACTTCTATCATAAAATGCAAAAGTCTCTCAGTGTGTAATGTTGAAATTTATGGCGTTTTGTGAAGATTCTGTAAAAACTGGGGTCTCCCTTTTTCACAGTTCGATGCATTATATGATAGATGGTAGATTTTTTTAAACGACAACTGCGATATTTAAGGGCATCGTATCGTGAATGTGCCAAATGATTCTAACCTGAACGTTAGAAAGATGACACTGCAGTAATTTCCTGTACATTTTTTCACTTGCTTCAATCGATTCGTATTTCTTGTCGAATTTTTGATTGCTTCCAGTCGAAAAGTTGTAAAATTTGATAACGTCTAATTTTCGAATATTGCTATTCATTATTACGTTTTCACGTCACAAATTTTGATAACATTTGTTTTCGGATGTTTCCTTAATGTATTAATAATACTTTCATTAATAAGTTTTTTAGTAATAATACTTTTAATAATACTTTTAGTAATAATACTTTTATTTTATTACGTTGTAAATTTTAATAAGCTTAATTTTTGAATTTTTTATTGCATTACCACGTTTTTACTTGATTTCGTTTGAAATTTTGATGACGTCTGGAATATTTCCTTAGTGTATTATTACGTTTTTATTTTATTACGTTACAAACTTTGGTAACGTTTATTTCATTACGTTACAAATTTTGGTAACGTTTATTTTCGGATATTTCCTTAATGTGCTACACATTTTTATTTTATTACGTTGTAAACTTTAATAAGCTTAATTTTCGACTTTTTTATTGTATTATCACGTTTTTACTTGATTTCATTTGAAGTTTTGATGACGTCTCGAATATTTCCTTAACGTACTATTACGTCTTTATTTATTACATTTTTGGTAACATTTATTTTCGTATATTTTCTTAATGTATTACATATTTTTATTTTATTTGTAAATTTTGATAAGCTTAATTTTCGACTTTTTCCTTGTATTATCACGTTTTACATGATTGTGTTTCAAATTTTGATAACGTCTCAAATATTTTCTTGATGTATTAATACGTTTTTATTTTATTACATTATAAGTCTTAGTAACGTTTATTTTATTACGTTGCAAATTTTGACAGCGTTTTGTTTTGTGAAGATATTTATATTTTTGCTTCCATATATTTAATGTTATTAAATTATGTCGTTTCTTCGATCAAATTGTGCATGTGTCTTATCGTTGATATTCGTTGTCTATTTTCTCACTTTCGTATCTTCTTTTCGCGTGGTGTCAGTTCTTTTAATGTTGATCTCAGTGCTCAATGAACTTTCTACGTGTATTGCCACTCAGGAAATCTGATCCATGTATTATACATTGTAGATTGCAGTAGTGGTAGCATGAAATGATACCTAAATTTTTAGACTGAAGATTTCTTTATCAAGTTCGAATGTTCGTAGAAATACTAGCATGTGAGCCATAGTTTATTACGGATTATTTGATAACACAGTGCAATGGTGTCATGGCGTTTGCGTCCCAGTGTAGTGAGAAAATTCACTCTGCCCAATCTATATTCTTCTCAACAACTCACCATCTTGTATCAGTAGGCGCTGTTATGAAAAACTCGCTTACTAATTCACAAGCAAATCATTTGTGATAATTTTATTTGGAAGATTTGATCGAACAATCTCAATGGAAGTAGATGGAGCGAACAACTCAATATTCAGTATAATACGGATCGCTTCGTTTTGGTCATCAGTAAAAAAACGGCAGCGTGCGCTTCTAGGTCGGCTTCGTTTTCTTTACTGTGTGTGCGTATGTGTGAAAAAATCTTGTACTGTCAAGAAAATGTATATATATTTGAACGTCTAGACTGTTTAGTTTTATATGAGTAAGGATGGAATGGAAGTAAATTGGGTAGTATTCCATTTACCATTTATTTTATTTTTTTCATGAAACCGTAGTGAAACGAAGGATAGACAACATCCTAGATTGGGAGAGCTGCATGGGAACAAGAATTTTTGGTGATGGGAATCTTACTTGTGAATTTTTGTGATTGATCGCATTAGATGAAAGGGTAGATTACATAGCAAAGGTCGTAGGTGAAAATCACTTACAAATAATGAGTCCCTTTAAGGATTTTAGCATATTCGCGATAAATTTATTTCGTTTTCTCCCGACAGGTGCTACCTGTTTGTGATGGATCTCTTTCCAGCTTGGTTTACCAAATAGAGCACTCTTTAGATCATTAAAAGTCACGTTTCAAGCAGCAATTCAAATTTGATTCTTATCTTCATTAGAATTTACAAATCGCAGAACTAGGTTGATCAAAGTTACAAGAAAATGAAACAGTTCGCAAACCATCTCCCTTTCCTGCTTCCTATCTCTGTGTTGATAGAAAGGAAATTCAAATTAAATGACATTTTCAGTGATGAGACCTGCTGAAAACAAAGAGGTGAGTAATATTTTCTTATATTATATTAAAGTGTCAATTTTACCGGATGCACTTTAGAATTTATTTGAGAACTGCCGACGCAATTACCAGTACTTTCGCGTCACCTGAAATATGTTTGCCTCTGGTTTATTCTATATACTTGCATTTCCGTAGCTTCTGTAAAGTGACTAGAATCGTTTTTCGTGACTGCTAATGATAAGCTGATAGGCTATTCGCCTGAAGGTACCTTTTACCTGCTCGAGATCGTAGACTTTTTTTAGGTGCGTAAAGCTAAAAATATACAAACCAAATTAACAAGCAGTCTTTGCAAGCTTAAATACTTCCTGCTGAAAATGAAAAACAAAGCAATCTGATTTAAGTGAAATACTTATTCTTGTTTCAAATTATGAAGATAGACTGAATCATAAAATTCAATTCAAATATTATGTTTAGATGGTGAGGAGTAATTCTAAATGGTATTTAATTACAAGGTTATGTTTCGAGCTTAGTTTTCATGTGTTTCGCTTCAATTTAGTTCACTTTTATTTTCAGTAAACCATGTTTCATTATAAATGGAATTGCCATAAGCCTAAATGATAAAAACTATCTATCCTCAGGTTTGATATATCTTAAAGTGAGCAGCAGTTTAATTTTCGTTCCATAAAGCACCTGCTGAAAATTATGATTGATTAATGACAATTATGGAAAACAGACGGCATACGATAATTTCTTGCAAGCAATCGTATAATGCGTCTATATTTCAATCCCATAGAATTCTCAATAAACGTAATAATTTTTATGAAAAATTTGTTAAGCAGCAGATCTGGAAATTTTTGAGGCAATAAATAAACTTTGTATAATTCCTTCCGCAGCAAAACAGGTTTTGTATGGCTATAGGACATTTTCTGAAGTGTAGTAACATCAAGTATCCTTGTTTTTATAATTTTATTAGATCCTAAATGATAAGTGCAAATTTCTGCTTCACGGTATCACTATTCTTACATTTCGTCTTATCGTTTGGTAATCATTGGTAGATAGTAGTGTAATATTGAAACTGATATTAAATTCAGATTATATTAAATATATAGATAGTGGTCGACTTTTTAATTAATGGGTTTCAACTCATTTATTGTTCACTTCAAATTTTGTGTCAAAATTTGTCTGATATTAAATTATACACCATTTTTTTTATTACTACCTGGTTAGGCTGGCACTTCTTTGCTACTTATTATCCATTACTTATTATTCTCTTAAATACAATGAGTTTTCTTTTTTGGAATTTTAAATGACTTATCAAATGGGAGAAAAACTCGGCAAGAAGTGTTTGAGAGCAGACTTTTCGAGGGAACGTGTTTCATGCATCGTTGAAGTTGCAGAACAATGGATGAAACTGTGACGTCTTGTACATCCTTTCGAAAGATGTTTTTTACAGTTGGAGGAATTGGTAAATGCAGAGAGAAACTTCATTCAATCACGACATTAGTAAATGCCATCTAATGAAATTTATGAAAAAAAATTATGTCCATCTTATTCTTCGGAAAATCGTGACCCGAATAGTCTAACACCGAGAAATTTCGGTTGTCACAGGTGATCTGAGGTTATTTGCTGAAACCGGTGGCAATTTTTGACATACTAACCTACCACTAACTTCGAATCACATATGTTTGGTCTGTTTCAATTGCAGTATTATGATTCAATCAGCTGCCAATAAGAATAAAAATGATGAATGGTGATCAGATTGTAATGATCAGATTCAGACAATGAATTGAAAGAGTTATGAAAAATTAAAACTTGGTCTTTTACCTGTGCTATAGTTAACTGCCGTACTATGTTTAACTCTCTCGCTCCATCTCTTACGTTCTCAAAAAAGTGAAGGAAATCCAAATTTGTTGATGAGCTATGTCATATCGATAAAATAAAAAGAAAATTTGTAGTGCTGTTTTGTTCCTTTCCTATTTCCCTACTCCTAATTGCTTTTCTCCTATTTGTTCAAAAAAAAAACAATCTCTTTTATCATGATGAATCTCTTGCGCCTCCACTGCTGGTGTTTTATTCAAGCACAAAATGTTTAGATATGAATTGTTGCAAACAGAAATAACATTTGGAGGAGGAGGGGGGAGAGAGAAGGAGAGAGAGAGAGAGAGAGTTTAAGCATAATGAAAGGGACCATGGATGTGTGGAAGGTCACAATTTCATGTGTGTGAATCGAATTCAATCACAATTTATATTACAAAGCTATAACTTATAACTGGCAGAATAAATTGCAATGATAGTTGAACTTGTAAATGCTGGAACAACACGTTATGGAAATGAATGTCAATGAACGTGCTTTACGAGAAGGTAATCTCAGGTCAAAATGTACAAGCGAGTTTCCGTAGAGATAAAGAAAATAATCACTCAACTTTTTTATGTCCATAAAGCATGTCATTAGTCTTCTGTCTGTGAACTCATTTTACTAATCATTATGAAAGTTTTAAGTTATAACTTGAAAGTTACGGTATAGTTTTATTCTGAAGATAATGATGTCATGGAAACGAGCCTACACAAGAGAAGGTAGTATTATGAAGGAGAAAAAAACCTACACCATTTTATCTAAATAAATAATCTGTTGTACAGCTGCCGTCATCACTTACTCCTCTTTTCCAGTCAAACTGCGCTTGACGATTGCGTGACTTATTTTTTTCTTCAGCAATTACGAAGTGCCTGTTCAAATAAGAAAAAATTCTATGCGAAATACAGAAATTTTAAGCCGACATGTTTAGTTATTTATCATTCAAGCTCAAATGCATTATAACACAAGAAATACAACTTGTTAAAGACGATAAGGTAAGACATCGGTAGTATGGAATGCGCTGCATACCTCATAGCTGGACCTTCTAGATTAGCTTACAGAACAATTTTAACCTTAAAAATCTGTCATTACTTCCCTGCATTTTAGGATTCTGAAGTGTCATTTTTTCTTTAAGATCTGTTATACTTGATCGAATTATGTATAAATGAGTAAAAATTTCGTATATACATATACATATGTATTTAACGCTAATCAATATGTGGTAAATAGCACAAACCTCATCTTCATTAATTACATAGTGATGATAGAGCCTGACGTAGTTAATAAGTTGTCAAACATTCCTAATAGGTAATCCAAAATAAAGTACTAATCTCAGGTGTTAATCAAATTAATCCACTAAAGAGATAACGTCTACTTGAATTCATTCTCAATACCATAGCTTTTTTATACTGTTATTATTACCGTCATTTGCAATAAATTTCCCATTTCACTTTTCTTAGTTTAGAATTATTCTACCTTTGTTCAAGTCAGTAGTCGAAAAGTGCTTAAAATTATTACTACTGGTTTCCCTTGATTGATTCGTTTTGTTTGCAATTTTATAATTTCATAGACCGATCACGACTGTATGGAAAAATTCGGCTGCATGCAGCGCTCTCGTTTATTTCAGAGATATAAGAGATGAAGGAAGGGAAAGTGTGGTGAGACGATTGTTTGGATCACAGAAGAGAATAGAAGGCATTCCTACAAGGTCACCGATTGAAGTTACATAACGAATTTTAGTTGAAAAGAAGGATGCAAGAGAATTACAGTACAAAAAATAGAATTTAAGAAATTCATCAAATTTAAATTAGAAAGGTTATCAGTAACAGCTAGATCATTCGGCATCTTTTACTGTAATATTTTTCGCATTTTCTATAACAAAATCAATTTTTGTTTCTTCTCTTTATTTTAACTTATCAGGTAAAGTAATTTGCCTCCACATTGATCAGAAGACTTTAAGCAGTGACCGAATTTAAAAATTTTATTGTTCGGAAATACTAGTGAGCTTTCCTACTTTTATATCACAAGTAAATCGCTCGGGTAAATCGCTACTTTTATATCGCTCGGATGTTTTCAAAATGAAATAGGTTGCATTGATTGCCGTCAATCTTCACAGTTGTTGGAAGCGGCGATAGATGTCTTTACTGTTACTTATTGGTTAATTTGACTCGTTGTTGTTCACTTAATCATCTGCGCATGAAAGCAGTAAGCCTCTAAAAAGTTAAGTAACATTTGGAAGAAAACGGATTTCACTCAGAATTTTGGAAGTGTACTTCAATTTGACTTTGTGATCCAATCGTAGTGTTATTATACCTTAATGGATGATTAAACGTTAAGATATCAACCTTTCCCATTTCACAATTTAATGTAATCAGTGCTGAAGGTTGGAGAAGCTTTTTTGTGTAACACAACAGAAAGATAAAACACTCAGCAGGAAAACCAGTAATAAAGAGTAAAACTATGAGTCATTTCAAACTGAACATTTCTGAATTGAAGTTCTATACGTCCGTATTGAAAAGAAAGGGAAGTTCGAAAGTAACAAAAAGAAACGAGTTCCGTCAAAAAAAAATATGTGGATGGCAGAAGTAGAATTCATTTTTCGGGAAGCACACTTTTTTATCGGTTTTTTAACGGTAGTGATCTTATTTCGCGAAAAAAACTGCGAGCAAAAATAAAAATATTTAAGAATTAAAAAATTAATGATGGCAATCATTACTTTTATCAGTAACCTTAATTATCGAATGTGGCCTGTTTTTTAGAACTATGGAGATGAAATGCTCAGGCGAAGCATTATTACCGATCAGTTCAAGAATGTAAATTTCATCGTGTAATAAAATCTTGAAATTACAGCTCAATCGAACTTTTTGAACTTTTCCGTTAGCTGTTATTGAAGCAACTTTAATTTACGAAAATTTTTGATTGTAGAGAAGTTATTATTTTTAATCATTGCTATATTTTATATATGATTAATGATGAATTCCTTTCCGCTCCACTGAATTGTTCGGCGAAATTAAAAATGTTGAGAAGTGAGATAATTCTTTTCAAAAAGTAAACCTTCGAAAACTAGGATAATTGCTCTCATTGCGACACTTACTGACTGGTAGTGAAGGAAGGCGTTATATGATGAGAATTTAAAGTCAGGGGAGTGAAGTGCTAGGCTCCAACATCTTCTCTTCTCATTTTCCAGTTTATTTGTCCTGTAACCTCTGCTTCGCTGAACTATAATTTCGTACGTTAAAGAAATCACACTTAAAGAAAATTTGTATGAACCAATAACAGTGGAACCAATAATACTGTCGTACTTCAAATGCAGATGTAAGATTTAATTTCGACAGGTAAAACCAGAAAACTTCAGTGACATAAAAACTGTAAAATTATCTCTGCAACAAAGCATGCATAGTATTGGTAATGCTGTGTGTATGTGTGTGTAGAAGAAAATTTTGGTGCAAAGCAGTAAAATAGCTATCAAGAACCAGTTCAAATCATGGCATACGAAAACAAAACATCCAAATATGTTGGGAAGAAACAGACGGATAAGGACTAAATATGTGTCTGATCTGAAATTTAACTGGTTTCACCAACGGTACTTCTTTTTTCTCATATTTTGAAATTTTTTCGAAATTTTATTCTACACAATTAGTCAGCAAAACATAATTTGAGAATTCAAAAATGTGTACTTTGGCTAACAATGCTAACAACTATTTCAAGACTAAGAAGCATGCAGTATTCATGCCAATCATTTTAATACCACTTTGTTTCGCATATATACATTTGCTTATAGAATAACTTAAACAAAAACAATAATTTTCTACAAATTTGATGGCAGTTTTTAGGGCAAGCATGAATTAAGCTATACATTTAACTTGCAATTCTCCAGTCAGTTTCATTCCCCAACGGATTCGATATACGCTCTTTTCTAATATAATAACTTTCACATACCAAAATGTAACTGCCTACCCTTTCACAGAAGCCTGTTATTAACTTCGATCAAAAAAATTGAATTTTAATTGTTGAGGGATTCAGTTAGCTAAATTTGCACAATATGATGAGATTATGGTGCGGATCTCTTTTAAAGTTTACGTGCGATTACAAAAAATTGAACAAGAAATAACGCTTTCAAGAAACTGTTTAAACGTTTTCATAGATGTCAGGAGTTTTTTTTGGCAAAGACACATATTTCTGGAAAACAGGTATCACGAGCGCCTAAAATGTGGTTGATTGGTAACTGTAACACCAAAATGGCAAGCAGCCACACCTGCTCCAGTACACTATTTTCAAGGTAGCTTGTACCTTTTGTCCATATTCACAACCACTATGCCACATAGGCGGTATGGTATGCACACAGCGGTGACACAGCAATGACATACAAAATGATGAGTGAGGGTGGCTCACCGATTAATTAACCAGTTTTCAAAACAGATCAGTAATTGATGTTCACAAAATTTTGAAAAAAATGGAGAGAGGAGAGGGAGAGGGTTAGTTTAATTTGCGGTAGGAAGTGGGAGGGCCTTGATATGAGGACGAACTATCAGCTTGATTTTCGGGGCGGAGAGCTAAAGACAGACAAAAGACTGAAACGTCGCAAAATGCTATAAAATAGTGTAGTTAAAGTGGTCAAACAGCACTTTCAGAAGTCATGCATGAGGCGAAAATTATCGCATTGGTTGCTGCAACATGCAGTGCCATGGCAATTTTATCGTGCGTGGTAGTGATACCATCACTTTATAACGCTATCAATGAGGTAACTCTTCCTGATTATCACAATTCATATCATTCCATCATAAAATTTCGATATTATTGATTTAATGCAATTTGGCACTTAATCCTATTAGCGAAGCGGTATTTGCTATCGGTTTTAACTACGCTGCGCGTCTTCATTAACAGAATGATATAAATCTACTTGTTATAACGTTACCATATTTCAAGCTTAGGAGCAAAATTTTACTTCACTTTTCAGAAGCATGTTAAATACTACGTAGAAACATTCTTTCCATAAATAACACGACTTAAGTCGTTCCTAATATTTTTACCTGTATTCAGTTATTGAATCTCATATTCAGTTCTTTCATTTTTCACGACAAAAATTCGGTCCGTGAAAAAATCTTTATTCAGTGATAAAATACACTCGTAATTATTCCCAAATAAATGCAATTCGTTGCTTGGAAATTTAAGAATTTTCTCTGTTTCAAAAATCATGAACGTTTTCGTTATTAATCTGTCACTAAACGGAGATTTATTGAATTCCAACCCTTGAAATCCTGCTGAATTCGGAACAGTTAATGTTGTAAATTTAAGTAAGTTCTTGAGAATTGCGCAGTTAGTAATTCAATGTTATTTCCTTTGCAATGAGTGAATTGCGGTAGAAAAGATTCACTAATAAATAGCAATCTCTGCCATGTAAGTAAGTGTTTTCGCAACCCATAAAAACATCTTTTTTTCATGATATCGGCAATTTAGGAAGCGTCAGTTTTCTGGACCTTTGCATTTTATTTTTCTGTGCGCAAAAATTTAGAAGTTCAGACTTGTGAAAAATTATAATTCAGGAAAGCTATTGCTGTCAGTTTTTGGGATTACATGATCAAAACTCAAAATATTTTTCTCCAATCCTAAATTCTTGTCTTTTATAACAAACAGATAAAAACGACGCAAAGTTCAGTATTTTTCCACTATCTGCTTCAGGCGATGTGTTGCCTTTTTTAATTTAGATTCTACTAGGAAAATTCTAGACTTAAGTTCCAGCCTATTTTAAAAGGTCATTTGTTTTGACAGGTACATGATGCAGTAATGGATGGTGTACAAATCTTCCGTGTCGAAACCGATTCAGCGTGGACCGAACTCATGGATGTACAAATTAGTGTGACACCGCCGAGTAAACCACGTGAAAATCCCTTTAAAAGCATTTTCCGTAAGAAGAGACAGGATTTCTCTGGTTTGCCGGATTACTGTCACTGTGAACCAATCAAGATCACTTGCCCTCCTGGACCGGCTGGTCCAGCTGGTGAACCAGGAACGGATGGTCGTAAGTTTTAAGTACCTTTAAAAATCCAGAAATTATAGTATGTGTACTTCTTATACACAATTCTTTCACTTTGGAATATTAACGATTCATTTTCCTGCTGTTATTTTTAAATTATGCTTGTGAAATCTGACATCTATTTGGATCACTTGCAGCGCCTGGACCACCTGGGCCTCCAGGAGAAGACAATACAGTAACATATGCACCGGTGACATGTCCCCCTGCTGACACCTCCTGTATCAAATGTCCTGCAGGCCCAGCTGGGCCGCCAGGAATGGATGGCGAGCCAGGACCAGCAGGACCTGATGGTCCACCGGGACTACCGGGACCGACAGGAAGTGAAGGCAGACCTGGACCACCAGGACCAATAGGTGATGCAGGCAATCCAGGATCAATGGGGCCACCCGGTGAAGCAGGACCACCAGGAAAAGACGGAGAAAAGGGAAAAGGTGCACCAGGACCTCAAGGATCGCCTGGACCTCAAGGACCACCTGGTTCTGCTGGTCCAGACGGTGAAAAAGGAACAGATGGACAACCAGGTCTCGCAGGACCAGCTGGCCCTCCAGGAAAAGATGGATATCCTGGAGGAGAAGGCAAACCTGGATTACCTGGCGGTCCTGGTCTTCCAGGAAATGATGCAGCATATTGTCCATGTCCCCCACGCTCTGCTGTATTCATCAGTCGTTTCACTCAGTAACGAAAACTTATGAAATTATTCCTAAGTGCACAATGAAATCAACAATAAATTTTTGAGATTTTTTGGTCGAAGAGTCCTTCGAATTCAAAGAAATTAATAAAATTTATGTGACATATGAATGAGGCTGCTTTATAGGATTAGTAGAAACGGTGTAGATCCAATATCATTTCATTAGTCCATAGGTAAATATTGTAAGGGATTACAGTATGAATTTTGAGTTTGATTGAGCATTTGATCAGTGAAAAATACAGATGAAAAAATAGCCTATTATGCGACCTGTACTGAGTAGACGTGCAAGCACATTCTCTGGCAATGTAATTATAGCTGTCTGAAGCTATATGATTTGGTATCCATGATAAAATCAATTTTCGGATAATTTTGAGCTGAAATTTAAAGTTGCAAGTCGAAGTTATCAAATCCTCGCACTGCATGTCAAATTCGGGAAAGCTGTGTTATGAAACATAACTTCGCAAAAGGATGCAGCAAACAATTTTCGCTTTAAAAGTTAAAATATACGTTCTGAGTCACTTTTCAATTTCAAATATTTCCAGCAAAGCAAAAGTTGAAATTATCGCTGCCCAGTAAAGATTCAAAACTTTGATATGCATGATTATCCCGCCATAATTTTGCAAAAAACTGTCATACTCTTCGAACTGTTGTTGAACAAGTGCTGAAAATCAATATTTTTCAATAAAAAGAAATTCAACGTTCCACAGAGATCCAAGTTTACATCGCCGAATTAACTACTCTTCTTCATCCAATTAATTCATTATCAAGAAACTAGTAATTGTTTTATCTTCTGATCGTAGACTTTATTTTTACTGGAAATACATGTTAAAAACAAATATTTCTCCGCTTCTAAATTTTGATCAGGATGTGTCATAACTTGACATAAAAGGTAAAACTACTCTGATGCTATTCTGGAAAAACGAGAATTAATTATTGCAGGCGCAATTGTGGTTGGCAATTATTGGCTAGAAATAGGAAAAATCAGGTAAACATAAGATGTGGTACTTCCTTAAGAACTAACTATATGTAACATCGTTGTCAAATACTTTCAAACATTCACGAAGACTGTTTTCGAAATCTTTTCTTCACCAAACTGAATAGCTTTTCAAGCACTGAATCAGTCGATTCATGTTGAAAATGAATTTTCAAAGTTCGTCGGTGTCGTAGCGAATATGTTCATTAATGCGGTTGGTCCATCTCTTCATTTCATAAAAAGAAGTGAGGGAATGCAGGAGTCCCACTTACCCCAGATAAGTCAATCTAACGAGAACGAACTAAAAGTGAAAATGAGTATCACTTTTACTAAAACAAATCAATTTGCAAATGACTACCATTTTTACTGCTAATGAGGGCAACAAAATTTAGCATTTGATAGTGAAATAAAAGTTTTGCCGACAAGCAGATAATCCATGGAAAAAATATTTTCCATTTCTTTTAATCTGAATTTCCTCCTTAAGAGGGACAAAATTCCCAATGAAAATCGTTTCCTTTGTTGCCATTTTTCAAATTGCTAAAACTGAAATTCATGATCAAAATCTTTCCATTGCACATATTCAGGTCATCTACTATCCTCTCTAAAGCCTATGACGGTCAGCAGAAAAGAATCTTCATCTGGACAGGGAAAAAAACCATGTGGACGAGAATAAGTTCACTTCCCACAAATCCCCACAATTTCAATTGGTCCCAAGACTGTTGCATGGTTACGGTTGATATATGAGACGCGTTTTGTAAATTTGTTTGTAAATACGTTGTTGGCTTATTCTGTATTTTATGGGATGGCGATTCAAGAACCGAAGGTGTTTGGAGTAATTGTAGCTGGTCGTCCGGTAAGATATACATTCATTTTTTTTTGAAATGCGCAGTAATCCACGTTCGTTACATCACATGCTGATGGGAAAAATACCCAGCAGCACGTGTGCTAGCTAATCTACTGGTTGTAGTAGAGATGCGTATTAAAAATTTTATCAGGATGTCTGTTTCAAGCCCTAGTTTCTAAATTATATTTAACTGAGTTGTCAGGATTACTTTTAACTTTCCATATACTGTTAAAAACACGGCAGTGGGAGTTGTTAGAGTTGTTACAATCTTCAGATCCAAACAGATTTTGTTCAAGTAAGCAGAACAGAATATGTTATCGAAGTGGCTGACTCTGGTTCAGTGAATCATGTTGTCGTATTCCTGACAGGCATTGCACCCTTTCCTGCAGACACAGGAGGCACTGGTATGTCACACTTATCGCGGTAACTTTTATAAATTATTAAGTCGCTGTACTGAATTGTTGGTTATTAGTTAAACAGATCGAACTTGCTTTATAGAAGCACAAGATGTAGAAAAAATCACTTCAAAATTCATACAGAGAAGAGGCCCAGATGCATGATTAACTGATCGTAATTTTTAGTTTATATTCGATGGCCAAAAGTCGGAACGGAGACGAATTGGCATTACCTCGGATACATTGGTAATGATAAACCGAGCGCTATATTTCGAGTTGCTCAAGTATAAATTCAAATTTATAGGAAGTGTGAGCTTGTGAATACTTTATAATGGGTAATGGTGGGTGAATTTACTGAAAGAAATGAACTTATCTATAGCTATTAACTCACATAGATGTACTTGAAATTTTTAAAAATTATACATCAAGAGTAGTAAAGAGAGCATAATTTTGGAAATTTCTTTGTAAATCAGCACAGTCTTTCTAACTTTAGCTTCATAAAACGGATGCAGTTCATGATGGTTTATTCGTATCAAACATGTCGACAAATGGGAATGTGGTTGGCAATGCTCAGATTGGTATCAGTGTAGAACCACTTGCAGTTATCACAAGTAAAGTTCCTGCTGAGGGGGCTACAATTAGTCAACAGGTATGTGGGAGCAAATGCAATTGAACTGGATTGAGCTCTGTTAATTAAATATATATGGTGCAATAGCAAAGCAACCAGCAAACTGAAAAAAATATCGTTTGGCTGGTAACTAAGCAGTTAACGAAGTAATTCGGAATACTGTTAGTCTGACTGATGGGATCAAATCTTATGGCCTGATGTTTAACACTTTAAGATTCTTGAGATCTGCAAATGATGTCTTATGTGGTGCATATTATGTTGTTTTTTCTGCAAAGATAATAGATTATAAGTAGTAGTGTTGGGCAATAAGTATGTGATTAACTTCTGAGAATCCAATCACTTTGTAATTTTTTTGGATTTGCAGTCATCATTCCTGGAATTCGCAGACAAGATGTTGCAAAGTTTTGTGAACTATCTTCAGTCATTTGCCGTGCGTTTACCTCGACCAGATAATCCTGGCCAATCTGCAGATTTTATTTCATCATCTGCGGTACAAAACTGGTACACCAACTTTTCCCGGCGGTTACAACAAAATCCCGAATTTTGGAAGTGCCTTTTATGAGCTTTCCTTTTTTTTGTTGTTTATTTTATATGAATTGGCAAGTACTATAGTTGTATTCAATTAAAAAAGTACTGTGATCCAATTTTAACTTAATTCTTTACTAAGTTCATGTTCTTTTTCGAATTCTTATTCAGTTGTGTTCTCATTGGTTATTTGAACCGTGATTTCGTTGTTTTTATATTTATTCATTTTCTGATCGTCGTAGCTTAATTTACTGCACGTTACAAGCGAAATTTCGTTCTTCAAAAAATAGTATAAGGGATACGTAACTTATGGTGAATGCTTTAAAATGTTCGCACTATTTGATGCAACGAATTTGGTTGTATTTCATTCTGTGCAAACTTTAGACCATAGATCAAAATGTTGCATTGTGTCATTATTGTTGTTTAGTGGTTAGTATGTCATCATGTCAGTGATAGCGCGCTTCCATTTCCATGTGTTTGCTGAAGTGTGTGCGAAAGGACATGGTGTTTGAAATGAAAATTCCACTTAGTTACAGAGATTTTGTATAATAAAACTATGTATTCAGATTTATGGTACAAATACTTTGCGCTTTGGATTTCAATAGAGTCAGTAAGATAGTGGGCTTAAAAATTATTGAAGTTAGACTTATGGTTCATTTTGCATCTTCATCTTTTGCTGTTTTAAGTCGTAAGTAGTCGTATAACCGAGGTCCCTTCATCGACACGTGCAGATAGGTTGTGCTAGTTGCACAGTGCAGTCGGGCGGTTGAACTTATGACTGCTCGGATTTTGGAGTGTTGTGCAAAGTTGGCAAGCCTTTAATGAATCTGATTCTTAGGGTTGTGAAGAGTGCCATTCCTGAAGGTGAGTAGTCTTCGGAGCGCAATGCAGTTGTGAGGGCTACGCCACTGATATGAATAGAAGGTAACCTGGATAGAACCGCTAGTAATTCAAATCCTAAATGATCTATTAATATGGTGTTGCACTGGCTGCAAACATCAGATCATACGATCTAAGGTGATTCATCGGAATGTGCAGTATGATGATGTGGTGCATTGAGAAAAGGTAGTTCGAGGGACGTGTTGCTCCTATTTCCATTCTGGAGAGTTGTTGTGCTGCACTGAAAATGAACACTCTAAAGATGCAATTCTCCGCTAATTGTCAGATGACATTGGAGAAGCCATTTATCCTTTGTAAGATCGTTATTAGGACTTATGGTTAAAGATAAATCGTTCTGCTTTTACGTAATAAATTCTTCGTGTTTAGTTCAACCGTTCTGAATTCTGTTCGTGCAAAAGCGTTTGATTTAAGTGAAGAGTTGCTTAATGCAGGCGCTGCTTAACCGGAAAACAATTCTTTAAAATTTTGAATTACTTTTATTTTGCTCCTTCAATTCTCTTTGTCTACTTACGGTGATATTCCGTTCATATTATTGTTCTAAACTTCATCATTTAGGTTAACGCTGTGTTGCGTTTGACTCGAAAGGTAAATGAAAGTGTTTCAGATAAGGAGATGAACGTTAATAATATGTGTCAAAGTCACCTTGACCTTAACGCACAGAACGGTGTTACAAGCTACGATATCAGTTCTCTAGTCGATGATGATTTTGAGGTTTGATTTCCTTGCAGCATTATTCATTTCGAATATAAAAATTGAGACTGTGTCGTGGTGTTAAATCACCACGTCAGTTATTTCATGAAATATTTTGAGGGCATGCATTAGAATGCCAGATCCTCTCCAGAGCATCTAAATTCGAGCCCCAAGGTTCACCTTAGCTGCTTATTGCTTTGGAATTTTAGTGCCTAAAGACAGCGTTTGAAAAATGGATGTCTACTAAATTTGGTTTACATAAAGTTTTTACAATGTCATGCACTGATATTACGTCTGATGTAGTATTCATTAGATAATCCGATTTCTTATGAGTAAATTCTTGTTACTACAACAATTACTACGACGATCGAGAGAGTATTCTGTTTTATCTGATGGTTATGTATATGCACTGACTCTACCGGATGGATAGATAAGTGGTGTGGCAGTTACTGCCTGCAGTTCCATTTACCAACGCATTAGTTGAATTTTCGTTGATTCATTCTTAGTTGGCACACTTTTTAGTTTTCTTACAGCTTTAATGAAGCTGTACGCAATTTCACTCTCGATATCAGGTGTCGGAACTTTTTGTACAATTTCCTTTTTATTGTCTTAGACACAGAGTTTCATAACACAGTTCGTTGGGATGTGATTTCAGTATTCATACTCCATGCAGTTCTAAATTGCTCCCTTTGTAAATTCCAAAATTATCAATTTCAGGTGATTGGTAGTTTGAGTGATACATTGCGTTCGGTGTCACTGGAAACCAGTTCAGAAATACCTCTATATGATATAGAAATTGGTAACCCTAATGGTACCCTTACCGAAAACTCCACTACTATAGCTACTGTAACGAATAAAGTCGATGAAAGTACTCCGTTAGCGAACAACAGTTTGAATTTGATGTCAGGTGACAGTGGTCAGAATACTGAAATTTTCACGCAGAGCGTTACTAAATCATCATCAATCGATAGTAGAAATCTTTCGGTGTATCCTTTTCACGGTAATATTACAGAAGCGCTAGACTGTTCCTTGAAATCCAAGATTTATATTTTCATGATTACTACCTTTATTTGGTCAGTTGATTGTACCTCCCAAAAAAAGGAGTGTATGATTCGTTAGAAAGAAACTTATTAAGTTAGTGTTAATTAATTCCTTTAAAGTCTTTGAAACGAAGTTGCGCATACTTTGGATTGCTTAACTGAACAAGAGCGCTATGATTTCCTTTTACCTAGCTTCAAAGCGATTCTTGTTATGATTCTATATTGCTCAATACTCAATAGATTTATTTTCTTGCTTAAATGAGATATTAGGTCAGGAATTACAAGAGAAATTGTTTTATAGTTGAAGCATTAAAAACTTAAAAAACTTGCAGATGACCCTGTGAACACGGTTGAATCGATACGAGCTGATTATCAAGCTGCACAGCAGTCAGCCAAGCAGGAAAATGAATTGTTGCGTAAAGCATGCGAAAAAAAGAACGAACAGATAAGATTTTTCCTATTGAGCTATTCTTTGTGTCTTTAGTTTCCCATATATTTTCTAAAAATTGCATAATATTTTCATTCAGATCGAAATGCTGCGCCGTAGACTGGATGAAGAAATTGCGCAGAAGATTCACCTCAGTTCAGAATTGGAAGAGACTCAACGTGTTCTGAATGAGTGCAGGTAAATTAGCTATAAATTAAATTAGTTATAAATAGTCGAATCGTTCCTTAGGAAACAGGGTTCCTGATGTTTATCGCCGTTACAGCACATTAGAAAGCTCGTTAAAGAATTTCTAGAAATTTTAGGATAAAAATGGACGAGGAAATTGCTAGCAAAATTGAGAATGAAGACATTATCAAAGTTTTGCAAGCTACAATCGTACGGCTTCAGAGTAGCGGTACGTAATTTCTTCAAACTTTTATGATCGTTTGACAAAACTCTAATTTAAAAGATCGCTGTAAACAGATATAGCGGATAAAACATAAATGTTGCCACAATAAGCAGCATGAAGCACATGAGTTTAATGAAAATTTTGTGTCGCCTGCGCAGTGGTTGCTCTTTTGAGTTTCAGGTGATTTAAGTTGCCCTGGATCAGTTGTAGTTAACGAACAAGCCTTGGTTTCTTCGCTATATGAAAAAGAAGAACTCATTGAGGTAGATTTATATAACGCTATCTACTTTTACTTTAAAAGTGAAATTTAGTGAGTGGGAACTTGGTCAGTCTTTTTATTCCAGTGCTATTATTGATGTTCCAGGAGCTTAAAAAACAATTAGAAGGAGCTGAGGAGCGATATGAAAAAGAACATAAGGAGGTGCTGGATTTAGAAGAAATAGTAAAAGTAAGTTTGTGTGGTTTTTAAACTCGATTTTTTAGTTTGTGGTTCGAATTGATTTACTCTATAAAAAATTTCAAATGAGAATCAGCTTTACTTTATTGATTTTCTGTGACTGTAATACTACTTTCCTCAGATCCTTCACGAATACCTCCAGAATGACCAGCAGACGCATGTGGAATAACAGGCAAGGAACGCAGTTGGAGACTGTCCAGTATCGAAGCACTAACAATTGTAACATAATTTTTTAACGGGATGTATTCTACTCTGTTTGCAGTATTAGGGATTCGTAATGCTGTTTTTTATATCTACTACATTATTAAAAATTTCAGTTCCTTCTACTTTCCATCATTCTGTATATTTGCTGCATTTGGTGCATGACCACTGCGGAAAGTAGGCAGCTTACTTAAAATTCACCAATTATCAGGACCAACTTGATGATGGTTTCCCGAAAAGTAACTCCAGATTTTGAGAAAACATAGAATTTCCGAGGCGTCAGTTCCGGGATGTCTTTCATCTGCAACAATTTTCATTATTATCTTAGTTGAGTTTCTATAGTATTATTTGCCCCCTGGATATTGTTTGTATAAGATTAGGATTATAGGCGTTTGGACGTCAACATCAGAAAGCACGGGAATGGTAATACATTATGTGAAAATATGTTCTCCTTACCAAGTCATCTAAATTCGATGTTTATGCAGTTTTGGAGTTTGGAATGTACAATCAAGGGAATTTAAAACATCTCACAAGCACGAAATCTAGAAGTTCTTGCTTCTTGAGATTTCCCTTCCCTCGTTGATTTATCACGTTCATTCGCAAATTTCCCTATCGTAGTTCATGTATGAATACCTTGATCCCCAAACGTTGACCTGTGAGACTTTACAAGTAGTACTGGGGCAGCGTCCTTAGACTTCATCTACTTCGGCAAATAAGTGGTAATTTTCTGTCAAAACTTGTGGGAATTAATCCGAAATTCCGAATTCAAATCAAAAGGTTAAAAGAAGGCTCTGAAACAGTACAATCATAGCCTGGATCAAATTAAGAACAATCAAAACCTTACCGCATGCCCTTCTCAGCGACAGTAATAAATGTAAATAGACGTAAGAGTGGAAAATTTATCTGAAAAAAAGAATACGCACTAAAATATAACATTCCACGATCCCAGCCATGCATTCGATTGTTCTGTGTTTCTCCTCCTCCTCCAATACTTACCATCCCAAACAAACAGATAAATCCTTTTAACACACAGCACAATCTGCTATAATGATTTGATTCAAACTTATGACTTCGATCCCCAATTTCCCACAAAAATTCAATTGATGACTCAAGGATATATAAGCGTTGCTTTTCCTAAATGTGAGAGCTTTAAATCTTTTGCTATAATAATCTTAAAATGTAAAATAGAGACTGCCTATAATTCAAACCCGGCTGTTTCATAGAAAACGTGGACGTCAAGAAGTCAAAACAGGGTAATTAATACAAATTTATTTGACGCATAGAATACTCTTCCAATACGCAAGTTTGCAATTCAGACTTAAAAATTCCCTTATTTCAGTAAACAGCAACAATATTCTACACATCAGATAAAATGTGTTCAAAAATCAGGACAATTTTCCAAGCGAGCAGGAAAAAACAGTGCTTGGTAGCAGAGACATCTCGAAAGAAAAATGTTCATAGATATAGCAAACAAAACAAACAAATGTACAATATGCCAGTATTATTTTTAAGAAATTTAATACATATCACTCGTTAGAAAACGAAATCGGGAGTTGTGCAGTATTATGGACGCACTTATGTATACTTATATTAATTACATAAAATTATATTTAACTGCAGTTTACGCATGATCCATATCGACCGAATACATCCCACACAATAAAACGTAGGGTTAAGTTCATGAATCCAACCCAGTGTCACCGTAATCTCCAAATTATTAAAAATAAAAACCCATCACTTACTGCAGATCAACTCGGGAAACGTTTTCATTTTCAAATAATAAATTTGTTACAGCAACAAACGAATGAATACAAATTTCTTCCCTCTGGATGAACAGTGTACTGACTCGCCGGCAATTACACAGCGCTTCACGCTTTCTCAAGGCTCTTCGGAATTTTTAGCAAATTTTTGGTTTTTTATATGCACAGGTAGCAATGGGAGAATTTGAGACTAGAAATCAAATCGTAGGGGTACTTATATATCAGAATACTTTGAAATTTGGAATTTCATACTGCATTAAAACTGATGTCTGAGATGTGAGCGCGAAACGATAACACACAATCAGTGAATATTAACTTATACAACAAACATAAAGTGATCAAAACGACAACATATAATATAGATGGAAAATAAAACAATATAAAGGAAATCTTATTAAATTTAAATGCGAGAACACATACATCCATATATATATATATATATATATATATATATATATATATATATATATATATATATATCGCACCACACACATACGGGTGAACATCACAACGCACATATTAGCTCTCTGTCGAATACAACAAACAAACATCCATACTGTTAAACTCTTATACAAACAGGTTCACACCAAGCAATCAAACTAGTAATAGCGCACTATTCAACAATAATGAAAAGAAGTATGAGCAAAGTCGGAACACACCTACTTGATAAAGAAACCAGGTTTAATATTCAAAAGCAAATCTACAGTAGAAGTCAAGTTCCACTTCATGAAAAAATTTCCAAAAATATAGTGCGCTACTGTTACCCAGGTACAATTTACGATTTACTGGCAAACAAAACATCGACCAATAAATAATTTATGCGCCTTAATATATGCACAAACAGTTTTTACCAACAGGGATTTGCAATGACAAATTGTTTCTTACAAGAGTACAAAATAACTCCGTTTAAAAGACTAAAAAGAGTATCAACAAAGAACCTTCCTTTACTATTACTGTAACATTGGTGAAAAACCAGAAAAATCAGCACCTGGCCTACTTGAAACTAATTGCTTAATTTAATCCTCATTATCCTCTCCAGCATCATCAGCTTCTTCAAAAATATCATCAAAAGTATCATCATCGCCAGAAACTCCAGCATTTTCATCCATTTCTGGGACCAAAAAGTACTGCAGGGGGTTCGGCCAAAGGTCGTCTTTAATTAACTGTAACAAAACACCTAATGCTAAAAGTAGGGGTTGACAAAATGTCTTACGCAAAAAATAGCAGAATTTAATATAACTGTGAATTTCTAATAAGATTCTTACAATAATAAAGCAGTATACGGAAGGAGACATGCTCTAATATTTTCATATTGACGAGTTAAACTTGGAAATTCGTTTAATAAGCGTTGAAACCTACTTCTGCAATTTCGTCATTACTTGGGTCCTGATTATCTGATAGCCAAGCGAAAAATGAACGTGGTGCTGGCGTTGCTTCACTGCTATTCTGACTCTTGGTTTTCACCTTTAAGGAAAACAGACTGCACTGTAATCGAACACAAAGTCTCGTAAAGACGGAAAACATTGTGAAGATATGATACTTACTTTATTGAGGAGATCATTATCCGGCTTCCATTTGATAACAGTCGTGGTACTCGTCGGTTCAAAATCACCGAGGAAAAACTCCTTGACAAGCTGAGTATTTTCGAAAAACGGATTCTCATCAAACGTCAATTTAATCCTATAACCGGATTTGATGTCGTCAAATTCTTCTACCTAAAAGAATCAAATTTTAGTGACAAACTCCACTGTGCTTTCAATTTTCAAGTCATCTACGAATAATGAAAGTCAAACGAGTAAGAAATAAAAACCACACAAAATTTAACATCAGCATTGGGGGATTGAAAACGACGACACCGAAATGATAATAAATTAAGTTTCAAGAGAATGGAAGAAGCTACTGACTGCAGTAAAGGATAAAATATACTGTATAAAATCGAAAAATGACAATAGCGGAATTCATGAAAAGACAAACCTCAACTGTAGTAAGATAATGTAAACATTCTTCTTCTTCTTCATCCAATATCGCACTAATATTTGGATGGTTAACAAACTAAAAAAGGTTTTGCCGAATTCTACTAGTTTGCTTTGAATGATACTTATAAGGCTAATAATTAGAAATCGAAATGTCATCTCAAAACTGTGTGACTGTGTGATGACGTAATTTCCCTAAATTACGTTAGCTAGATGACTGAACATGTTTTGCACTATTCATCTAAAGATACCACCATATTTCAAATCCTAATCTGTTAGAGAGACCAAAAGGCGTTCCTGAGTTATGTTTATCCAGTGTCCACTTTGCAGTCCTCAAAATAGAATTTCCATTCCTGCTTTATCATTAATCCACGTTTTTTTGTACAGCAATTACTGCGAAAAAAAAGATCTTCAATATGTAACAGAAAATTGTTTATAAAAACTTACCGCGGTGACCCAAAAATTTGGAATATCGCGGACAAGGTCATTGCGTTTGTCGAAAAATGGCTTTCGAAGAGAATTATACTTTTGTTCAACCTTTAAAGAAGTGCTTTCAATTTCAACAAAACTAAAAAAAAAAACTCATAATGTGACACAGTCAATCTATTACGACAATAATGACTGAGGATTTCGAAGTGTTACGATGTAATTCTCCGTCAGAAAAGGCCCAAACTATTGCAAGAAGTCAAGACGATAAAACAAAATACAGTCACACACTAAACAATTGTTATGAAAACTAACCTTTAATATTTCTTCGCTTGCTCTCTCATTCAATGAATCTATTTCACTCTGCACTTGATCAATTTGCTCCAGTATTTTTTGTGTCGCAGCATCGTAATCACCCATCTGGAAATACAAGCATACACAAATATGGTGCGTTACAATGAAAGTTAGATGTTTTCAAAAAATAATGAGTTATGAGTTATGTTATGAGAAAATTCAGTTGATATAGCAATTACGATTCAGCTATCCATAAAATAGACGATGCTCTTGAATGGCTTTTGCAGTACTTCAAAGAAGCACACACTAGAATATCTCAGCGTCATCGTAAAAAAAACTAACAACAGTGAGTTACAACAAAGTTCCCCAAGTACGCCTATTGTTTCCGTTGTCTGTAAATTTTTGAGAGGCTTCTTGAAAATTAAGTAGCAACTTCCCGTAGTTCCACAAAATTTTCAGACATTCCTACGGAACCGGTCTTCGAAAAAAAATCCGGAAAAATGAAGTTTTTTTGATGGATCAAACCTGCATATACAAAGTGCTTTGAGAAAAAGTACAGTTCGGCATTTGTCCCTTGACCTCCCCACCTCACCCGAATAAAAAATTGCTTTCATTTTTTCGCAAACCAACCTCTACACCGCTACTCTTCACGACAGCTGATAAAGAAACGACTAGAAGTAATACATAGGAACACTCTAATTAAGTTCATATTTGAAAACTTTAAAACAAAAGCTGTATTTCAAACTGCCTTCGAGTTATCGCCATTTGTTTCATTATCCGTTTTGCAGCGTTTCGCTACTGGCTCACCCATTATCGCGACAATATTGTTTCCGCCACACCAACAGAAGTTAAACTAATCGATGGGCCCACTAAAAATATATCGTTGTATCCGAAATTCTTAAAGATTTGTTAGTTACAACGTAACGTCCAAACAATTAATAGTAAATGATTGCACATTCTCAAATAATACCATTTTGTCTCACCCACTTGACATTCAAGCTCACTGCACGAATTAGCAGGAATGTCAAGTGCACATCATTTCCCTTACAAAAATAAAGTCACATAGCCATACTCCCCATCAAATTATGAAAAACCAAACCTCCTCTATCACCCCACACACTACTCGCCTAAAAACATGTGCGAGATTTAATGAAGCCCACTTTTCAGCTGTAAGACCGCATTGCAATAAACTGTTCCGGGGTTCCGGGCGAGTGAAGTATGGATTTTGCGTTGCTTAAGAGTGCCACGGACATTCATAGTGGAAATAAGTCAGCTGATTCGAGTCACGATATACCGATTTTTAATTACACAGACTTCCGTAGAAGTTCCAGCTGTAAAATAGCGCTGTGCAACTCTTTTTGTCAGCGAATGTTCGCACCTACCACCTGCGCCGTACTCCTTCTGTCCTGCACCCATTGTTTTCAATATCCACTCTACCCATGTTCATAACACTTCGTTAAATCTTGAAACGATTGTCCTTACTACGATCAGAACGTTTGGCAGCGTCCCAAGTGGTTGTGGTTCGGGGAATCTGGGGCTGTTGTTTGGTGTGATAAGGGCAGGGTGTTTGTTGGTGTAAGTTTGAAATGTGGGAGATCGATTACAGATTACCGTGTGATCCGGTGAATTTGGGAGTTGAAATTGGAGTTTAATTCTCACAGATAAAAAATTCCGAAACACATTTGAAAACTGTGCAGGTTTTTGAGGAAGAACTGATATGAAAAGTAAAGAAGGCATAAAATGATACGATTCAAAGACTAACGCTATTGGAACAATTTCATGTGGTTCTGATTATGGATGCTAATACTGACTCGTGTACTTGTCGAAGACTGTTATCTGATCAAGTAAGTACTGTTTGAGAATTGTTTGTGGTATTTCCTCATCGACTTTACGATCATGAAATGCAACCTTGTATAATGCAGTTTTCGATCTTTTGATATGACAGGTTCCTTTATATATCTAAAAGTAAGCAGCATGACTAAAAGTAAAATCAAATCATTGAAATGAAAGAGTTTCCAGTATGCCTTGGAAAGTACTATGTTTTTACATGTGAAATTTAAGTGTTTATTATTTTGTGTGCCGATCCATTTGTTTTTGTTAAATCATGGAAAGTGTAATGCATAATTTCTGATAAATAAGTTGTATTAGCAGCTTTAAGGATCGACAATGAATATAGAACGTAAAGTGAAGTGTGCAGCCGCAGGGGAAGCTCCCAAGGTTGTTTGCTATTTATCACTGTATAGATGTTGTGCGTTTATTTACATAAAGCGGTTTCGACTAATTGATATGACAAGGTTTATTCAGAACTATGCTTACAATTTGGAGTACGTTAAAATTAATAAATTTGTTCTATAACCGGCCAAAGTTTTTGTATGAGTTACTTTAAAAATGTTAATTTTCATTTCAGACACATGAACAGACTTATTCAGTTATAACGGATGCCTTATATCATTGTCCTCCACCACCGAAACCTCCGTTTGCTATGGCGAAAGTTCAGCGAAGGCCAGTTGCTCCGCTGAGTCCTGGTGAGAGTCGTTTGTTGGCAAATAATGATGTAAGTTCCCTTTTTTCTCAGGACATGAACGCTCCCAGAAGATGCTGATAACTATCGCTGAATTGGTGATACTATAACTGGGCAGTTTACGGTGATTTTGTAATGCAGTTTAAGTACGTGTTATATTTAGACAGCAAACCGACTAAATATCGGTGGAGATGCAACAAATTCTGGTCGTAGTCTTCTAAATGAAGTGGCAACTATTTCAGCAAACCATCCAGTTTCCGCGGATCGGTTAGCGAATTATTTTCATAAATTTCAGAATCTAGGGATGTAAATTTACAGTCGGAAGAGTAATGAATATGTGAAAATATTTTCAGAACAGTAAAGCGTGGTCCACACACTCCACCATATCCTCCGAAGTCACCCGATTCTCGATCACGATCACCAATAGTCACTGAAAAGCCACTAAGTGTAAAATCCGTCGCTAAGCCAATAGCAACAAGAGATCGAAGTCCAGTAATTGTCTTACCCACAGTTAATTTGTGTAAACCGAACTATTCCGGCAATACAATTCTTCGAGAATATCCCGGTCCGTTTTCCTTCATTTCATTTTGCTCTTTTACTTTTATTTCATCCATAAACGCACCAGCGCGAAATCCAAAAAATTTACTTTAGTACGCCACCATATTTGAAAGACATTAATGGATCTTCGACATGCATTATTTAACCCATAGAGCGAACCATGAATTTTTTTCTTGTCAATTTAAAACTTCAAGTGAATTAAATGTGAAAGGTTTCTTAAAGTACGTCGTAAAATTATCATTGAATATAATACAAATTGCATACGCGCCCAGTAATTTTTAAATTGACAGTCACTGGATGTGCACATTTTAGGTAACAGTAGTATGTCACAAATGACCTGTTCCGGTTCCTTAGCAGGTATGCATGTACAGCCATTTTTAATGATGCGATCGGCCTCAACATCAACAGCCCTGCCTCCATACATGAATACACAGATAAACAATTACACAACTGGAATTTTTCAATCTTCTGCTTGGTCAACAGATTCTAGCTTTGGAGTTTGTCCACCATTCAGATTTGCTTCGTTAGTCTCGAAGTAATACTGTAGTATCATTATGTTGATTTATTGATGTTACGGCGAACTTTTTATCACTTTTTCATATTCATTTAAACAAAACTATCAGCTTATTAAGTGTCGTTGAATGAAGAGTAAAGAGTATTATACGTTTATGGGCAAAAAAAAACTTTTTAATGCAACTGCGGTCGAAATACTAAACAAAGTAGTCGTTAAAAGTATGACCTACCCGTAAAAATTTTTCTTTTTGATTTTGTTTCTTTCTACTCAAGATATCAATCAGAAGATTTTTAGCGAGCGCATACTCGGTCCTGAAGTGCTTACTGTTCCTCCACCACCACCGCCTCCACCACCAAATGATATGCGACTGTTATCGCGGTCGGATTTTTGCATGAAAAATAGTGCTGCTTGTTCTGTTAAGAGTGATCCGAAACTAGGTATATGTTGGTAAAGCATCAACATTGTTTGGATTAATTAGTGACTATTGCTGTTTTAAAAGTCATGATTATACATTATATTAAAATTAAATGGATATTAGCTAGAATCAGACTGCAGGTTAAATCTTATATGATTTTGTAAGAGCATTGCATTAACTGCTTCAGTTTCAGGGACTTCTGTTATCAAACAGAAGGACATACCGATGGCATTGGATCCGATACTGCTTGATCTCGCTGACTTGTCTCCAAAACCACAAAGTTCCAAATCAGCAGTGCCTGTACGCATTCAAAACGAAAAGAAATTACTTCTGCGCGGAGACTCAGTTGTTAAAGAAGGCCACGGTGTACTGGACACAAAAAATCGTGAACAGAAATATGCAGTAAAGTTGTTTGGAGCTGAAAAAAAGGAAAATGATAAAAAAGCAAAAGAAGGGATGAAGACGATTAAAGTTTTAAAACCACTCGAAAAGACTAAACGTGAAGAATTTGATAATGTGGAAAATAGAAATCCTAGGCCAGTTTCTAGTGATCGACAAGAAATCAAACCGGTAACTAATAATTCTAAATCGATGAGAAGTAATAAGGAAGTTACTGAGGATTCATCGGGCAATGCTTTTTCAAATGGTGACAGTGATTCACTGATAAAAATTATGGAGGATGGAAAAATAATGGAAGTAGATAAACATGAGGTGAATATTTCTGTTATCAAAACTGATGAAATCCAGGAAGCAAAGCTGGATTTGGAAATTAATCAGACTGCACTTGATACACGGTTGGCCATTTCAGATTGTGGTATGTCTTTTTTCTGTTTCATATGTTGTAAGGGAATTTGATAGCGGTTTTCTTTTTGCTGTTTTTTTCCTTCTGTAGAATTTGATTTTGAAGCTGATGTCGAGAATCCATATATGACAAAATTTTATCATGTGCATTGCAACAATTTCTGATTTGGAAAATTAGTATATAGACTACGATTAGTATTTACGACAATTTCTGTAGAAGAAAAACCACATCGAGAGCTTAAAGAAGTGCAGGAGGAAGTGACTATGGAAAGGATTGTCGTTGTTCCAGAGGATGATCTGAATGGCAATGAACTGATATCATCTACTGATTCAGAAAGGGACCGTACGCCGGATAATGTTTCATTTTCATTCTTGTTATTGAATTGAAGTCCCATTGATTTCAAACAATAGTTATTTTATTTAGGCTAATATATGGTATCATTTTAGACTCAGTTTTTCTCAGTTTCTATGATCTCATCAAATGAAAATCATGAAGATGAAGTTGTCGAACTTGGACCACCAGCTTCTCCAGTGCCTGGATTGTGGTTAGTTCATCGATATTTTGTTCTACATAGTTTCGTGTTGTATTAACATTCATACTTTTTTTGCGTAAGTTAAAGTTCATTAATGCGTTAATTATATGGATTGGATGGTTTCTACTGCTCAGTTTAAATTAATTTTAGGCTCTTAATGTATTCTGAAAGTATTGAAGTTTTCGTTAATTCATAAAAAATGATTTATATTTGTGTATACTCATGTAACTGCAAGGAGTGTATAGGAGAAATTCATCAATTTTTTTTATGCAGAATATATTAAACGAATGGAAATTCTGGGTGTGAAATAGTTGTAAGCCTTGTTCTTTAAAATTAATCGAATTATTCGAAATCATTTTGTTGTATGATTTTGAAAGGAGATGGCCTGATTTCCGACAATGTTACATCCCACTTCCCAATTTGACGTCACTAATGAACTGTAAAAGATGCAAAAACTTAACACTCCAAATCTTTTGTTCTCTGCTATGATTTGTTGTTGACGTCAAAACGTTCTATAATAAGTGGATCCATAATGTAGTTTTGCACTCCACTGCCAGCGTTACATTTACAAACTATCTGTAAGTCTCGCAAATACACCGATTAATATATTCAATTTACTTATATTATATTTGGCCTTATTTTCTCTATATTTCATTTCTAGTTGGCTGCTTGCTCAGCTCTCTTTTTTGTTAACAATAGCTTTCATGAAATAACAGTCGGAACTTGCAAGGAGTTGATTTTCGAGTTTACATTTTGAAACTGCAAGAATTTCAAACGTATTTAAACCAGAAAGACAGTGTACCTCGTCTTTTAGTTGCAAATATACTGATCAGACTATTAAGCTTGCTGCAATAAAAAATTGTGAAAAACAATAAACAGGTATACTACCAGTAATTGCTCACGTGCTATTTGATATAGACTTTTTTTTTTTGGAAAAGCATTATAACTTATTCGCAGCAACTGTTTTAGTGGATGTGAATATTCATCTCCATCCAGAAATGGCTTCACCGATTCCACATTCAAGCAGGCAGCCACGGCTGATGTTGCGGGTTGTTCAAAAATTCTGCTGCATGACAGTAAAAGTACAACACGACATAAAAAGGCCCATGATCAGCTGCCAAGGATTTCTGAAAAGGTCCTTTTTTCAAAATGCATTTTTGCAATACGTTTTTGAGTATATGATATTTCGCTGATACTAGCTTTTTTCTACTTTTAGTGCAAGTCGCGTTTTATGAAGCTGGAGGTCTATTTTAGTTTCGAAAGTATATTCATGTCGTGACACATCCAAATGGTGGCGCCTCGATGCTCAAGGCAGACTGGTCAAAAATTAAGGAGCATTTCAGCGGCTCTGAGCTAGATGACTTTACCATGGAGTTTGTGACATTTGGCTTGGCTGAAGTTGATAGTATTCCTGTCTTTGTAATTGCTGTTATTGAAAACGCTGCCGAATATCTTCAGGCAAGAATTACTTTCGAAACTTTCAGTAACACCCTTTTGAAATGCCTTTACTTTGTCAGTGAAATTAAGCGTGGAGAAGGTTGAATTGTTCAAGCTCTTCAAATTTCGTTTTGATTTATGATTTCTTCACGAAAGGACAAATTTGGTATTTAATTACAGAATGGTTTGGAATATTTTGCGAAGAAATTTCCCCATATGCCAGTGAAGATTGGATCACTCACCAGTAAACAGTATGTTAGTACAACTACTGTTTCGGAATATTATAGTCATGTTATGGAAACTTGTCATCATGGAACTTTTAGGTGAGATAATGACAATTTGAGATGGGCTCATTGTTTTTGAATTTATGTTAAATCATTCAGAAGTCTTCGTAATGCTTAGTGAAAAATTTATAAGAAAGATCTCCATTAATTGTTACATCACGGTACGAGAAAAGAAGCTATTGAGAATAGTCAAAGCGTTACTGGACGTGTTTCAGAAGCTTTAAACGTTTTGGAGACTACGAATTGAGAGAGAATAGACTTAAACGTTTTGGAGACTACGAATTGAGAGAGAATAGACTGTATGCATTAGTTGTTCGTCATTTTATACTATAGTTTGATTTTAAATTATTTTTAGATATGGTCCATTACACTCGTTGAGTCTGGTGGGAACACGCCAAGAAGAATGTGGCAATTATTTCAAAGTATGCTTTATGTCGTGTTATACTGATTTCGAGTTATTTTTTTCTCCGATTTTTTGTGGCTTTAATTTGTACTATGTAAATTTTGTAGGAATTGATTGAATGGTTAGAAATGTTCCCAATGCTTAAGCTTCTAATGCCTTGGGGTGAATGGTCTGGTGCAGATCTTGAAAGTCCTTCTGATAGTGATGATGGACCCATTTTTTGGGTGCGTCCAGGCGAACAGGTGTGTTTACTGATTGTGCATAATAAAACTGTTAAATTGTTATAATTTCTGTGTTCCTGTGAAATTAACCTTATTAAATCGTTTACTTTTACTGATTATATTTCCTATTTTGTTGTTATTTTATAGATGATAAGGACTGATGAGATAAAGGAAGATTTGTCATCCAGAACTCGAAAACGCAGCTCATCAGTACGGTCACATGTACCGTCTTACAGGTTTAAAATATTTTCGAGTCGTTATCCTTTAACATAATTGTTACTGGTTGGATTATTTGTTGTTACTATTTATTATTAAAGATGTTAGTTTCTTTAGGTGCCGAGAACCACGAGAGTTCTTTTTTGAAGATCGAACACCATGTCATGCAGATCATGTCGGTGATGGGTTGGAGAGGCGTACAACAGCTGCAGTTGGTGTGCTTCAGTCAATCTATGGACCAACCGAAAAGAAGAAGTAAGTGAATGGTATACCTTTTTTTTCATTTGTACTGAACGTTTCATTATTTTACAAAATTTTATTAGATAAAGTTCAAAACGCCGTGCAAGATAGTCCAGTATTGTAAAGATCAGCATTCCTGTAGGAGTAAGATGGGAAGAAGAGCTGTAAAAGATGTTGTTTGTTTCCATGCAAGTGACTTCGAAAGAATCGTTGACGAGTTACAGTTGGATCTTTTTGAGCCACCGATGTCACAGGTGAAATCATATTTCTCAAACTCATTTTACAACCATGCTGTTTGCAGTCAAAATTTTGGTGGAATTTTGCGGCTACAATAACATTTTACTACTTTTTAATGTTCTGTAATTCGTGTGGACAGTTCTCATCCTAATTACACTTCGCTTTCAGTGTGTACAATGGGTTGAAGAGGCAAAACTAAATCAATTAAGAAGGGAAGGAGTTCGTTATGCACGCTTTTTGGTAAATTTTGTGCCCTACTTAACTGTTAAACTTTCACTGACTTAACACTTTTGACATAATAAGACGGATGTGGACAGGTAAAATCAGTGGTTGGAGACATTGTTTTTCTGTGAAAGTTTGAAGTTATTTTATGATTTATTCATTTTCACTGACTTTTTAGTTGCATGATAATGATGCGTACTTCCTGCCTCGAAAAATAATCCATCAATTTCGAACTATAAGTGCTTGCGCTTCAATTGCTTGGCATGTGCGTCTTAAGCAGTACTACAACGACAGTACGAAAACGGAAGCAGATAAAAATGAAGGGATTGTAAAAAAAGCGGATGTGGAAGAGAGTGAAAGTGGGAATCGTCGAAAACGGAAAAAAGAAGACACCACAAAGTGTGGGAGGTGTAAGGGGTAAGATTTCTGATTCTGTTGTTCGTAAGTTTGTTGTGTATATCTAAAAGAATTATAATGAAAGCAGTTGGCTTTCATTTCTGAATATTAGTGAAGTTTTTTGTTCCTTCAGAAAAGATCGTGTGAAAAAAGCGAGACATTCGGATGATTGTGAACCAAAATCTTCCAAGTGATGGAATTTTTATCGGTTGATAATTTGAAATCGGTGACGTCTATTCAACACATTCCTTTGACAAATGGAGGTAAATCAGTTAGTGATTTTGTGGAAAACTTTTTTACTGTTGCCGTGGAATACATTGTTAGGAAATCAAAATTCCCTTAATTGTACCATTTATCAGATCTTGATCAAGCACTTAAGCAGATTTTCTGGACATAGTTTCTCCCAAATATTTATCTTGTTCCGTTTGTGTTTATTCATCTGTAATACTAGCACGTTGTATTCTCTTTGCCTCCATTATTTGCTTTGTTAAATGTTGATGTGGCGATTATCAGCCTTATTTGGCACCTTAAGGCTAACTTCACATTGATGCGTGGTATCTGTTTATGTTTATACAAGTTCAATACTTATAATTTGTGAAAATTCATACGTTTTACCTATCCTATTTGATTAAACTGTTACCACTTCATTATTTACCACTTCCATTAGTTGTACATTATTTTTAGTTGTTTAATGTCACCAGTTTTCCGTTCTTTACTTCAGTATATTTATGAATTTGGTTTTATGTTTGATTAATCGGTTCTCGAAATATAATTTGACATATGTTTCTAGTATTGCTATATTGGTTGAGATGTCCTGTGTTAGAACTGTCACTGTTTAGATGAACAATCACTTTCTCATTATTTGTCTTATCCGGAGTTTTACGGGATTTGAAAAAGTTTCGTTCATGAGAAGATTGTCATGATGGTATTGTTTCATTTTTAGTTATGTGCATCAGGAATGTAATCAAATTGAATCTCCTGTATTATAGACATTTGTCTTCTTTCATTTCAGAAACTGTATGAGTTGAATATCAATTTTTATTTCGTACCGAATCTCAGCCACAGGAGTAGCGCATTTATGTAATATTTCTTTTATTCACCAATAAAGCATGTATATGTATATGGCAATAGTAATCGTATCTGTAGGTTATGAATTAAAGGCGGTGAAACGGCGCAAATTATAACTTGAGTATGATCAAAATTTGATTTGGTGTTGGTATTTTCTTTTATTATAAGAGTCATTTACGAATTTTTAATATGAATTTGGTCGCTTTTCATGTACAAGTCAATCATTTGGTGGTTGCAGTGGTCAATGTTTTGCTCTGTGACGTTCAATGTTTGTGAACTCTTCGTTGAGAAGTGCATGTGAAAACATGGTAAAATAGGGACTCAGATCGTGTAGCCTTTATGTGAAGTTACGGATGCCGAATCCTAAGCACATATTCACTTCCGGGATTACATTAGATCCTCAGAAGTATTATTCTTAAAATATCAAATTATGATGAAATGCGTTATATCCCGCAGGATGTGCTTTTCTAACTTTTGAGTTGGAATTGCGTACACGTGTAATTAAGTAGCACTTGTTGCAGTACAGGTGTGGCAGTTTTGCTCTTGGGGGAAGTCAGAAATCTCTGATCACGTTTTTAATGTCCTTTGCTGAGATCGCAGCTTTTATTTTAAAACAATCTCCGGAAAGCAAAGAATTTTCGGACTTCTGAAGTCCTTGCGGATCTGTTTACGATTGCGAATCAATTTGATTATCTCAATTTTCTTGCGATTTAAATGGCACAAAATCTTAATGATCTGAACAGGAAAAATGGAATCGAATCTAGTATTCATAAGTACTATAATATACAATCCTGTTGTTATTGTGAATTAAGGTTTTCCAGCTCGTGTCACCAAACAATGTGCAACAACCAAACAAAAAAAATTTTCCCGTTCGTGTCAGCAGAGGTTATCCGAATGGTTTATGTTGACGAAGATTGTTGTTGATAATTAGTTTATCGATGAGTCGATACCATTAACAGGACTTATTAGATAATATCAGGATTGGTTTAGATTATAAACGATATTAGAATACTGCTTGTGGTGCAAGATGTACAGTAATGAATGGTGCATAAATTAGCAATCAAATGGACGAGTGATTCGGAGGGAGTAAGAGGCGACTTCCCGGTTGCCAGATGATCGGAAAGATAGTCAGATTGTCAAGTGTATTTATATATGTATATGTGGGGGAAGTAGCTTAATAAATTGTCTAGACTATTTTAAAGTTCGGTTGTGGGTAGAATTAGATGTGAAAAGGACTTTACATGGGGAAACTGGGGGTTAAGGTGACATCTTGAAACAAGGGAGGCATATAGCAGAGGGTAGAAAGATCAAAGTCATATGCAGTGAGTAGTGAGTAATAAATGAAGAAGCTTACAAAAAGGATCAACTGCTGTTATGTAGTGTTGGGATCGACTACAGAACAAGGGCTGTGTGCATTTACAACTAATCCCTTTGTTAATTAAGTGCCGGATATTTTATGGATGTCTACAATCTATGTTAAACTTATTTCGGGTTTTCCGACTGTGTAATTGTGTTCGAACACAAGTCACAAGAATCTTTTCAGTCTATTTCTTCTCTGACCGATACAACAAAGTTGACTAAAGTTGTTTCGCAACCCTCCACAACGGTTTTGTCGAGGGATTAGAAGAATCGAAACGAATCCTAAAATGAAACCAAGCTTAGTTTGGTTTTTTTCCGACATTATGTGTTTCAAATTCGTGCATTCGATCGTTTTCCTGCGAAAAAAGGAATCTATGATAAAAGTAGGTGTCTTTTTTCCTTACTTCAAAGGACAGTTACACTTCAGTAGTATCTCGAGCACTGTTGATTATTGACAAGTAAATGAATGGTAGAGTAAGTGAATCAGTTGGTATTGATCCCTCGCTAACATCGAAGGACGGTTTAAGCTGCCCGCTACTATTCCTCTAACCTATATTGTTCGTTTAAAACTGAATTTGGTTCCTGAGCGCAAACTAATCAATAAAGAAACATTGAAACCGGCAAGCTTTCTCATAATTTTCATTTCAAAAGACCTTGAAAGAAAGAGAAGAGATGCAATCACTGATGCGAAGATGAAATCAGGAAGCAACGCGAATGAATTTAAATTAGTGTCAAGATCTTCGGTTTACTAAATCAGTCACCGTTTTTTTCCCTCTCAGTTCTCTTCCTTCCAGTCGTTGAATCATTAAAGTTCTTTAGTACTGAGTAATAATGTAAAACACAATAAAGAGTAACGTGAAAGATTTACACGCATTTAATGGCGTTGTCACATTAGCTCAATATTTGCTAGTTTATTGCAGTCAAGCATTGTAGATTCTATAATCTTCATCAAAATAAGTTTGTTGTTAACTGCAAATACGTAAGAACACCTAAAATAAGCTAAAAATTATGTCTGCAACCTAAGTCAACAACTGCTCAACGTAATTTGATTGTCATTGTAACAACTCGTATATTGGTTCGCTAATGCAATTCAACAATGTCTGCTAATACATTTAGTAGTTGAAATTTTTGACAGTCTTTCGGAAGCATTTAGAATTTTTTAATGTTTCATTCAACTATATGTGTAATCGAACACTTTGCCTAATATTTACATATATGAATTGTTGACTGGAAAAAAAGCAGGTGTATTAGGAAACATAGGTTAGGTAAATAATATTGGTGGATAGACAATGAACCGGTCCTAATCGCATCACAACCTTCAAATACAAAAAAAGCTGCAAATGTGATGCTTCTAATCGTCTAACTGTGTATACATGCCAACTCCCTTTAATTAACTTCTCTGTTTATACACTTAGTAAACTTAATAACTTTTTTTTTTGAAATGTCATTAACAGCAGTGACAACGACAGTTAAATTCACTTGCAGCTTCCGAACGTCTGAAATCTTTATATCTGCAAAATTTTATTTATGTTCGTTTGACCGAGTTATGAACGGAAAAAGAAAAAAGAGATGCCGACAATGAACAAATGCTAGATATCTATTGACATTAATAGATATCCAATATTAATAGCTGTACAACAAGCACATTGAACACTTACGATAGAAATAATGATGGTGTAATCTGTAATTGGTGTTTATTAAAAAAAATGGATATAATAATGATCACATTTCACTTTCTCTTATTTCCATTTCATTAAGCATTAAGCTACATTTAGACATTAAGAAACACTTAGACTGGTACTTATTACTGAGTCAACTTGCAATAATCATCATACCGTACACAGCTGCTCTTGGTTTTCAATGATACAACGGGCCATTATGATTATTTATTTAGGGTCCATCTGAATTTTTTTCTATAATTTGTTTCTGCAAATATTTCACCAAATATATATATTGAATTTGTTTGTCGAAAATATGATTCAATATAAGGTCTGCCTGTGACCTGCAATATAAATGCAAGATTTATGATATATTTATGAAAGTATGATCCAATATTAATTTTGTAAAAGTCGTGAATGTAAAAAAATATCCACTCCTGACATTTCAATTCTATTACTCATAAGTAAACCATGGCAAAATCCTTCACTAGTGCATAATATTATAAAATGAAATTAAAAAAAAATTAAGCCTTAATAGAATTTGTTTGAATCTAGTTTGAAAAAAGCAAGGTATTTTAGACCAGCAAATGTTATGCGAAATAGCTTTAGTTTCCTTCCAGAAGCGTTTTAAAAAGAAAAATTCTAATGATCTGTAGTACAACGTGCTAGTCTTCCTCCAAATAAAAGTTTCCTTCTTCCTAATCGTAAATAATTGCTCTTTGAGTGCTGTAAAAAAATTTTCCAATAATTTATCACCAGAACTATTTTACACTCATCCCGTTTGATAAACTGCTTCAATATATTTCTTACAGCTTTTGGCATAGCTTTTATTTGAACTGAAATGAATGTCCTATACGTGTGCTTTAACAATTCATTTTGAATTAAGCCTTAAAATTATTGGGGCTCTAAATTTGATTTTTAAAAATACTGCAGAAACTTATCGTAACTGAGGTCCTTAGGTATAACTAACTTGGATGATTAACTATTTTGAATTTTTCCAAGATTTGTTAATCTTAGTCAATCCACTTTGTTAATTCTCAGAATCAACTGCCTAAATTTATAAAAATTGAACAAAGTTTCTTAAATTCTGAATTTTTCAGTTTTTCGTTTTCTGAATAACAACTCAGTAGTTTTATTTCGTGAATTGTTATGTATTTTCTAGGTATGAAAGCAAACTTATTTCTCAGTTTGCTTTCATACCTTTCTCAGGAATAACATTTGAATCATTTCAGGATTTGAAGTGCTGCTTTTAGGATGTTGTTGATTTGCTTATTTGTATTTCTTGATTCTGCAGCATCAGAAAGGTCTTTATATTTATAAACTTTGAAACAAATGATTTTTCCAAGAAATATTTCGAATTCATTCGAAGTTCTGAATTTGCGATTCAGAAACTATACTCATTATATTAAAAAAAAACTGCACTTATATATTACAGTAATTATCATGGGCAGCAACGCTTAGAACATGCGCCGCATTTTCTGTCAGCTTCATCCAACAGCAGTTTCCGTGAAGGATCAGCTGTTCGACTTATTTGTGAAGCAACAGGTAGGAAAAGTATAGCTAGAAATAAGAATTATAATTGAAGATGAATTATAATTTTACACGGAAAAATATGCAAGAAATAAGCAAAGCCTGAACACTTGGATATGATGCCTAATAGATTCTGGTTTATCCTCTCCTTGGAACCACTGCACGGACTAGGTGACATTGTTACGTTTTAAACGGATATTTCTGTTTCGATTATGGCAGTTGAATATTCGAGTAAGATAGCATATCAACATTATTAAACAAAGTTAGCGCATACCTGACACTAGTGTGATACTACTAGCCTTTGAGCTGGTACGAGATCATGCGTTAATGATCCTAGTTAACACGTTAACGACATACCTTCCAGTTCTACGGTTACAGTCGTCATCGATTAGGCAATTGAAACAAACTTGATGTAAACGAGATGAAGGTAGGATCTTGTTAGGCTTCATAAAAAATAGTGCTTCTTAAAAAGTTCATAAATAAACCTACATTCATCATGTTTACCTTTTTATAGGTTAGCATGGAAGATTAAGCTGGTGAATTTCAATTTATTTTTCCAGCTCAATTACATTTATTTCCACAATATTTTAGTTTTTTAAAATATTTTTTAAAAAAAAAGGAATAATTTTTAGGCATACCTCGACCAGTAACAACCTGGTATTTCAAAGGTGAACAAATCCGTTCAACTCAAAAGTATTCATTGAATTTGGACAATTCTGTACTTGGCATCTATCCCTTCCAAAAAAGCGATGTTGGGAAGTAGGTTTCCCGTGCAAATGATTCACATGATTTCCATGAATCGTTGATACTAACAATTACAAATATTTTGTCCTTCTTTTGTTTCCCCTTGCAAAGACTTTAAACTGGCAGCAAGCAATTCGCTAATTTGAAGTTCTAATTTTTATAGCAAACAGGAAAAGAAGATGAATGACTTTCATGTGCTTTTCGAAATCAGACAACATATGACATACGTAAAAAAAAAATAATAAAATATATATATGACATACGTGCTAGATTTGCAATCACATGGAAACAATGTGACTTCATAAATGCGAAGCCAAAATTTTACAACGCAATGATTCATGTTGCAAAATATTATAAACGATCAAAACCTGCTTCTGCATATTTTAATGATTTGAGGAACCACCTAGTCGTAATGAAAATGTAGAATTGCTGCACCAACTTAGGTCAGAAGTAAGTGGGTAAGAACGGCGAGGGAAAGGAAGGAGAAAGTGGAAAAGAGAAGAAATAAGCAGTCAGCAATTTCTAAACGAGAAATTTTTTAATTTAGGCATTACTTTCTTGAATTCATTTTCGATTTTCTTATTGATCGAATTTTTCACTACCAGCCTGATTTTTTATTGCCCATTTTTACCCAGTTCTCTCCTTGCGACAAATAATTTTACTTTGTAATTGCTTATGCAAATCGTCATTTGAGTGGTTCAGATACACTTGTATAGCGAGCAATCAAAATGGTCAAGTTCAACACTCTTTCGTGTTGGAAATCGTCAACAACTCAGCGCCACTTATTGTGGATAGTCCGGAATCAAAGGTAGTTAATCCAGGTGAACAGGTTACTTTCGTTTGTCGAGTTACTGGAGAGCCACTTCCATCCATAAAATGGTACTTTAATGGTGTGGAAATATCACGTGACGATCTACACATTGAGGTTTTAATTTCTATTTTGTTCCCACAAGTTACAAACCGTAAATATTCATTGTTATTTTAAAAGATTCAGGATTCATGAAGTAATTTTTAAGAAAACATGACGATTTTGATAAATATATGAAAGCTATTTAAGTTGGCGGAACGAGATAACGAGCTGACAATAATTCATGCTACCCGAGAAGATGAAGGTGTTTATCAGTGTACTGCATGTAATGCGCTGGGAATGACCAGCTCTAATGCAACCCTCAAGGTTTACCTGCCAAATCAACAAGCGCTAGATGAATCGTTAACCAATGAAGTTCTCAAAAATATTGTCAAACAAGCTAAAGAAAACGTTGATAGGTTGAATTTTAGTGAGATTCCATGAGATGATCGAATTTTAATTCAATTTTCGTTCCAAATATTTGAACTGCCTTAACTCATTTCGATTTGAGAATTAAGTAAACATGAATTTTATAATTATTATTTCGGAGAAAATTTCGATTCTAGAGCAATAAATCAATCAAAATTGTCAATTAACAATGGTGAAATGTCACCATGGGAATTCATGAAAATGTTTAAATTCAACGTACCACAGAACGTTGCGCTCACCAAAGCACGCGAAATCTATGAGCAAAGTTTATTGCTTGTTCAACAATATGTTGGTAACGGTAGGTTAATAGCCCTAAATTTTAAGATCTTACTTATTTTGTGACTTTCTTCACTCATCAAAACTTAAAGATTTCCAATCTTTTAGGTTTAAAATTCCCAATTGAACAATTCCCAACGAATTTTTCGTTCGAATCAAATCTGGCCGTGTCGCATATCCAAACAATTATGGAACTTTCTGGATGTGTAACTGGACCATTTCGAAACCCGTGTACTGACATGTGCCTTTATGCCAAATACAGGTTCCACGAAAAATTTAAACTTTTAATATTGTTGAGAACCATTTTATAATTTCATTGGATTGATGCTATCTTGTATGTATATTTATACATTTTTTTAAGTTACTTCAAAATAAGTCAAAACATATTCCTTCCATGTCTTAAAGGACATACGATGGGCAATGTAATAACATGGAACATCAATTTTGGGGAGTTGCACAAACACCGTTCCGCCGAAATTTACCTCCTATCTATGAAAACGGCTTCAATACGCCAGTTGGATGGGATCCTGAAAAACTTTATTTTGGATTCAAGAAACCAAACCCACGACTTGTTTCCATGAAGATCATCTCGACGGAAGAAATAACTCCGCACTTCGGATATACGGCTATGATGAAACAGTGGGGACAATTTCTGGGTACTTAAAATTAATCAGTTCAACTAAATGCTATCTAATTACTTCAAAATTTAAATATTCAGCCTCCTTCTTTTTGTAGCACACGACATCGAGCAAACAGCACCTGGATTAGCACGTCAAACTTACATGAAAGGAGCAATATGTAACAAAACTTGCGAAAACTTGGATCCATGTTACAATGTCCCGATGCCTCCTGAAGATCCTCGTATGCAGGGCGAGTGAGCTTTTTCAAGAAAATTGAAAAATCTGACACTTATCGTTAACTTTGAGGGTCGTTGGTAGTTTGTTTGGTATAGAAATTGATGACTTATGAAACAAACCCGATCAAATGCATAATACATTGTTTCAATTCTATTATGTTTAATAATAGTGCTTTTTCAATTTCATTTTTTTAATAGTAGTGCTATCTCTCAAAGTTTATTTTGAATTTTATTTTTCAATTTTAGGAAAAAGCCGGAAATTACATGTATTGAGGTGGAGCGATCTAGTGCAACTTGTGGTTCTGGTCAAACTGGTCCAATTTATCGGCAACTGACCTATCGTGAACAGATGAACATTGTTAGTTCGCTTTTGCTTACGATCCGATGTTGAAAAAGTGTAATTACAAATATACAAAATTGTTCATAAAAGGAAAAATAACGCATCCTTTTGAACAATTTTGTATATTTCCAATTACACCTTTACACTGTCTGAAGTCAGTGCAGTTTGCTTACTTATAAGCGAAGTTTTTAGAATTAATCTGCAATGATCGATCTCTTTAAAAATAAAAATTAGATTAAATATGTTTCTCAAATTCTATTTAATTGAAGTTAACTGCTTTCATCGACGGGTCTGGCATATACGGAAGTGCAGAAGTGGACGCACTAGATTTACGTGATTTATTTGGTGACCACGGATTGCTGAGATTTGACATTGTATCAGAAACTCAGAAGCCATATTTACCGTTTGAGCGTGAGTCGTCCATGGAGTGTCGGCGCAATCGTTCCCATGAAAATCCGATCAGATGTTTTTTAGCCGGTGATTATCGAGCTAATGAACAGGTTGATATTATATTGAACCACTGTTTCTACCGAATGTAGAAATCTGCTTCCCATTGATGAACCGTCAAGATTCAGGAACTATTTATTTCTTTAGCAGCTTCATTTCAGATTTCACTCTAAATGTACATATTGAACTTCCTCAATAACTTCTTCATTTACCAATACAATCTTCAGGGTATATTTTTTCTAAATATGGTAATTACAGCTAGCACTGCTTAGCATGCATACGTTATGGCTTCGAGAACATAATCGCATTGCAACGAAATTTCTAGAAATAAATCCGCACTGGGATGGTGAAACTATATATCAAGAAACGAGGAAACTCATTGGGGCTATGTTACAAGTGATTACCTACGAACACTGGTTGCCTAAAGTGCTTGGACCGGTCCGATTTCAACTTTTAAGTTAACTACATTCGATTCTGAAAAAAGTCTGAAGTAAAGCCTTCAAAACAGTCATCTTAGGCTGGATACGCAGAACTTATTGGGCCATACAAGGGATATGATTCAGAAGTGAACCCCACATTGGCTAACAGCTTCTCAGCTGCTGCTTTTCGATTCGGACACACACTCATTAATCCAATTTTATATCGTTTGGACAAAAATTTTAAACCGATCAAAGAAGGTAAATTTGTTGAAAATTTCAGTTGTAACTTTCGGTGACTGTTTCTGGGATATTTGTAGAGTATTTAGAAAACTTAGTTTATATTTTGTATAATCTCAGCTGAAACAATGACTGTATTTTGCAGGTCATATACCACTACATGAGGCTTTCTTCGCTCCTGAACGATTGCTATCAGAAGGTGGAATTGATCCTTTGTTACGAGGATTGTTCGCAATGCCCATGAAGACTCCTACGGAGCAACAACTGGTAAACAAGGAATTAACACATAAACTATTCAGTCGCGTTGAAGAAGTACGTTGCAGTTTGGTAATTTATGAAATACTGTTTGGTAAAATATTTTTTTTTATAAGTATCCGGATCAAACGTGTTGCTCGACTCAATGTTGTTGCATGCATATGATTCGAATTTAATATAAATTGTGAAAACCAGCTCAATGTCCACATCAAGATGTTTTACCATATTGTAGTCCATGTACGATCTGGCAACAATCAACATTCAACGTGGTCGTGATCACGGGTTACCCGGGTTTGTCCAATCGCTAATAATTTTGTTGGACGTGAGCTGCAGGCTGAGTGAATGATGAAAGAGGAGAAATTTTACCAGACTCACAAACGCAATTTAATTTCCAAAATCCACATATTTTCAGAAGTGCGCTTTCCAAAGGAAGTAGGCTAAATGTTATCCTCTTCCGAAATTGGGCTGGAATGATACCACTTAATAAAATTTAGATCATTACAATCATTTTTAGAAATCTGTCATACTTATGAGACTTAATTCAAAAAAAAACTCTAGAAGACTTTAAGGTATACTGCATTTCGGCGTTGGTGCAATTTCAACGTTCCAGAGACATGGGACGACTTAGCGGATGATATACCGGATAACAATGTACGAACTAAGCTCAAAGAACTCTATGGACACCCTGGTTAATTTCCGCTTTGAAATCCAAAATTAGTACTCGAAATTTCCAATTCTTGCCTTTCACTTTTCGCTGAAAAATAGAACTCTATAGTTCAGTATTCTCCACTTCATCGCTTGACTCGAAGGAAAGAAGGTTATCCATTGAACAAACGCAAAATCTCTTCATATTTTCTAACTTCATGGTATTATTGTGAAGTTTGAAATGCTCTTCACATTTTGAGGCAACATTGACTTATGGGTAGGCCTGATTTTGGAACGGCGGTTATCTGGAGCTTTGGTTGGGCCAACAATTGGATGCATCCTTGGAGATCAGTTCAGGCGCTTACGTACGGGAGATCGCTTTTGGTTGGACTTTAAGAACTGTTCAATTCTGAAAAATATGAAATGATATTTCTTCGATCATTTAAATGAATCCTGAAAAATTCTACGATAACTTCAGGTACGAAAACAATGTTTTCACACCTTTACAACTTCATCAAGTCCGGAAAGCAACGCTGGCATCTGTGCTGTGCAACAATGGTGATCACATTGATCGCGTTCAGGTCTAATCAACTCCTTCTGAAAATTTTTGACGTTTTTGCAAACCAAGAGGATCTCTTGGTAAATCGAAATTTTTGAAGAGATCTACTTTAGAGAGATGTATTCGAGTACAGAGGAGACCGATCTATTAAATTTTACGAAGACTGTGAGAACATACCTCATATTAATTTAAACGTTTGGCAGTCATGTTGCGAAAAAGGTTGTGCTTCTTCACTCAGTGCAGAGGAAAATACAATTTTAAGCAGGTAACAAATCATAAAGGAATAGAACTCCATATTCGAACAACGGTCTTCACTAAACGTTATAGAAACTTCAGCAAAGTACGAGTGCATGAAATGGACAGAAAACATGAGTGCAATGCTGACGATGGAATGAAAAGAAATGGCGATATCTGGAAACTGGACAAGTGTACAACATGCGAATGCAAGGCTAGTTATTTGTGGATTTACTATTTCCCGAAAATCTGTTACTTTATTGGAGAATTCCCAAAGTTTTGTGATCTAACGCTATTTCAGATTGACCAAATATGGTGTTCTGTTGAAGAAGGTTGTAAAAAAGCAACAGCTTAAAAGGATAGAAAATTTTCCGAAACTTCCGTAGTTATTGCTTCTCTCATGCATTGCTTTACTGGGCACAGTTTTTGCAAGGATTTCATATAACTATATATAACATTGTATAACAATTTTTTTGCCAAAGAAGCATTTACATTTCGCGATTATGTGAAAATACGCTGGATAAAACATGAATTTATGTGTGAAAGGGGTACCGCGAATGATATACGACATCTCGATTATGTCAACAGCGAACTGCCCCACACTATCGAAAACATCAGTAGCACCTGCTTATTCGGATGATACAAAAGACACATATAATCTGTTAAACTGCTGGATTTCGTGGAGTTTTTTCCGATCTCAATTTATTTAATACCTAGAAGCTCAGAGCAATGGACTGTACTGTAATGGAATTTTGTAAAAGTACAATTATATCAGAAAATCAAGTAGAGAATTCACTATACAAATACCAGTGGCGCACCCCGATATTTACGACGGTTATAATACTAAACTGGAAAGAAGGCACATCAAAACAAAATATAAACTGTAATGTACAACAGAATTTGAACTACCATGCGAAGTTGAAACAAATTGAACGGGAAGGAACAAAGTACGCTGTAAACAATTCTCACCACACATTAAATGAGCGTGGCGGTGAATACACGATACAGCTAGTGCAATGACGTTCCATAAGCATTTGTGGTTGCAAGAGAGTATTCGCTGACAGCACAAAGTCCCAGACACATTTTTGCTAGACGCCTTAAATTGCTTAATTTTCAAGAAATAAAATTTCCTTAAAAAATGCGCAATGTTCAGCTCCTGTGAACGTAGAATGTAAAAGTGTGCAACAATTAGACATGAATTTCAGACGTCTCAAACACATCTAGATGAGTCCTGGTTGGAAACAATCAAATGCTTCGGACAGCAATAACAATTTAAATGAGCAATAACCGGAAGGATCAAATCTGAGAACTTTTCAGAATTGGTTCACGTCACATCAAGCCAAGAAATGTGTTACACCTTCAAGGGCAGTTTTTGCGAACTTCCTCTGTGCTAATCGATTGTTAGCCTAGAATAACGAAAGTCTATAGTAGCACGAAAAGCATCACTTTAATAATTTCAAAACGAAACTCATAAATCAACTAGTAATTAACAAAACTCTTATGGAACAATACTCTTCCTGATAAAAAATACATGCACATCATGCCGAAATAGAAAACGAGTCAACGAATGACAGATGCCAACTTATTGTAGGTAGCATATGATTAAGCCAATATATGCCAGAGATTTAAATACTACTTTCCGTTGCGGCAACATCATCTCTGCATTAGCACCGATCAGGAATGATTGCAGCGAAATTCCTATGGTGAATGTGTCGGATAAAAACCTTGTTTCTTCTAGTAATCCCTTTTTAGATTCCTGTGTTGTTGTTGAACACTCTGTCCCGGATAACGAACTCGATGCAATTGTCCAGAACTATCCGCATTTACAACACGGCCTGATGCTTTGTTGCCACGTTTAAATGCCTGTCTTTCTCGATCAACTTCCAAGTCCTCTAACCTGTAAGATTTCAGCCCTCTTAAACTTCCGCATGAAGTTTGTTTTAAATAAGATAAGAAATGTAAAAGATCACCTTTGTGTAAGTGCTAATTTCTGTTGAATAGCCATACGCAGCAGAGAATTCAGTGTTCGTTTTTCATCTTCCGCTGCTCTTTGATTAGCGGCCATTTCATCAACCTATAGAGCAGGTTTGCCAGAATTTTAAATTCAAAATAAGCAAACTTATATCATTACAATAGAAAACACGGTTGAATGAAATCGTAAAGAAAGGACGACATACTTGCGCTTGAAGCTCCTCACAGCGTGCTGTAAACATTGCCCGATGCGATGCAAATGTTGCTGCATCTTCTTTGAATGCTTTTAATTCTCGTCTCAACCTCTCCAAAAGTCCATTTGTCATTGCCTTCTCACTTTCATATTTTTCTTTCAGTAAAGCTAAAGCCGATTCAGCAGTAAGTTTGTTTGATTTCAGCACTGTACGTAACGTACCGATTTGGTCCCTGCAGCAACATACTTTTCCTTATTTCATTATTTATTTTGTATATACCATTTCTCTTATTTTCTTATTTCTAAAACAATTAATAATTTGAAAATAACCGTTTCGTAGACAACAGAGAACGCAGCTTCATGTTTTGTAAAGTGAGTTCCTGATGATCCTCATTTTCTACTCGTGTGTTCAGAGCATTCTCCACTGTACGTCTAACAATTTTTGAAAGTTCCGTAAGGCAATCTGATATTCGAAACACATTACTTTCACCTAAAATATCGGAAATTTCTGTGTGATTCGCCTCATTAAGCATGCAAAAATTATAATAGCAAAAATATCGATATTCTACACGAAAACTGTTGAAATAGCTCAGAAAATCCTCACCAGGAACTATTCTTTCTCTAAAATCGCTTTCTGTTAATATATCATCCAATCGGTTACATACTAGCTCTTCATTAAGAAACTTCGCAAAAGACGGCGATATGAATTGACGCTGCAAGTTTAACATTAAACGTGGCGAACGACCACCTTCCGTTTCTGTTCCACTTTCAACACCTTCATCTAAAATACAAAAATACAAAGCAAAACAATGTCAGACTCAATTTCTTTAGTGCTGAAACTGACAAGGTGTTTCAGTATCACATGATCTGGAATTTTTTATCCGTAAAATTTTCAGAAAAAAAAATGAAATTGCAACTAATCTTGTATGTATTCTTCACTTTCCGCATTTTCATTTGCATACTGCCTGAGTTTTCTCATTATCTCGGTCGCATTTTTATCGGCTTCTAGTCCATGAGTGGAAACCAATTGGTGGTACAAACGGTACAGAAAATCAGCAACAGCAATCATTAAATCCTGCAATTATGAGAAAATGTTGTTAGAAATTGATATCACGCGTTCCGTAACAAATGGCAAAAAAATAAGCCTACCTGAGCGGAAGCCAGTTTTGCTTGATTTTCGCCTGCAACCATAATTGCAGTATGTAAATCCGCTTTAATAAGGTCGTACTGTTTACCTTCAATACCTGCTCTGGATGCACTTTCAATGAGCTGTTCTATTTTTTTTAAAGCATCATCACAGAGCTGCTTCAATTGAGCATGATCTAAGTCTGGAATAGAATCAGTACAAGATACTTGTTTACTTACGAATAAAGCAGATTCACTACTTTATTTTCATGGAATTCTCATACATTTTGAATGTTATTAAAAGTGGTACAAAACAAGTGCTGAATGTTGCAAGTGACCTGGTGTACTCATTACTTCAAGTTTCTTCAAAACAGGGACAACGTAACTGACATCCTTCTCCGTTTCTTTTAACTTCAACGCGAGCTGATCATTTTTCGCCTCTAGTTCAGCCAATCGTTCCGGCATATCACCATGTATTTCCGAGAACAGATCAACGCCTTTTGACGGCCTATTTTTACAGAATTCATTGGAATCCGCAATAAAAGATGATTCCAACTGCAAAATATAAATACATTGGTTCTTCAAGTTCAAATCTCAAATATCAAAAACACAGCACTTGTCTTGCAACTAGACTGCATGACGATGAATTATAATAAATTTCAACTTAAAGAATTCGGAAAAGACATTTTACCTCTTTAAGTGCTTGAGAGTCATCTTCATTATTGCTCTGCAACCCAAAGAGCATTGTATTTAACTGCTGTAAATGTTCCGCATTTCGCATTAGCTCCAGCTCCTTTTTATAAGCTAGTTTTTGGTCACGTTCCTGCTGCACATTCAATAAAGCATCTTCAAGCTAGAATAATTAGAATTACAATCCACCTTGACTAAAACACTGCTTATAAATAAGCATTATCATAACTACCCTGCGCCAAAAGGAAGGCTCAAATTCAAATTTTGTAATCATTACAAAAGTAGGATCAAAAATGCAAGACTTGACAGATTCAAACTAACTCAACCATGCAAAATTTAACTCCAACATATTATAAATTCACAGAAGCTTTAAACGAAGATACCATAATTTGCTAATTGAGATTAGATTGTTACACTATATCGATGAGTATTTAGAAAAATTAAGAGGTCTGCCACCATTAATCCCCTTCGAGAACATGTTTGGCTATAATAATACTATAATAGGGAAAACATGGTACACTGTGGGTGGTTTGGATTAGCTGATTCAGAAATGAAAGATAAAAAAATCATACATGTTTCTGAGCCACAATAGTCAACTTGTTAGCTTCCTCTTTGTCTGCCTGCAGTTGATCATTTTCATCCATCAAACGTTTCACTTCCATTTTCATGGATTCAAATTCTATTTGCGCACTACGCAAATTTGATAACTGAAAAATCTCGTCAAAATAGAAATGTAATACAGAAAACTCACACTAATGAACATCACAAACACAATAGTAAAACGAACAATACAGAAACCTGTTTCTGAAGGCTAATATTTTCTTCTTCTAGCTCAGAGTAATCATTTAGTAGTCTTTGTTCACGATTTTTTAATTCTTTTAAATCTTCCCTAAGCTGTCGCTTTTGTGTGTCAAGATCAGATGCTACTTCCGAAGCATTTATATGTAAGGTTTGTAACCTGTCCAAATCGGCACGATACCTGTCTACTTCCTGAAAATATTCTACTCAATTAATGGTAACAATGTGCTTTACAGATGATAAAATTGCTTAATAAAACCTATAAAATTTCATTGTACTTCGCCACATAATGCCAGAAGGCTTAGGTAAAATCTACACTAAATTTCAATGGTAATTTAAAAAAATTTACATGCTGACAATTTTTCAAATCCGTTTCTAATGATGCAATTTTGGCCAAATACTCCTGTTCTCGATTCATCGTTTCTTCCAATAAACTTTCTTCATGGTCAATGTCGGACTTTGCAACTGACTTTTGTTGTGATTTAAACTGCGCTAACGCCTAAGTATTTTTTCAAAAATAACATCTAGTGAAATGAGACTCTGTAATATGCTTTGACTAAAAACCATGAATGTATCTATTTTTCAATGTACGTGATGAGTCCTTTTTGCAAATAAATTTTAATCTCAATACCTATTTTTGAAGATAATAGAAACTGATGTTTGTAAGTTAATTACAAACAAAACTTATGCATAAATGAACACATGCGTATAAATCACAGTGATCTGGAACACATGGATATAAATCAAATCAGTTCAGACATAGTCTGAGCTGCGGCAAGATTTAGAATGGAATCTAGACTAAAAGAAACAAAACAAGCAGAACGATGAAAGTTACTTTTTTTGTAGCCTCGGCTTCAGCTTTTGCGGTATCAAATTGTGTTTGAAGCTGAGTAAGTTTAACTTCAAGTTGTTGTTTCTCATCTAAAACTTGTAATCCATATTGAGCTGCCTAAAATAAAAGAGTTCAAAATTTGACATAACAAAAGCAGGAACTTGGCAACTCAAATTCACTCAATGTAACTGAATAAAAGCGGTGCTTTTAACTTCCGCAAAAGATAAAAAACAAACTTTGATTTTATCGGAAGAAGCTTCCTCGAGAGCATTCGCTAATCGAGATACTTCCGCCTTAAGTTCATCCAATTCCATCACATACGTTTCCCACCAGGTCAATCCCAAATTCTAAAAGTAGTGAAACGAGAGATCTAAAACAAAATATTCTCAGTTTCTGCATACGCGTTATGGACAAAAAGCAAATACAAAAACACCATCAGTGTGCGACTTCTTTCACTTTCTTCTTTTGCTAGTCACCAGTTGCTTTCATGGTAGAAAGATATATGTGTAGTTGTGGAGTATGGTGAGTTGAGAGGAAAAATGTGTCTGTTAAAATGTAGTGATTTGATCATCTTTCCAATACTTATAATTTCAAAAGCAAGTATAATTCGGAAACGAAAAATTGAAAATTTTTGCAATTATGTGATTTAATATTTACGATTCGTAGACTATTTACAAATCGAGCAGCAAGCTTCGGACAGGTACAGCTGTTACGTTTCTCAACGATTTGTGGAGGTCATATCCTAAACCTGTTTGTTGACAAAATATTTCTGTCATGAATAATACCAGCAGCTCACCTAACGACAGAAATCTTTGTCACCTAGCATTGTAACGTTTGTATACGATCTATTCTGCACGTAAGTTATGTCAATACCGCAAGAAGCGTTGCTTTGAATAGGTGCAAAATTCTAAAAATTTCATCGAAGCTCAATAAACATATTGTAGTTTTTTTTAATGCACAAATTCAGAACTTTACAAGATAAACTGTTACAAAAAGAGTTACTTATAGAAAAGTGGCTTAAACTAACAACTGTTTAAGAACTTTCCATGTGTTCCGCTTAGTTTTATGGAAATGTCACCTCAAACTTCAGTTTTTCCTTTTGATGAATTCCAACTTTCAATGACCTACAAAATCCGATAGTGTTTAAGATGACGCATAACAAAGGAATGGGAAAGTAGATGACGCAGCACTATAATGAGAAGAAACATTGAGAGGAATGTCTTTGATGTTTAAAATCTTTTTTTACTGAAGTGCAGAAGCTTTAAAAACGGGATTTACATCCTTCAAAATGGGTAACTAAGGGAGGATGAGTGTACGATTACCTTTTCACTTGCTGTTGCTGGCAGTGAGGGAAAGTGACAAAACATTATAATAAAGTTTTTGTACAAGCAACCGGCTAGATTAGTTGTTCAACCGGCTAGCAGAAAGAAATAAGAGGTTCCAATTAAAATGCAGCAGAGAAGGGAAGGGACAAAGCGTCGAAGGTGCGGAGTTGTCAAATATCAAAGAGGAGAGAACCACTGCGCAAAGGAGTTAGAGAAGAAGGACTAGACTGAAATCGGTGACGGCGATTAAGACTCAGCAGCAGCTGTTGCTTCACAAAATGGTAGCAGCACAATCATTCACTACTACTGATCAACAATTGTATATATGACTCCTTAGTCAGTTTATTGTAAACCATATATCATGTAGCAGCAGTGTGATTTTCACAATTTTTCGAACTCTTCAAAAAAAAATATCCGGAAAATGAAGTAACCCTACCCAACATTTCAAGTACCACAACTGCCATGACGATCAGAAGCAAATTCTGGTTATCAAAACTTCATTTTTGAGTTACATGGATTTCTGCACTGCTTAATATAAAATAAAATTTAAAAATAGCTATTCATTCACTGACAAAAATAATTCGCTTAAGGATAAACAATGTAAACACCTTATCCGTAAAAAGGCTGGAAAGTTTTATTAGAGATAAAAAGATAGGATTTAAAACTACTGAATAATCTAAATATAGTCTTAGTAGATATAAACAATCTTAACAACAGTGATATTAAATGAAGGAAAAATGTTTTCTCTTGCACCCTTCGTAATCAATAGTACAAATGGGAAGATACAGTACTAAAATTCTTCGCTTTAATTAAACAGCCGATGTGCACTGAATTTCCGAAGTTCGTAGCACTGTGGCATTTGTGAAGAGAATTTACACAGAGTTTCCCTGAATTTCGAATATACATATTCAGTTCACAAGGTTACATGCTACCTATCAGTCAGTTATTAATTAATGATATCCAACCTATCTTCAAAGGAAATTGAAAATCGAAGTAGCGGATTAATTAGAAGACAACAGACTTTATTCAAATTTCTCACAACAAAGTTTATCAGAAGTCATAAAGAGTGAGATGAGTAGGATAGAGCTCGCAATGAAAACATAACATATACATTTCGTTCAAGAAAGCAAAATCACACTCGCATATACACACACGCATATATATATGTGCATATATATGTACGTGCGATACTTGTCATTCGCTACGTATTTTTGTGCATCCTTGACCACAGAACGCTGTGCATTTTTACCACATGGACACCGGTGCGCTTGTAATGAACGGTTACACTTATAATGGTTACTCCCGAGATAACCGGGCTATGACATATCTGTACTCGCTTCCAAGAGACGAAGTTATATTTGTAAAGATAAAATTCCCAGTTTGTGCATCAAAACCTCAGGAAGCTGACAAGAGGACTTTAGTTCTCTTCCCTCAATGAACCCACTGTATCTTATTGTAACTTCATGAACGCCTATCTAACGTCTACCTGAATGTGATACATAAATAATATCACAGTTTGATTCAGTGCTGTATATTACCATTAACTGCTATATTATGCAGTTACGACGCATTTCGCATATTATAGTTTGCAAGACAGGTGGAACATGCAACAAATAGGTCTCGCATTCAGCACTGAAAATATTACAGATCCAATGATTACAAAATTATCCTAAACTCTAAGTTTCCAAATCCAACGACAATAACAAAACTAAAAAATTTGGATTGATGCGCAGACGGTAAAGAAATGAGGTTTATAACAATCATGACAACGACAAGATGATTGCAGAAATAATGACAATACAAAAGGCGTCAAAACTTGTTTGAACATGCGACGACCTAACCAAATGCGCCAACTAACTCAGCAAATGGTAATAACGATGATGATGGCTGTTAGGTGCATCTGCTTCCGTATTATCGTTCTTCCTGATACGACGCCCCTACTCTTTCATTGTTAGCAATCATTGTCTTAGATCACAAATTTCCGTACCAGGGAATTAGGTGGAAAGCCAGTTCTCTTAAAAAATGTGCTGAACAATAACATTCTCTACAAAAATTAAAAATTCATTTCTTCACCCTACACAGGAATGGAAATCGCAAACGAAAAATAATGGCTACATTTACAAGCATTTTCTACATAAAACGGCAGTCAGGTCAACGGATCACAGAGATTACTAATACCTGCTGCTTGGAATATGACCAGAATTAAAGCACCAGTAAAATTCGGGTTAATTCTCCGAACGAATGATCTGTGTACAGCAGCATGTGGATTTAAGCAAAGAAACATCAAAACAAAGTTATGTCATCCTCATAGTTATAAAAAGTTAAGACAAACAAACATATCTACATCATACCAAAAGCATTATTAGCATAAACCGATGAATTCTGGAAAAATCTCACCAGAAAAAATATAATCTAAGGCATAGCAAAACCAACAAAACGATGTAAGCGGTTCGTGCTTAGGAACGAAATACGGTTTAGGGCTTGAGACAAGGGAACATCGTCACAAACATACGTCATCTCGGTCTGCATAACACCTAGCTTTGGGCATTTATAAATGGAGCAAGAAATGGTTTCTGTTTTTTTTTATCTTTAAAGTACAAGAATAATATGCAGAATTTGCATCCATCATCAATGCAGCCTTCTCCAAAATGCGTTGACCTCACGATATACAGTCTAACGCAAAATGTACTTAATCCAGTACGGCTACTTTACAGCTAACAAGACTTGTCTTAAATCTTGAATTTTCTCAACCAACTGATAACCTGAGTGCTTTAAGAGGACGTACTCTAATGCACTGCTTTTATCATCCAATTAACAAATTCCTCCTTCGAAAACTAACATAGAAACAGTGGAAATTATGAAACTTTCAGAAAGCACGGCCGATGACTGCAAACGTAATTTATACAAATACGATATGCTGCAAAATATTTATAGCTAGAGAGGCACAAACTTGACATACTAAACAGCAATAATAAAACATAAGAAACCAGATAAAATTACAAAAACATTGAGCAACAAATATGTGCAAGGATTCTTATGCTATACGTAAAAAAGAACTTGAAATCTTTTCTTCATCAAATTGTTTGCAAAAACTTTATATCAGAATTAACTATATCTCAGTGAATGAAGAAGTCAGCAAAGCATGAAAAAAGGCCAGATGATAGTGAAAAACCAAATCAACCACAAACAGTGTAAAGAACAAAAGATGGGCGGTGAAAATATGCGATATTATGAATGAATTCTATAATACAATTCAAAAAATAGTCAAACAAATAAGAGTTATTGAAATAAAAAAGGCTATATTTAAAATAGAAAAATCTTTTTTTGAAAATGACATGTGCAAAGTATTTACTTCATCCTGCAGTATATATATATATATATATATATATATATATATATATATATATATATGCTTAAATGACATTTTGTGGCGGAATGGGTAATAACAAATTATAGAAACATTCTTGTTTCCAGAAGCTTGGCATCTTCCAACCGCACCAGCCTTTCGTTATTACTGTATGTAAATCCTCGTTGCCAGAGTAATGAGGATCCAAAACCAAAAATGACGATTCACCTGTTGATTCATTAAAATCGACGCCTAAAATTGTGTGAGCCAACATCCCACCACCTAAAAACTCCAAAGTTGCAAATGTGATTTTTTTCATTTTCGAAAGAAAACTGGACAAAACAACATGATAACATTCAAGAGTTTTGCATGTTGCTATAAATTCATATCAAAACGATTATTCCGCCACTGCAAGAATCGCTTCAAAAATAAATTTTTCTAACAAACACTCTTGAAACTTACCAATCATAACGGGTGTACCATATGTTTTAAAGTGAAGTGCCAATTGACGAATATTTTCGGTCACTTCTGTGCCTGAATTTGTCGTAAGCACCTGTGATCCAATGCCAGCCATATTTTCCAAGCAGTAACCAAGCTCTACAGATCCAATCCATTGATGGCTTCCGACAAACGTCGCATCTTTATCGCCACAATCGTACAAACTCTCAAGTTTCAATTCCCTTTAAAATTCAGACCACACTCTGGATTTCAGAAAACAGAGCGCTGGTCTACGAACTTCATAAAAGTGGATAGCACTGCGCCTTTTATGTACAAGTGTGCGATGTAATTATGAAATTTAGAAAAGCAAAAAGGTAGTTACTTGTTGAATCTCAGAATGTGTTGGAGTGGGCTTATCGATATAACCTTGAAGAACAAACCAAGACCATAATGTTTGAAAAGAACGATAAGCACATCCCCATCCACTATCATCTATTCCGTCCTTTAAAGTGCTGATATTTAACAAGAAACAAATCAACGAAATTTTCAGATCACTGTTTTATATTAAAACTTATCATTCTTGTCATAATGAATTAAATTATAAACAAATCAAATGGTACGAATTTTATAAGTGGATATTATCAGTTTTCACGACATTTTTTAGATAAATCCCTAACAGTGTAAAGTAGTATAGACCATTAAAATAAATCCATTTTATAGAGTATTTCAATTTGAGAAAAATAAACCTGCATGTAGTGGTGGTAATTGTAGAATCCACTAACAATATGCACTTTTCCCTTTGGTTTATCTATAAAGAATAACAATGTTTGATTAAAAAACAGCAGTTTGAGCAATTTCTGTTAGAACACGAAAAATCAACCCTGCCTTTTAACTGCGTAACCTTCTGCAATAAGAAAAGCGAAAAAGCTTTCTAGTGCCTTCAACATGCAATAAAGCATAGCTTCAGAAGTCGTACTGTTCGTTATCATATAGCAGACACTTTGAAAATGTAAAAACAAATGCAAGTATCACAAAAAAAGAAATAAGTACTTGAAAAAAGAAGTAAGGAACTACTCTAAGAAAAAGAACTAATTTGAAGAAATAAAATTCTTACAAGATCTGATATGTAAATGAGGATTTTGCAATAATTTCTCCATTCCAGATTTAAATTGAAGAGACTGGGTAGATCTCAACATCGGCCTGTCAGGAAGATTGAAAATACGGTGAAGTTTTGCCCGATAATTTCCTTAAGAAAAAAACACATGAAGTATGACAAAAAGACCAATCGATCCAAAATAAAGTCCAATGATTCATTCTAAAATAATCTAATAAAACATACGCAACACCATGTCATCCTGGATAACAGGATAAACCACCGACAATAATCCACTGCTTGTTGGAAACACACCGCATCTAATGTTTATTAAGCACTGAAACAACATTTCTAGGTTTTTATCAAGCACATTTTAATGCCTAACATCTCAAAAATTTTTAGCAGTTCATCTATTACCTGCTATACAATTTGGTGATGAATAAAACAAAGCAGCAAAGATTTCTATGAGAGTTGAAAACGGCTTCATAAAGAAGTGCATTTCACTTTAAAGGTGCAGAACTAACCCTGGAATTAAAATTGATGAATTCATAAACACATCGTTCAGTGAGATATACTGTTCGTTTCAGAGCACTCCGCAATAAGGTTAGTATTTTTGTTGGACCATCACCAGACTGCACTTCAACCACTGATGTTATCTTAGCTCTCACGTTGCAAAATACAGCAAGGTCTACAATTACAATTAGCTCTTTTCATTCCAACTGCTAATCTAAGATTTTAGTTTAACTAGAAAATCTCACTGAAACAGAGCGGAAGATTTGCTAAAAGCTATTTTATGATCGTAAAAGTAGCGTGGCGTAACCTTTCTACATTGAGAGGTGATATATTTTTTTTTATTTTATAAAATGTAAATCACAAAACCTTTCCTAATCTTCACAATCGGAACAAGTTTCGGTAAAGTGTCATCAGAATTTTTCTTCACTGGTACGAGTGGCGTAAAATTCACGAACTTCTGCAACAGTTTCCTTAAGCACATAAATTCAAAGCACTAGAAGTGTTGAAAAGCAGAATTTCAAACTCTAAGGGTTTAAACATTTCAGAAAACTTCGAAACAAATGACATACCCTTCCACTGGATAAATACCCACTTATTTGTAGCGTTTCTCCATTAATTTGTTTCGTATCGACCACTTTATTCCCACCCAAAACAAAATTGTTACTCAAAATTACGAAATACAGGGATTCAATATTATTCAACTCAGCAGTGAAGGCACTGCTTATTTCTTCAAGGAGATTCCCCTTCTCACTTATATTGATATTCATATTTATACACAGTGATGTTCGGAACAATAAACCATGGCCAGGATTCGTGGAAGATGGTCTGCAATATATATTGTTAAACACAAATCCACAAATAACATCTCAAAATTTAACCTATCATAATAAAAAATAATACCGTAAATCAATCTCTTTGTTTAATTTTATAATACCATCAACATCTTGAGTTTCAAGCGATACTATATCCGCGAACAGTATCAGGAATCCTTCCACGTCTTCTACAGATACAGTTAATGTATTCAAGTCGAAAGGATACACCACATTGACAAGAGATAAAACACCAAGAAAAGTAATATCTGAAAATTAAAATTATCTAATTTATTGTTCAACTTTATGATATCATCTGACAGTTGCGTTGCATATGAAAAGTGCTATCTACAGCATATTTAGTACCTAGAATTACCAATAAATTCGAGATCTCCAAACATTATGTTTTCAAACAGCCTGTACTCTAATACACCCAGAAACTATATATGCTTACACCGGCCTTATCCTGATTCCTACTTTATCTTTTCACGTTATAATTTTAAAACTTACTTGAAGGTAACGAACTTTCAATATAACGTATCAGATCTAATGCAGCATCAAAATCTGACAAACAACCAAAGAACACGTTTGTTATATTGGCCAGCGAGACATTACCAAACAAGAGAGCAGCAACGGTCTCATTCTCTTGATATCTACGGCTGTTGTTATAATTCTAAAATCATATATATTTTAAATACTAATATAAAACATTAAAAGCGCATTCCACCCACAGTCAAATTAAAATGAATAAAATCATGCACTACAATCCAAACTAATTTAATTCGTTTCTTCGCTCTTGTTAAATCTCACCCTACTCAAAATGATCGTTGAGATCAACTAAACTCCTGTACTTTATCAAAACCTATTTGAAAAGAAACTGTTCTTACCTCAAACAAATGGTCGAAATCGACTTTCCACATCTAATATAGTTCTAACCTGAAGAACAGCCACACTGTATGTTGTACCGGGAGAATATGTAAGCAAACGCAGCAATAAATTTATGATTAATACGACCTTAGCATAGGGCGAATCGTTTCTTCCACTACCATCTATATAACACCGATTTAATTCCCAATCAATATGAGCTTCATTTTAAGCTGATACAGGGACTCAAAGTATTTCAAGTATACATTCGCAATGTACGGTGTTTTCCATACACATTAGAAAGTGTCCGACTCCCTTAACTAGATCCAAAAGCTGCTAAGAATCATAAGAAAAAGTTCATGACCGGGAATTTTACTAGTCTCATCAAGAAGCAGAAAATCCATGCAAACCCTGGCAACGTACCTACCAATATCAAATTCAATTTGAGTACTGTTCGCTTCAAAAATTTCAGTCTAGTGGTATAACTCCGGAAAACAACGATATAGTTCAAAGTTTAGATTAGTACTGAATCGCTACACGTAATTCCTGCATAATAAATGTAGGCCAAAGCGTTTTCTATGGAATACTAGCATATTCTGTTAACCTCATAATTACGATAACTAACAGTTTAAAGCAGATAAAACGATATATTCAGGTTAAAAAGATCAATAAATATAAGAATCAGTCTCCGCCTATTTATTACGGAATTTTTGACGAACAACAAGACATAGTGTATAAGAAAATGTACTAGAAAAAATGACAATTATCACAGCTACTGAATACAATAGTGATCATCTTTTATCACGTGGAAGCCGAATACGTTAGTCACTGTAATAAAACTGTCTCATTATAGGAATGCTCCAACAAGCAATGAACAGCACTTTTGTACATCTGGAACATGAACACTAAATTCCTCCAACGAAACATAAGCAAATTAAACTCTAGAAAACAGTAAACTTAAACGAGTGTATGTTTATTCATGAAACATGGCGAAAATAGATATTTCTCTTTTCATGCTCCATAAACATCAAAGTTCTGGGGACAAACCTGAATTACATACAAGAACACATAAAACGATCATAATGTTCAGGTTAAGGAACCATCTTTTGCATGATTGCACATGTTTACAAAGTGGTTCCTGGGATACGACCAATGGGTCGTACGACTGAAGATGGGGTGAATTTTCTACATGGATCAAAAGACAGAATGCGTTAATGATATTACAGTTGCATCAATGTCAACTCTACACAAGTACCGGGATGTAAAGCAAACTACTATTAACATGACTTGACAAATATTCACATAAAAACTGAAGGAAGAAAACATTACTGAGAATTTATCTCTTCACGTTAGTGAAATCAATATTTATTTTGAAAAAAACATATGGATAGTAGTCATGCATACCCAGCGACATCAATATTGGATTGTCCTCAATAGCCTAAAAATCAAAATGTGAAAAAAATTTTAATTAATCTAAAACCATAAGTGAATAATTAAAAAAAATTATCTAGTTCTTCAACAAATTAAAAAAACCTCAATTGGACCAGCAGCAGACGTATCCAAATGCAAATAAAGATTATGAAGTGCCGCTCGTAATTTCTTATGTGAATTCTTATTTGGTTCTATAACTGTTGCTTGGAAATTCACGGGTAGACCATATCTAAAAAATTAAATATCAGTAAATTAACACCTACAAAACAATAAACTGTTGAAGAAAATGAGATTCTGGGAAGCAATAATACCTTTAGGCTTTTCGACATGTCACTTATGTTGAGTGAATCTAATCTATAACAAAGTTGCGGTATATGAACTTCCATTTTTGAACTTGTTGAAACATCGGTCTCAGGCTTACCTAAGAACGCTTTCAACAAACACTCGTAGCGCCTTCACATGAACAAAAGCCGAGAAAATTTCGCCAAAATTGATTTTGAGCCATCGGACAAGTGGAGCGTACTGACGCTGCTTCTCTTGCACCAGCTTGTCACGCTCGTTACGACCTATTTTCAGGGACTCCTCATCGTAAACAAAATCCCGAACAATAAACCTGGAAAAAAGTTGCTACTATATATACAGTTTTTTTGAAAGTTCTCTATTAAAATTAAAAAAAAAACTGGCATTAATTAGGATAAAAAAATAACATCAGGAATAATTTTTGTAAAGTTGTTATGAGAATTACTTGTGACCGCATTTTATCCACTTACTTGTTCTCTCTGCAATGTGTTTTGTATTCATCAATCACTTTTTTAAATAACGTAACGGAGAACAACATCTGGTCGCCATCTTCAGTAATTAATCGGCTTGATCCAGGAACTACCATATCAGATAATATTTCGTATTTTTGCTGCCATTCCTTCACCAAAGTTCTATTTACAAAGAGATGCAAAAATTACTATTTTTCTATAAAGTTCGAAATATGACAAAGTAAAATTAACCAAACTAAACCGTTATATCATGATGGCCTTTTATTGATTTCTTTCTCGAAGTCAAGAAAAAACACATAATACTGGACTTTATAAAAAAGTTCAATAACTTCAAAAAACGATAGCGTTAGCGGCAATAAAAACTTAACAATGAGCAAAAGAATATAACTGGAGAAAATATATGTATGTAAAATTAAGAATTCAAAATAAACTGGTAAACTTACTTTGGTATGACAACCAGTAATGTCTGTAAGTATTCTGAATTGAGGATAAAATCATCAGCCTTCACGATTTCTGACAAATCTTTCGTTAATAAACTACCCCTTAAAAATGCACTTAACATTTCCATGCTTAAATGTCGAAAATACATAAATTTGCTCTTTACTGATTTCCCATGATAACTTCGAGTAGGCTCATCTTAGCGTGAACATATCCGTTTGCGATGTCTATCACAAACACTATTTTGTATTCGAAAAACAAGATTTCTATGGATTATTTTTTAAATTTATAATGAATACTAAAAGTCGAATTATATTTGAAACGTACGTCGCTTTCCGGTCGATCGACGCAAGACTATTCTTGAGATTACTGTAGGTGGTGGATTTTGTCTTTAAATCATTATCGATCTGAGTGATTTGCTGAAAATCAAACTGATATGCTTTGCAATGTCATATGCTAATTTGGTTTTAAAAAATTGATCTTACCTTTCCAATGATATCACTGAGCACTTTTAGGGATTGTTTCAGAGGATATTTTGCACCTTCCCATTGGAACTTGGTAACATAAGTTTTTATGTCTTCTGAAAAAAAAGATCGCACATTTGGTTCAGAAATAATTATAGAAGCAATTAGGAATGAACTATTCTATCCAGAATCTGCTCTCTTGACAAAGTTTAAACTTACTACCACTAACGACAAGATTTTCCTGTAATTTGTCTTGCTCATCTTCCAAAACCTCAGCGAAGTACTGTGTTAGTTTCCGTGTCACTCTAAAACAAAGATATTGAAGATATACAAAAACTGAGTGGTCTAATCCAAAACTGTTAAGTATCAAAATATTAAGGCGAAGGAAATAACTCAGACACGTACTGTTCTGCAGTAGTATCCAATTTGGCCAAGTCATCAGATAAACCAACCAACTGATCCAAAGTTCCTACCTGTAAACATTGATTCAGCTCAATGTGTCAATAAAATCAGTTGAAAATTCCCAAAAATTAGTCCCATAAATAATAAAACATAATTAAGGCAATTCTTGCTGGTTCAAGTATTCTCCTTCCAAAATCTATCTCCACAGTTTATACTGGCACAAATGATTGAAATAATACGAGAAGACAAAACTTACTTTTAGATCAGGAACATTGAATTTATAGTTGACGGACAGAGTGCCAGTTGTCCGATTCAATTTATCCCACGTTTCCTGTAGGGAGCCCTCATTTGGTGCTGAAATCAACCACAGATCTCCTGGAGCAAAAGACATCTTACCTGTAATATACAACCTAAGATGGACCTTAATCGAACAAAGCACAACCGACACTGTAACATGGAACAGGTCCCGTCGTCCAACCAACACTTTTCCCTTCACATAAACCCTACAAATCATTGTTATCTGCCGTATCTTCCATTCTGTAACATGTAGAACTTTCCGAATAACCAAAGATCAAGTACGGTAGTAGGGAATCGTTATGAAAACCACTGAAAGTTGACGAACACAATCCACGGAGTGATGATACTCAACGTCTCCTGTGCAAGAGCTTCTTTAACCTTAAATTAATGTGCTCATCACGTGAAAACCTGACTCAAATCACGCGAACCTTTTCCCGACATGACCTCAAACTACCGACACTTATAGCCTAGTGAAGTACATTCCAACAGTACCACCTAGATATATATCCAGGTGAGCTTCATAAAAATAAACTATCTCAACTTAGGACCTCAATTAGTGACCGATCACAAATTCTCAATTCCTCTCATTCTAGATAACATGATGTCTTGCGATTGAAAGTATTTCCGGTATACTCGGATACGTCAAGCATTTATTTTTATATGCAAACAAAACAAATCAACAACATAAAAAAAACATAACACACCGCGTATTGATAGAACTTTGATGGAAGTTCACCCTGAATTCGGGAAACAAAAGCAAATTTTTGGAATCTTGTACTTCTTAAGAAGTTACGAACAAGACAAAAAATAGTAAAACTTCCACTTAGCAATAAGCAGTTTTTTTGGGTTATTTTTTAATAAAACATAAACTTTGGATATTTCAAATAAACGAAAGAAAAAAAAATAAAGCATTCAAAATCTATCAAATTATAACACCTCCACACAAAAGGAATCGATGCAGTTGCAAATCCTGAATATAACTGGAACAGACAAATACATCTAATCATCAAATTTCATCCTTTTATTTTGGATTGTTTCTAAACGTCCACCAAAATTTCGTTTGTTGCCATGATCAACCCCTTGTCCTAAAATTGAATGACTCAGTCGACCTACGAAAAAATATCGTGTAAATTGCCAATAAAACAAGAATTTTTGTAACTGATGCACATATCAAGGAAGTATCTAAGCACCATAAATAATGCACCATCTCCTACTTATTATAATTTCAAAATTGTAAGCTTGCTACCTTAAGGGACACCGAGTCAGTACTTACCTCTTCCTCGGAAACTTCCTCGATATCCACTGCCCCGGCCATTCCAATCTCCACTTCTGAAATTTCCACGGTTACCGCCTCTAAAACTACCTCGACCACTCCCGCCACTTCGATCGTCTCCACCACCTCGACTTGAGCTCCATCCTCGACCTTGAGCAAAAGTTATATGTAAGATTAAGAATAAATAGAATTAATGAATAAATATTAATGTGTTTTAAAAATGAGGCTAACCGCGAAATTTACTTCGATCACTACCACCACGGCTACGACCACCTGAAATTAATAATACTGAAAGTAAGCATAGAAAATCTATTCATGGTCCTAAATTTATGATCTTCAATATTTGCAGCATACTTCACCGATCTGAGACGTTAAAACTACCGCGATACACGAAACATTATAAAAAATCAACTAAACTAACCCCGCCCACTACCACGTACTTGTCCTTTTCCTCGTTTGTTTGTACTTGGCAAAAAGCGATCAATAGGCAAAAGTCTCCCCGAATCAATGTACACCTTTTGTGCTTCTTTGAAAGAGGAAGCTTTAATACCATTTTGCAGTTTCACAGTGAATCCCTGAAACATCGCTCCATTTTATTTTAAAAATTCAAAACAAAAAAAATGTATTCACACCACTACGATATATTTCCACGAGTCTAGAACAATTCCAATAGCAGCGACTAGCATGACTCTTTGGTTATTTGGACAATAATGCACCTGCCAGTGCTGTAACCGAAAAACTAAGTTCGGCACGGCTGTATACAGAACAAGTAAAAGAAGCATACAAAATTTGCGGTCAAAGCACTCCTCTGCATACAACCAACAGTAAGACTGCTAATAGCTTGGAAAAACTTAAAAGGCTAAAAACCCGAAAAAAAACAAAGCTAAGTTTGTAGTGGTTTTGCAGTTACCATCCCACTCCTATATATACACAGCTTTCCATGTTGGATGTTAACGTACAAAAGTTAATTTAATTAAACAAATGACATACATACGTTGTCTTTAATACCACCAAAGATTTCATCAACTTTGCCAATTTGTTCTTTGTTTTCGAAAAATATCGCAGCGTTGAAGTAAGGAATTCTACCCGATGTGTTGTGACAAACAATATCGTCCTCACAGGTATGCGTGAAATATCCTATTTCTATAAATAAGAGTATTATCTGAAGAATCTCATGTCATCATTCAACTTAAACAGACTGTATAATTACCGTAGGAAAAAAGTATTTCATAAGTTATAATGATACAAATAAATAATGATACATCAAGACAAGCTGTCATCGATCAGGTGAAAAGCGATGTCGTGACAATTTCTACGTTTCTTTTCTCAATTAATGACATCACAACCCATGATATGAAACAATTTGGGCTAACTAATTGTAATAGGAGTTATTTACCAGTCACTTGTTCCGGAACACCCTGATCATAGCCACCACTGCGATTACTTCCCCCTCGATTTCCTCTGCGTCCGCCATGTCCGAAACCCCCAAATGATCGACCACCGCCACCTCGACCTCGAAATGACATTTTCTGCAGTAGAATGTAAAATAACATTCAAAAACTACAACAAATAAAAAAAATTCTGCAGACATTGAAGCGAAAAGCATTTTCACCGTAGCACGTTATGAGAACTGTACTTCGCAGAATAAACCATTTGGTTTGCAGAATAAATGATAGGGAAACAGAGAAATGAAGTTCACTTTCCTGAGAATGTATTGTTTGTTATTATTTGGGATTAACATCCGGATGTGAGTCACATTATTGTGAATTACCAAAAGTCACCAGAATACGACTCCATGGACCTCAAAACCATCTACCACAATACTAACCGACCCTGTCCCATCTCGACAACTCTGCCCTCAATACATCATCTTGCTTTCGAGTTGCATCTCTTTGAAAATGTCTTGACAAGAAGGTGCGGTATGATTTTTTGCTGTCTCACGAGTTTTTGGTCACTTATAAAAATGTTTGTCAGGCTTCGATGTGATGAGGAGGGGTGAGTCATGCTTTCCCTTACGTAAAGGATGTTTTCATCCCGATGTTTGGTAAGATATGAACAATATATATGGATAAGGTCACTGTAGAAATTTCAAAATTTTCTCTTCAAATTGGAATGAGCTATTAGTAAACACTGAAGATTTCGACAGCCATGTTTGATCAATGTTCGTATCAATGTACCCTTTTCTTCTGAGTGTGGCGATTGATAATTAAGTGTAAAATCAAGATGGAAAGATTTAAATTTTAGATACGTTTGTTGAACTGATTAATAATATCTTACTGACATGTGGCAGTGGTCCCGTTCTCGGTAAAACTAATCCAGTGGGTTTCCCATATTATTGACTTTGAATTGGTTTCGACAAAAGTAATCTACACATGCGAGGCTGGAAATGGCATCCGCTCCACAACGTCTCTCCGCGTTAAGCTCCCCACTGCAGGAAATTCAGCAGCTTCCAATTGCCGCCATCAGCACTGAATCAACCGGTAGATCGAGGCGTAACAAACCCCGTGGTCAGTTTTCTTCCTCACTTCAATTTTTTTTTTTAGCTACTGGTTAATTTCTACGTTGTCTTTAAACCAAAAGCGTATCAGGTCATATCCTTTTGTTAATATTCATTTGTTAAACAGCTGAAAATAATGATACTCAAAATTTTGACAGTAATCGAAGGATGCATGTCTTTTCTCTACCAATAATTCATTGAGTTGAAGTGTATGTGAAAGTCTAATTGGTCTTTTAATCATCCTTTTTTCATAAAGTAGAATTTTTGCAACATATTACTGTTTCTCCGTTTCTAGTTTGGATTTTCAGTAGAACAGGCTAATACATATGCGCGATAAAAAGATGTTTTGTTAGAAAAACTTCTTTTGTAAGCAATAACTTTTTTAATTTAATTTTTTTAATTTTGAAATGTGAAACCTCTGGGAATGATTTTTTATACAAAAATGAGATTTCTTTGTTTCCATCAGTGGTTCCGCTTAGTGTTTGAAGAAGAGAGCAACTAGTTGTATTAAGCTTTTCTACATGCTGCTTTGTATATACTCGTTTTAAATATTGGAAACTAAGACTTGTGGGATAGTAAGGTGAAGTAAACTGTGTAGAACAACTGTATTTCACTGACACTTGACTGAAATAAAGGTGATTTTAGTTAAGAGTAATGAATGGGCTGAAACCACTTATCTGCAGGCACGTGTTTGCTCTTTACGAACTCTTCGTATTTGTGTAATCACCGCAATCCCTAGTGAATTTTAAAATGTTTGTTGACTTCACAAAATAAGGAGTTTAAATGATAATTCTGCATCTATTCGAGTTTTCACAGTTATAAAATTTAATGTTATGCCGTCAGAGTATAGGCTTTTTGAGTATAAAAGCAGTGCTCTGATTATACTATGGGTATCATACAGTTCTACATACTAGAGAGGAAGTGTTGTTGCTGTATTCCAAAGAAGGTTGATAGTGCATGTTGGAGCAGAAATTATTTGTTCAGCTCAGTACATTATATTGTTGACGTCGGTTTCGGTTACACTTCACTTTTTTAATGTTTTCAAAAAAAAAATATCAGTTTGAAGAACCAAATTTATCTGGTAAGTTGATTAACTCTCTGGCTTCCTAATTCCCTACCGGTTTTGATTTGTAGTTTTAATGAAACAATTTGCAGATACAAAACTTCGTCAACAAAAATTACCTGCATGGCAGCCGATACTAACTGCGTCAACAGTTATACCAACAGTTTTTGGAATTGGCGTTGTTTTTCTACCTGTTGGTGTCGCTTTATTTTTAGCCAGTCAAGGAGGCAAGAAATTATCGTAATTTGATTTTGTTAGGATGTTATGTGATTTACTGTGAGCGGGTCTCTTTTCGGTTGTATTCATTTTCCAGGAAACATATAAGTGTCGACAACCATAAATCCGAAAAGGGAATAATTGCTGGTTCGGTATATAATTTATGTACGACCTCAAGATACCTTGCTATTTAAATTAGCATTATTACAGTGAAAGAGTCGATTACGGATTATACAACATGTAGTGTACCTTCACACAAAACTTGTGAATTTGTGATTAAATTGGATAGCGATTTTCAGGTCTCGAATTTTTTCCATTACTTAATTTGGTGATTGCTTTGACTGTGGCTGGCTTCATTGATTAAAATGTTTTGTGCGTTCGATAATTAATTCCAGGGTGATGTTTATTTTTATTATGCACTGGACAATTATTTTCAAAACCATCGACGGTATATGAAAAGTCGCAGTGATAGCCAGCTTTTGGGCGATCTTAAGGCAGGCATTTTTTGAAGTTTGAAGCATGAGATGAAGAAAGCACAAGATTAATGTAGTTCTTTCAGAATTTGATTACAGTGTTGAAAAGTTCAAAAAAGTTTCAGAATGTGGGCGACTGTGAACCATATGCATATTTAAACACATCATCAGGCTGGAAAACCATTGCTCCTTGTGGTGCGGTTGCGAATTCCATGTTTAATGGTTAGAAAAGTAGTTATAACGTTTTATTGTGTTTCTTGTATAAATTATTTCAATTTTTTTGGAGTTCATCTCCAAAATTTCAGATTCGTTCACGTTGTATCACAGTGGCAGCAATGATTCAGTACCTTGGACATATAAAGGTGTTGTTTGGTCTATCGATAAGAGCAGAAGATATAGAAATCCCCCTGGAGAAGATCTTAAACAGGCTTTTATGGTAGATTTTTTTGAAAAAATACCTAATTATGGTAGAAAGAGCTAGTGCAAATTAAAAGGTATAGCATTTTGTTAAAACTATTCGACTGTTTGTTCATGTTTGACCGTTTAAATCATAAGTTCTCTTCATGATTTGTAATATAACATGTTTATAAATTTGTGTTTTCAGGAAACTGTGAAACCTCCGAATTGGCAAAAGGAGATATATGAATTAGATCCAGAGAATTCCGACAATAATGGATTTTTGAATACCGATTTTATCGTATGGATGAGGACAGCAGCTTTACCTAATTTTAGGAAATTATATCGTATTCTAGTTCGTTACAAGCACCCATTATACAAAAATGGCTTGCCCGCTGGAACATACAATCTCGTGATCCAGAATAGTGAGTTATTTTGTATACAGAAAATATTACCAATAGAAGCTGGAAATTATTGTAATATATATGAGAATGATACGTTTCATTTCAAGCATAAGTATGGCTGTGAAGTCAATACAATCAAACAACGTACTAATAAGTTTTGTTCAACTCTTTCTTTCCTATTTTACAACAATTTTATAATTCGGGTGTCGGAAAGCAGACAGTGCGTTAGCACAATGAGCGTATCGCATGGATATGCTTGGAAGATTGATAGTTTGAATATTTTTCGTATTTTGTTGTTATACCTCTCTACGTAGATTTTGTAAAACAAGCGTAGTAAAAAATCTTTATAATGTTTCGATTTTGTTCGAATTACTGCTGTCAATGTGTTGGTTTGCTGACAGCGTTCAATTTTCCTTCAATACTATCGCGTTTTTATATTCATTTCTCTGTTAAATATTTAGTCTCTTACTTTTCTTCGTGTTGCAATAATGGAATGTATTTCAGATTACCCAGTAACAGTGTTTGGTGGTCGGAAATATTTTATAATAAGTACAACGTCTTGGGCAGGTGGTAAAAATGCATTTTTGGGTATTGCATATGTTGTCGTTAGTGGCGTTTGTATCTTGTTTGGTGCCATTTTCTTGTTAGTACATCTGAAATTTGGCACATCGTAAGTTTGTTATCATTTTTGTAAGAAATTTTTGTACGTGCTACTCAGAGTTTGCATCTTCATCTCCATGAATAAAGAGAGGAGCTTTGAATGCACTTCCGCATTCAAAACTCCTCTCTTTATTCTTTTCCTATAGAAGATTTCCAGAATAAAGATAACTTTTACAGATCAAACGAAGCTGGGAGCATCTCTCAAGTTTCACGGTAGTTTCAGTTATTCTGATTCTTCATCTCCGTATTTATTGATGGTGGAAAAAAGCGGTCTGTTCTGTGAGGACTACTCGAAATGAAAGATCTTTTATGACAAATTCTACTTCGAATAGTTGAAATAGGACTCCGGATGAGATATTTTGCATTAGAATACAGTGAAGGTATCATTGTGGTAATCGGCACAGGCAGTTAGGTAAACTAAACTAATCAATTTACTTTGTAAAGCTTGTTTTGCGTGCGCATGACAAAAAAAGTTAGTTTTTTTCATCCTATTTTCAATATTTTTTCATCTCTAACTCTGACATAGTATATTCGTTTTCTAAATGGAGTTGAATTCTATTCATTGAACAATTCTTTCACTTTTCTGCATCAAGTGTTCAAATTTTATTCATATTCCTTTCGTCATTTCCAAACTACTGAATGTCAAACTACGACATTGTAAAAATCATTTCGCTACTGTGATTAGTGCATATTTATAATTTTTTATGCTTTGTATTTACGTTATCAATTTATGATTTTTCCAGAATTTGTGTCATAACAGTAATGAAGTGCATTTCACTGCAAATCCAGTTGTTATGTGTCGACGTGAAAATTCTTTTCCACTCGTCTTTTTTTTCCTGTTTCACGAAGTGCATTCAATGAAGATATATGATAAATTTGTCATATATCTTCATTTATCCATGAAACTGTTCTGAATGATACTGTATATACATGAATCTATATTACACAATACTTCACTAAGACAAAGAGCTCGTAATCTGAAAGTGTATAACCAGCAGATTCTGATAGTGTCACTTGTTCAGGAAATTTCAAAAAGGGATATTTGCAAGGTATGCAGTGCAAATGAAGTAATGAATTACATATAGTACTCTACTCATTTCAGATGATCTTACCAGTAGATGCCCAGCAATTTATTTGGATTCTAACAAAAATGGTTTAGAAACCGGTCATTCCTGTACAGCTTACTCTTATCGACTTTAAAGATCATTCATACTTTCATATTGCTAATGGGTTTTTAATTACGCTTTTGGTAACACTGTTTCCTAATGAATAAAAATCTTCAACTATCTTCCCCAATCAAATTGAGTTGAAGGATAACATCAGCAAAGGATTAATGGATTTACAATCAGAAAACACTGTATTATATGGGCGTAATTAGAAATTGCAACCAAGACGAACTCTGAATGAAGTGATTTTGAGCTATCAGTAAGTTTGGTTTCGAGAGGGATAACTGATTTCTGAATTAGGTATTTCAAGATCGCTAATCAGAGATGATTGAATTACATTACGAAGTGATCATTTCACTGGAGAAAAACTTGCGTTGAAATGAGTATACAAAATAATACAGTAGTGGTTCAGTTGCGCGTAGATGTGTACTGCTGTGTTCAAGTCAGACCAGTCTGAGTGACTGCACTGCTGCAGCTGCAAGAGCAATCACGTTGGGGGACGCGGTCGTCAAAAGCCGTACTTTCATCTCTTCCTGCATCTTCTGACATGTTGATAACTATCTTGGCTGCATTTATGAGTATTTTATGAACGATTGATTCTGTACTTTCCGGACTGCTGAAGTGTTCCAGTTCTTCATAACTCAATTCTGGCTCTATCGATACTCGACAGTTCTCACTCCAGCTTTCCCACTCTTCTGTCACGATCTCTTCACATTGCTCAATGACCACTGTTGTAACATCCATCTCCTGGTCAGAGTCCGACTCGCTTTCCATCATATCATCCTCGTATGACGCAGTGACCAATGATCCTTCACCCTAAAATAAGAACAAGACAAAAGACTTCAAAATTATTTCATCTGAAATTTAGCAGTGAAAACCCCGGACAGATTCCAGATTAGTGGACAAGAAAGTTTGTAGGCACTTTTTAATCATGAAAGTTATGAAAATTTAAGATAACTGAATAGGTAGGAAATTACACTACTGTAATAAAACTAATTCGACAGAAGTCAGTCTTGTCAAATATGCCAAAGCTTTTCCTCATCTCCAACATCTTTTTCAAAATGCATTTTCCTGTATACATCCTGTTATAATTGTTTTTGCACGTTACTAGTGCCTCGCACGATTTTATGCACTATAACAGTAATATATTATGGTAACAAGTAGTGCGTTTTTTCAAATTTAAGTTGGTGCTTATTTCAACTTAAATAAAATACTCTGCTGCTGCAAGATAAGGTATGTTGAATAGTAACTTTTGTTAGGGTATTTACATCAAATATCGTTTGATGCACAATATCAGCTATATTTAAATGAAAAATGATTTAGCGTAAGACGAGCTGGTTTCTAGTATCTTTTGAAACACAATTTTCCGTTGTATTCATACAAAAAAGCCAGATTACAAACAAATCGAAATTGAAATTGACATAAATTAAGAAGTCACTCTCAACTCGACTTGTGCAGATTTATATTTTTTGGGATTCTCTTGCATCTAACCACAATATACACACTGAGAAAATTAATAAGTGGAAGTTAAAGTTGATATGGTTCTGATAGAAGCATCAAGGGTTTACACATGTCGTTTTCTGCCAGCTCCTTTGAAGCTGTTATTTGACTTCCTTATGAATATCTCTCTTTCACTTTTTTGGTTTTATAAAACCACGAGTTTTGACCAGAAGACAAAAACCAACCACAACAGAACCTTAGAACTACTGCTTCGTATGTTTCTTCTACATTAATTAGTGAAGAATGAAATATCTTAATGTAAAAGAAACGTGAGAGCTACTGAGGAGCATTCGTTGTCAAGCCTAATTTGTATTCGATACCAGAATTCTCATAACTAGAAGAATTCAGCGCTGAATAAAACACACAAAATGATATGAAAAAGTTTCATTTGATCTGATTGTTCTTATATGATTGCCAACTCTGCTTTCAGAACAGACATCTCATAAATAAGATCTTGAACTCTGAGATATATGTTCTTCTTAAACCAGAAGTTGAAGATGCATGAGACCGCTTGTGCAAAAAAAATTTCCAGATTTCATTAAAAAAAGTGTCATATGAAAAAGGCAAATCACGTCTCCATTGCATCTAAATTATCAATCCAAAACTACAGCAGATCTTAATGAAAACGGAATGTGAGTGTAATTTCTGCATAATTTTAACTCCCTAACTTCATCTCTTGTTAACATCTAATGAAAATACCTGAGCTGTTATAGCATCCAGAACTTTTGTAACTGTATCACTGAATGAATTCAACTCATCGTGAACAGCCTCCATCAAACGAAATCGAAGTAAGCGAACAACATTTTCTACATTCTCACGATATTCATCCAGAATATCACCATCTTGCTGGAACATTCTCAACTTAAATTACTTTTCTCCAACATAAACAGCAGCAATGGACTTTCTCTGAAATGTGAAACACAGTTACTACTCTCATTTGAAAGCAAAAATGAGTGAGAGTTGTCGACACTTTCCATTTATCGATCAGTACTACTACACCCGAGGAGTCCAAATTCTTAGCATCCCGACGAGTCTTCCTCATCCTCGTACCACACTGGAACATAATCTTTTGCGCGCCTTTTTGTAATTCAAATCTTCCAAGTCAATATATAATTTGCATGAACTGATAAGATTTGCACGTAGACAGTTATGTTCTACAACACACAGATGGCGTGAGTGTGAGAAGTGTTTCAGGATGAGTTGTGTGAAGTGAATGAGCGAGCGCAGAGTGCATGCATGACATTCAAGTATGCTGTCGGTCGGTGAGGATGACTGTTTATCGAAGTTGCTACCATTTTTTGTGGAATTCTTCAACGGAATATAGTAAAGGTAAAAGAATGAATTGTTTTCAGTAGTTCGCGAATTTTGCATATGGCATACATGCTTAACAAAAGAAGGTGAGGAGGAGATCAGAAGGAGGAAGAGTAAGGCGAAGCGAGAATATTGAAAGTTATTACCTCATGCAAGTCCTGAAGCTTTTTCAGGTTCTTTGTCTTATATTATTGCTCGCAGGATTAATGTTTCATTTTCAATAACTAACACGTATTGCATTCATCGGTGTTGCTGTTCAGGTATTCTCCATTTTATGATCATACCTACCAACTGTGGACAACGCTTAACTATATATTCCGAAATTTCATTCTGTAAACAATGATTAATGCTACCTGTTTTGTGTTATCTTACTTTCATCCTGATAAAATGATGGGTATCAAATTGTTACATTTCCTTACTTTTTCTTCAGATGCCATTACTTTCTTTTTATGCTAATCTTCATAGAATTTTTGGTTATATATATATAATATATATATATATATATATATATATATATATAATATATATATATATATATATATATATATATATATATATATATATATATATATATATATATATATATATATATATATATATATTTTTAAATATATATATATATATATATATATATATATATATATATATATATATATATATATTATATATATATATGGTCTTCATTTTTATTTATAAATTTGAGTGCAAGAAGTCTAGAAATCATAACAGTGAGTTTACGGATTTACGCTTAGTTATAGACAGTAAGCAGTCGGCACCGTGAAATTTCAAGCCACTATGCGGCATCTTTACAGATGTATCAAAGAAGTCGCCAATGCGTCACTGAATTCTATTAAAATTGGATGGAGCGATCTACGGAATTATACTAAAAAGTGGATTGAAAGAAAGATTTGAGTTACATTGGTACACGGTTGAGCCTAATATAATCAGGTGTCGATGTTGCTAAGTAATATCAGGTTTTAATGAATAGGTTGAGTAGGAAATCTTTCACATCAGGAAATTTCAAAATTAGAGCTATTTCGACACTGAGTGCAGTGATTGGGTAGAAATACTTGTAAAACCACGATAAATAAATAAAAGATGTGGTAAAGTCTATTTCTGGTAATTTATTTCTAAGTTAAAAAAACCCAGTGCAGGAATTTTGAAGCTCCAATTTATGCAGGAAATGTAGATCAAAGATATCGTGTAAATGACACGGTCAGATCCGAATCTGAGTTCTATCGCGACCCGTGCTACAGAAAGGACAGTTTTTGAACAGGTAAACCTCTCTTTTACACATGGTTGTGACATGCTTTCAGTACATCTGTGGTGCGAAACTTCGTTTTCTAGATGAATATACAATGAAAACGTCGTGTGTGGCCTGTAGCAAAGCGCTGTGTTGATTATGTGGACCACCAAAGTCGTTCGCTGCAGCAATTAAATACATTGCCAAACACCGACACTTTATTGACGTAAACGATAATTTTCATGGATGTTCTCAAATACTAACTTGGTTAATGTAAACTTTACGAAAATAAGAACTGTAAAGCCGATGAAACACCTGAGGTTTTTGGAGAAGAATTGAATGAGATTTGCGAAAAAAAGCAGTACTATTTTTTCATTGGATTTTGCACAGTTTTTTGGGAAATAGTATTTGCAACAATACGTCTCTATTCACACGCAGATATAGGCATTTCCTAGAGTCGTTTTTTACTATTATAACGAGTATCACTCAGTTGTTTGAAGGATTGAAAAGTTAAATGAAGAGTTTAGGAAGAGATGAAGGTGTTTCAAGAAATAGGAAAGTTTACGCAATCGTTTTTTGAAAGAAATAATATTCATCAGCAACTTGAAAATTCCAAGTGAAAAGGTACCTATATAAGCAAAATCTACCTTCTAAAAGTTTTTAGTTCTGTGTTCGATTAGCGTATTTTGGTATGTAAAATCAGGGAAAATTTTGCCGTATTTTATATGGAAGCAGAAAGTGTTGTAAAAGGTAGATTTTGCTTATATACGTACCGTCACTTTATATTTTGTGACATTAGAAAAATAGAAAATGGACGTTTAATCAATAATGGGGAGTGAAAGGATAAAATGATAGTTATACTATGAAACACACGTTTCCGTCGCTTGAAGTTTATTAAAATTAAGCTCCAATTGAGGATTATAATTCTCTTTTGTTATCATTACAACATATGATTTGTATGAAAATATTAGATTATTTTTTTTTTGAAACGCGACGTAGAAAGACCGAAGGTTGAAGCGGAATGGCTGAGTCATGTTATGGAACTTCAAATCTGTGGTAGCAATGCGCTATGAAAGATCGGGTTTTCTATAACTTTCATGTAAAAAAAATATAAATCGGAAAAATTTATGGCAACTTGAACATTTTTGATATCTTCGAAGAAATGTCTCTATCTCCTTTTTTTTCATATTTTCCTCATCGTACAAAACTTAATTCTTGCTGATAAATTCAAACTTTATTTTCTCTCCATGACGTAGTACAAAATTGCTGGAAGACGATACACATATTTCTCTCATTATCCGATGCATAATTTGCTCGTTAAGATAATTTTTATCATTCTACTTTTTGAGAATATCACCGATAATTGTTCTGCAGAACCGTCATTTTCAGCAATTATAAAAGTGTTAGGAAAAATAACTTCAAAGTGAAATGTTCCAAAAAACCAGATTCCCGCTTCCTGATTATTGTAGTTCCTATTATTGTGAAATCAGCATTTATGCTGTTCTCAGAACCAAGCGTTCATTTACGATTGGACATTTTCCAATGCAGATCTGAACCAAATGTTTGCCCAACCGTTCAGTTCTTTGGGCTCATTCTCTGATGTTATTGATGTGCACATTGTTAATAGCAGGCAGTAATTTTGTCACCTTTTTCACTTCAATATTCAAGTTTTTTTCAATGTTTCTTCTATACATATCCAGAATGAGGATTTATCTCACAGCACTAAAATTAGACAAAAATTGTTTAGCGTTAACAATACTGTCTGAGTACTGTGAGTTGTTTTTCTGGAATTAGAACCCAAATCCTCCAACAGACGGATGATGTAAGACAGACCTATGAAATGAGTTATTCTTGTGATGGAAAATGATGTTGCATTGTAAAGTCATTCGACAGGCTGCCTGAATATCATTTCGCTTTAGCTGATATCCTGAGACATCAACTAAAGATTGCAAGTATACTCAAATATACAATGGCCTGAGGAAGTGTATGAAAGTAATACTATACATAACCGGAATGAATTCTTCGTGAACTGCTATCAAAAATGCTTGGTAGAAGAAAAGTCACAGATGTTTTTAATTTTAAACATCGGGAATATATGAAAGCAGGAGCTAAGAATTATTGCATTGGATACAGAATTAAACTAGGTGAATTCTTAGTAACGGTAAATTATGATGGCATTTCTGATGCTTTTTCCATTCAATACATCTGGCAATCTTGAAAGAAATACGACAATGTTTTAATTCCAAATTTGGCTTTTTTACTTCTTTTTTTTCTCACTTTTTGTTTTCTCTTGTTTCCTTCTTTACTCGCTTCCTATTTTGTTCAGCGAGACAATAGCTCAAATAATTAATTGCCAACAAAACTTACTACTTGCAGTAGCTTTTTAATATTTGTTTTGTTTCACCATCAGCAATTTTTATTATCAGGTCAATTCAGTGTTTTTATACCATGTAGTTCAGGTCAACATAACCTTCTTGGCGCTGAACAAGTCACTTGACTAGAGCAATCATTTAATAGACCCTAGAAAAACACTTATTTTGAAAACCTTCCTTTTGTGTCCTAAATGTTCTAAGTCAAAAAATTTCCTTCACGTCAGTCTTTCTATTATTTGGTTAAATAAACGTGTTTGTTACAAGTGTTTCAGTTCTATTTTCTGTGCTGAACCTACTTTTAAGTCTACTGAAAGTTCAACTGGAGAAACTTGAGGATATAGGAGTTATGTCTGTGGTCTCCTATCTTCAATGGTTGCAGTAAAAAAATAAACTGTAGAAGTACTCAAATTTGTTCAGATTTTTCTCGCGAAACGCATTACTCTTTCACTGTGCTTGCATACGCGATCTTTGCGACGCTGATGTTTACCTTCTCTAACTATTTGGTAATTTTCATTATAAATATTTACCTAAGACTTTGTCATTACAATCGTTTACAGTTTAAAGTGAATTGATCACCTGCTATAGTTCAAACGGCATTGGATTCTGCTATTTGAAACACTGTTATCAATTTTGATGATAACATACATCACTGTTGGCATAGACGAGACAGAAACACAAAAAAATCTCAAGTCTTCTCAAAGCGTAAGACCCCTACACTTTCCACTTTTCTTTTGGCAGTTTCCAGACCCCTCTCGACAACATCCTTCCCAAAATGACACGTCGTTTTGGTCTTCACAACGTCAAAAATCATTCAACAAATTCAGCAATTCGAATTCAGTAGTCGAAGATTTTCTTTAGACATACTCCAGCTTTTCCATTTAATGTACACAGAGTTCTCGACCACAACATTATTTTCTATTTATCACCACAATCGGAGCTAAAAAAGCAGTGCTTATGTAATCTCTGTCATACTCATTTATGTATTAATTGAATAGTCTCGCTCACATTCATCCATACCAGGATCTCCCATTAGTGCTTATTAAAATGGAATTCATAAACTCCACCATGTACACATAGTTTTGAGATTAGTCAAGTAGTAATTTTCGTTTTCATGAATAGTATCTGCAAATACACGTGCTTTTATGTTAGTGAAAGAAAGAAATAACATGCTCAATGGACCTTAGTTTCTTTAGTGACGATACAACATATACGTTATCACATTATCCCCAAAGGTTTAAATTCAACACAATCACGCCAGCGTTTGTTGAGCACTCTTTCTCCCGCTGCGCTTTATGTTAGAATTTTCGTATCGGTCATATCTCACTTCTTGGGTCATTGCTTTTAGTGCATCGGGTCGAAAAGTTAATTTAGTTGATTTCTAAATGAGCTTCCAATTTCGAAGGAATTGATAGTGCTCTCTTCTTCTCCTTTCGTTCGGACTCTACAAAGGTCAAGCTAGAATGGCCTTAGTAAGGTCAAAAATCAAAGGCAAATAAACGGCATAACGGCTTGCGCAGTAAATCCTAAAATACCACTTTCTGAAATGTGAAGTGTCCAAACATATGATATTGCATAATAATGTATGTTAACACAACTTTTGAAATATTTATGCTCATTACCCTGTATGGAGCAATACAACAAAATCCGACCATTAAAAGTAAAACATCGGAGTCAAATATTCAATTAAACTGAAATCAGAGAATAAACAGATGAAAACGAATTCAAGATGTATTCACTGTTCAAAAAAGTATTTATAAGAACTGTAATGGTTAATACTTGATCCGAAGAAATGACTTATTAACGAAGAATAAGTAGTGATGGTAGCACAGTAAATATGAAAAGAGAGTTGCTGATAACTGATAAATTAAAGTGAAAGTTATAAAATTTGAAACAAATGTGCTTAAAGTCAAATTGAAAAAAATTAAAAATCATGCTGCTTTACTTAATTTCCCAACATTTCGAAATATGCGGTAAGATAAAGTAATAGTTGAAGAAAGAGATTCATAGCGATTTGGAAAAACAAGATAACAATTTGATAACGCAAGGGTTTCTTGCCACTGAGCACCAATGGAGTCTTAAATTTAAAATTCTCAGATAACTTTCAAACTTTTTAAAAATTAGAAAGTTACAAACCAAAGACAATTTTTGAGAAAATTAGATATCCAAAAGTAATGCGATAGATTTTAAACAAAAAATAACAACACTATGGATAATGGCAATATACCTGAGATGTTTTACAATTTTGCCTGGCTTATACCTATTACAGTGACATAAAACGGAAGTTCTAAACTGGATTAAACGTTTCTCTTTCCATTCCTTTTAATCTGTGCTGTCATGCAAAAGAATAAAATTTATATTTAGATCGATGAAAAAAAGAGCCGATTTTTTAACGAAAAACGAAATCAACCAAGGTTTATCCTGAATGAGACATTTTAGGATCAAAATAAAGAAATAAAATCCAGCCGTCAAAGTTTAAAAAATCTAGCTTATATGCACAAGCATATCTAATAACTAATAATATATCAGCGTATGTCGTGATTCATTCTTTATGTACGTGTAATCGCTGTTTATTTGCACTGATGTACTGCCGTAATCATTGGACGCAGTAATAAGTAAATGTGAATATGGTACTCCTTGCTTAATTGTGAAGTTACTATGGAAATACAATTGATTGATAAGGTTTCGTCCCGAAACGACACTGAAATTTAAGTTTACAAAAGAAAAAATTGCATTGGATTTTCTTATAAAACATTTAGGTGAAAAAAGTTGCCTTAAATCAACATTTCTAATGTTGGAAGTGATAAGGATACTGTTGAAGACTGGCAGGACATGTTTCTGGGGTTTCATATGTTTTCAATTACATAAACTGCTAACAGGTGTGTGCAATCCAGACCACGCGGCAGCTGACCTGCGAGAACATTCAATGGCTCATGTCCCTGGTCTATGACTGTGTCCGATGTCCAGTTCCACCTTCACTGGAAAACATGTTGCATTAAACTGCATGTTTTAACAGTTTTGGTATTTAGAAATTTGTATTCACCGTTAGCTTAAATAGTGGCATTAGATTATAGAAGATGCTTCATGGTGTCCGAAATGCAGTGTGCCCTGACTGGATGGAGTCCATTGAACAAAGCAAAAATTCTAGTAGGGATTTTAAGTCAGTCATTTCCACGGTTGACGTTTAAATCCTCCAAATAAAATATTTTCTAAACTCTTGAAATTTTTGTTAGAAAGGTAGAAAAAATTGAGGTACCCATTCGTAGCAGCCTTTCGTTGAATTTTTTTTTCCACTAATAGCGACATAACTGGTGGAGATGGTGGAGAGAATCCAGGAGATAATGGTTGTTGCAGTCTGGTGGTATTTGTTGCAGTACAACATTGTATTCGTTCAATGGGTAATTCTGCAGCTGTAGTGCTGCAGGCTTTATCAGGAGTTTTCATACACTTGCAGCATATGCATGCACATATACACAAACATGCGGATAAACTGACAGCAGCCATACTAATCAGTAACAGCGTCAAACCGGTTAATGAACTTAGTGGATCGTTGGTTAAAACTAAAACTATTTCAAATTTTATGATAAATTTTTAATTTATATAAAAATTTTACGAGGCATTTTTTGAAATTTATTAAAATAGAAGTTGCCATTAGTCGTTCCAAATCTTTTGCTTGTAAATATCATAGTAGAATTCGCATAATTTTATTTTTCATGGATCTTTTTTAAGCAAACCATCGATATTTTCATCTGTTTAATTAAAATTCAATGATAAAAACAAAAAACAAACAATCGCATTTGTGAGCAATTTGCAGTTCGCGTATCAAGTCAGATTCATCCTTGCAGTCTGGATACCGATTGCATGCAAGTTCCGCAGCTATGCATTCTTGATTCTTGCACGTGAATTCTCGCTGGGCATTACATGGTGCTGAAATGATTATTGCCAAAAACTTGTCGTACCTTGTCACGGTACGATTCTTCCAAAATAGTTAAACAACCAGTGCTATTTCTCACAAAGATTTCTAATGTTACCTTTCTAACACTTAAACTTTTGATTAGAGAAAAGGTTAAATGAAGTGAATAACACTGAAATGAGTGTTATTTCAAGTCTTTGACAAATAGATGTCCAGAATGACTGCTTCCATTGTAACAACCGTTAGTAAATTAAGAAAGAAACAATAGTTAAATGACAGTAGGAGACGTAAAGTATTACGAACTTGAGCAAATTTAGCAAAATTTTGGAAAAGAACTTGCCGATATTTGATTTCCGGAATGCAGACCACAGTAATCGAAATCCTTCACCATTATGATGAAATGGTAATTCAGCATCTGTATGCCACCAAAGCGTTAATGCATTCTCTGTTGAAACGGCCAACTCACTAACATTTCGAATGGTGCCACAAAATTGGCCAAGTATAGGTCCGGGAGAAGTGTCCTCTTGGGTTGCATCTGGTGAAGTTTGCGGGTCAATTGGTTTTTCATGCTAAAGATTTTTTAAGCTTAAAAATTGCAGGCAAATTCTTTAAACTATTCATTTAGTGACTAATTTTGGAATAGAAAAAGCTGGTTTGAAAATGTGAGGAATTAGTAAAAAAGAAGTGGCGATGAAATGCAAGCAATTCGAAGTTCATAACTTTAAGTTTTGAATGACTGAAATACTAAACTCAAAACTATTGGATGAAATGCAAAAATTTGCAAAAAAAGATTTATAGATAGGAAAATTGCTGCGGATATAAAACAAACATCAAAAACATGGAGCGTATCCTTATCACAGTTATGAGCATCACCGAGTACATTGAAATCAAGCACACGTAAGCGTATACGATAACCAGATGGTGCTGTTATCAACAGAAAGCAATTCTTAGATGCATTGTATGGAATGCTTCCGTATAGTCGATGGGATATCAGTAAACCAGACAAAGCAGTTACATGTCGTTCTAGTTTTGACTTACAGTTATCTAAATAGCTTGTACCATCGAAATAGCCTAAAACATGTAAAATACATAAATTTTCTACCAAAATAGAAATTTCTGTTAGGCGTAAAAAAATTGCGGAGAATTATATCGTGGGACAGTTTATTTTCGGAGTAATTATATAATAAATAATACATACAATATTGCGTACTTACTTATTTGCGGTTCATATGATAGCACAGCCTGCATTGGAGTAATTAAAATACAGCAGGAAATAAACAAAAGGAATGTTGTACAGATCACACAAATGATAGCCATTGTTTGGGACAAGCTGATGATATAGTGATAATGAAAATAGGATTGATACTGTTTCAAAAATTTCAGGTAGTGAAGATCAATTTATAATTAATGAATATGTTGACAAGCGCTGAAATTGCTGCGATAAGTAAAGCATATAACTCACAAGTACTTGAACCTTCTAATTAAGCTGATTCTAGAATTCAAAAGAATGTTTGAAGTACTTCAAATTTGCAAAGCATGAATGCTAGTATAATATTTCGAGGTTTCACAATAATTCAAAGTCAGGAATAGTGATCCAAGCGAAACGATATTCTAAATTATAAACGAAACATGCCCTAAAACGACGGTTGTTAATGGAGGGAGTACGAAACTTCTATGAAACAACGTTCGTACAGATAACAGTAGAACGTAACTATGAAATACAAAAAATAATCATGATTACTTTCATCTTCTTCACTAGCTTTTCACAACCTCATTTTCCTTTCCTCATATTATCAAGCTTTCCTCAAATAATTCAAATATTACTACCCAATATTTTCGGAATTTTGAGGCTGACAAAAAGTTAATGTCAATATAATAATGAGCAGAAGGAGATCCATAAAGCTTTAAAATTTGGTATAACTATTATCATTCTAGTAATTGACAACCATTTTGTTGCTACAGTTCCTGCTTATTGATATGGCTCACTATAGCTATGGTTGCGACAAAAGTGAAACTTCAGGATTGAGAAAATTACAAATGTTGTTTACCAGTTTAATGCTTTTCGTAGTAGAGGAATACCAGGCTTGCCTACATGACAATCATACTTCCTCTTCCTAGAAGTTAGAGTGTGTACGCAACACGAGAAAACAACAGTTTCTACTGTTCCATTTAATTCCAAGTCACCAATCAATGTCTTCACAAAAAAACATTTAGAAAGTTGCAGCTAGCAGGGGTGAATGTTATTACCCACTTTCATACTGATCAATAAAGATTAGTGGTAGAAATTTGAGTATCTGGATTATAGCGTTACTTTGACTGCATGGAATTTTATGCATTGTAATTAGGTACTATATCATAACGTTACTTTCTTCACGTGTAGTAGTAAACAAAGGAATACTTTCATTTTTCAAATCGCACAATTTTTTTATGTTATATATACAATGTTAACGAAGATACTGACGGAAATAACAATAGAGAAGATTGTGCGGTATGGAAAATGGATGAACAAGATTGCCGTGTCGTCTCCAGATTCTACTGTTATTTCAGGTTTAGGGCCCAATATGTTGTATTAGTTTTCTTATCTATTTCTCTCTCAGAGGGAAGAGAGTACCTTTCACCATAAATCATTTCATTTTCACTCCCCTCTACTATTGACCAGTTTCCTTCTGTTTATCTGTGAAAAAAATGCCACACTGTGTTGTGTTCTGGATCAGGAATTGAGTGTGGGATTTCAAAATTCCGCTCCGAAGCGAAAGTGAAAACTATATTTTTTGTCATGATCTGGAGGAAAAAGTAAAAATTATGAGGAATTACAAATTTTGGAAATTAAGAATTGTAAAAGGTATATATTTAGAGGAGAAGTGAATGTGAAATCTATCTAGAAGTAAAAGGAGAGAGAGAGGGAAAGAGGAAGAAAGAGGAGGAAAATCTGGAAATTTTGAGCTTCTTAAGGCTCTTCGTTTGGACCATTGAAGAACATATGCATCATCCTTGGTGGCAATCCTAACGTCAGCTCAATCTATCATTTTCGGGCACCACTGTGTGTATATTGGGCTCCGATCAACTCCTCTTTTCTTCCCATTCTATCACTCTTCTCTCATTTCCACTCCATTTCCAATTTCTATTATTTTCAACTTGAAATACTAGCAAGGAGAGTCTTCGATCAGTTAATAGAAGATTTAGTGTTTCCTATTCTGATCTGAATGATTTATTGATATCCATATTTCGTATACCATTCTCTCCACTCAAAAATCTGTACCTGTTTACTTCCTTTCATTGGAAATCCTCCTCACAAATTGCTATTGATGAATTCGTAGAGAAAAATTTCTGAAATCTTTTATCAAAACTCTCAAATACATTAAAAATTCAAATTCTATGGGAAGAGAACTGGGATTCAGCATGAAATTGACTGATCCGGGATCGAATCAGAACTTTAAAATTCTTTTATGGTTCTACGGTCTGGTATGTTACATTGTCATAAAAGTGTTGATCATCGTATGATCCTAATGAATCTATGAACAAAAGCAAAAGTTTTATTAAAAACTATTGTATCAACGACCTCTGTGAATAACTTGTCGGCAGTAGTGAGTTCACATCAAAAGCGCAGATGACACACCTCTCTCAAATGTGCATTTATCCAAATTATTGGCATTACTCCTGTTGGTGCTTATTGTTGAAAATGTAAATGAAGACAAGTAGAAGGGGGAAGGAGAAGGATAAATAAGTGAAATGGAATAGACAAAAATAAATGAATTAATTAAATGGCACGAAATATGAAAAAGTACTACAACTTAAGAATCACATTTAAATTCCACATAAAGTTCAACTTACTATAATTCTTTGATAAAGCGCAGTAAAGCGTTCTTTGACAATCTCATATTCTTCAACATTACGGAAAATATGCATCAGTTAAGCGCAATTATTATTACATCATTACCTATGTGACCTACCTATATATAGGTAATAATGTAATAATAATTCAAGGACAAGATTTGCATAATTTAGGTTAATCCACATGCAAATTACGACTAATCTTTGACGGATTTGACAAAAGTTAGGTCTAACTTTTCTTGAAGACACGTGAAACGCAGAAAGTAGAACTACACAGTGGACGATCGTAGCATGCAGGTTGGGTCAGGAAAAAAGATAAATGTCTATGCGAGAGGTGCTATGTTATCAGGGTGAGGCGCTACACAGACACCATATGAATCTACAATCAGTGCAATTAATAATCGAACATACGCGATCTGTGTGTGTGTGTGTGTGTGTGTGTGTATGTGTGTGTCTGTATGTATGTATACATGTGTGTATTTGTGTATGTGAAGAGGTCAAGGGTTGGAGGGAAGTGGCAAAGTAATAAGGTGAGTAGCAGTAGTAACAAGCTAAAACTAAATTACAACAAGTGAAACTGTGATAAAACCCTACTGTATCACATGGTCAGTGACAATTTGAATAACATTTTCTAGAGAGATTTAAGTATATCGAAGCTAGGTGGACCAAATAGCTTAATGATATCTGAAATTATGAGTTCGGTTCTCTTTTAACATTGATGTATGGTTGCATTGCAGAGAGTAACGTATGCTTTGAGTGATCAACAATCTCCTGCCCTGTTTTATTCTAGAGTGAAAAAAATGTATACTTCAAACCTCGTCTAAAGCTTAGACCTTAAGGGATGAGTTAAGCAATGAATTAGCTTCAAATAGTCCGATGAAAACATCAATGATCTCGTAAAGGATATTCCTTATGATAAAAAAATGAATAATGTTAAGTTGGTGGATAACTATAAATCCCTGTCCAATCATTGAATTGGTCAATTTCTAGGTGATTGACGTTAAATATTAATAAATTGTGTTAAATTCTGTACGAACTGCTTGCCATCCACTCTGTAAATGTATTACATTTACGCTACGATAACATAAATTTTACTGTTTATTTCTTCTTCCTTAAATAAGACAAATAGAAGTTTGATGAGAGAATCATGCGAGTTCAGAAATGCTACAAATGAAAAGCGAAATAAAAGCAATAATTCTAAAATTTCTTCCAGTGGAATTTTTCAGTGAAAATAAAAGTAGCAGTCAAAAATGGAAAAAAAATTATTTGCCTCAGGAAATTTTTATTCTGTAGAAAATTTGTTTTCCTAAATAACAAGTGACACAATTATTTAAAAGCTATCATCATAGCTATGTGCTATAAGCAAGCATCACAATAATTGAAAATGAGGGTGTACACGGCAAGTATACTGTGAGATATGATGCTAATCAGTAGATAGGCATTTAGTAAAACAAGATCATCTAGTCAATCGTTAGTTCGTTGATATTATATTTGTTAGTATTTATTAAAGACGGCTTCTAAGTGTTCTCGTTTTTACTTACATCAACAAAGTATAATTATTCCTACATCCAATTTTGTCGTACTCAGTTATTTGAGATTAGAAATGCTTGATAATAAACTGCCCGAAGAGATTTAAGTTGCCGTAGATTTCTTCTTTTAAAGAATTTGGTAACAACGGAAAGCTTCTGTTTTTGTATTGAAGTCACTTCTTTGACATATTAAATGTTACTTGTGTGGAACATTTGGACACTTGCAAACTTCTCTCAACTCCTCATTTAAGCAGAAGAGTACAAACTGAAACAAAAAAACTAAAACACTCGTTCTTGACAATTGCAAAAGTGCCATCTGCAGTTAGAAGTCATGTGCGTTTAAAGCTGTGAGATTATAGAAGGCAATAAGATACCACAGGCATAGAATTTTTAATTTTGGGTACAGAAAAGCGTGAGAAATTTTGGTGCACGTTTTTTTTCCCTTTTTTTGAGCAATTTGCTTTTGAAAGAGAAAAGAGAATTGCAGAAATAAAGTCGCGCGTGTCACAGAAAATGTCTTGTCTGATCGGAAGAAATCGTGTATTCCGAGGAACTCTTCTGTACTTCTACATCATACGTCTTGCTTGTTTTTTGCATTTTGTAGTAGCACAATCAATCAATTTGATTTATTTACATGAAATTCATGTTACTTCCTGGAATTTCTTAGGTCTTTCAAAGAATATTTAGGATGGCAGATTTTTTGTTTCATTTTCCATATTCATCCTGTGGTTCGATGGATAGAATATGAAGTTTAGCGCAAGAGAACTACCTAAACAATTTCGCATTCTCCAGCTCCACCACTTAACATTTGTCGTTCTAAGATAACCTAATAAAATTTATAATAAAGGGCTGTGAAGAGCTTTTTTTTTAACACAGTGTTAATTAGCAATTTAACTTAATTAGCACAACAATTCAATGAAGTCAAATAACTGACACATTTTGAAACTTTCAAGATTATCTACCTCAAAGAAAGCAAACATATATTTTATTTCTTACACTTTAGGATGTATCATATTATCATCATGTATCATATCATATCATTAACAGATGTATCATATTTTAATAGTACTATTAGTTCGAGTAAGAAGTATGAATAAACAGTTTATTGAGAGTGACCCATATTTGCTCTCTGCAAAAGAAAAACAAAAACAAACGCCAAAAAGATGCGTTGTATTCCAAGTATCAGTCACTTCAGGCACAAGCATGCTCTATACTATTAAATTATTGATGTGTTTTTTATTGTCTTTTAGAATCCTAATTTGTACCATTGCAAGTCAAATGTTATTTGAAAATTTTGTCAAGACAGTTATATCCGACCTTCTAACTGATGAAATAGAAAATATGCCATCTTGTTTGATGCTTACGACTTCTGTAAAGCAGAACATATTTTTGTCATATAATTAAACCAACCGTGGATGAAAAAATTTTAATGGAATATCTATTAAAGAAAGGAGCAGTGTCGCTTGGAATTGGGAAAGCACAGAGAAGTGATTCATCTTTATTTTTCGAATGTTTAAAGATTATATAATCTGATTCGAAAATTATGCATGTCGTCACTACAATAAACTTATCAGAAGACAATTCAGGGTCACATTTCACAAAGCATGCCTCAAAGTACCACGCCTCAATAAGTGATTTATCGATCATCAATGTACTACAAGTTGTGATCATGAAATCTGAGTGGTGTATTATTGATAAATTCTGGATTTCGACAAAAAGTGAAACATACAGTTGATGTAGTTGTAAAGTAGTTGCAATACAGCAGCTGCAGTTTATGAAAAATTGGTGGGTTTGATACTTTCAAGTGAATTAATTAATGGGCGTAGAAAAGTTTTTGCGAATGGGAAAGAATCAGCTTCAAGCATCAATCATGATCCTCCAGTTCTACTGTCAAGGTGAAGAAAAGTGTTTTTTCTCGTGTATTGCACTCTTGTCTCCTTCCCCTTCTTTCTCACACTGCATATAAAATTACGGACTGAACGTTTCAATATAGATAAAAAGCCTTCTGATAACGGGACCAAAATGTGAGTGTGTGGCACCACGCTAATTTTTTCCAGCGTATAAAAGCTGGTTTTCATCGGGAAACGCCAAACTTTCAAATTTAGCAATGGGGATTAAGATACAATGAGACATAGTGGCAACTATGTCTCAGGGCAATAGTGGCAACTTGCTCAAACATGGTTAATTAACCTTGCTTAGAAACTTTAGTGATGCTGACTAATTATTTTACTTAAAAATTAGATTTAATTTCCCATTCTATTAAATAAATGCTGCAGGATCATCGGTTTTCGGTATTGCAGATTAAAGCATCAACTACTCCTCTAGTGATTCAGTGAAGGTACAAAGAGCAATCAAGTTAGCCGAAATGAGTAAAGCGCATAAATTATGTGGGAACAGTGTTTCACATGCAATTCCGCATCATGTAAATCACTTTTTTTTGTTAAACATTATCAGACACCCCGTCAGGTATCCTGTTTTATGTTTGTTTGACGTGCACTATCAATTTCCTCCTTTAAAACCTTTAGAGATGTGGAAAATTGAAAGTAGGAGTCGTCACTGCAGCTATGGAAAAAGCCAGACTTAATGAGTATGTCCTAGTGATTTAACAAAACTCTCTGTTAAGAAAATATCTTGCAAAAGTTTCTCCCTTGTTTCTAGTTATATAATACTTGCATTAAGTAGAGTCTACAGGGATACTCAGTACGAAACATTCTTGCTACTATTATTTCTTTTTTCTAACTTCCTATGATTAGATACTGTTCCACTTCCGTATATGCAAAATAGCGCCAACTGTCAATAACATTTTATTTTCAGGTAAACATAAATTACCTGTATGTATCGTAGTATTTCAAATGCCCTTAAAATGCAAAGCCCCTGATTAGTTACCTCAATTTTTTCCTGAAATATTGGACCAAATAAATTGAATGTTTTTTACAGCACAGATTCATTAAAAAGTAAGCAGCTACCCTGTAAATAGGCATAAATAGTTTCCAGAATTTCATAATAACAATGCACAAAAAGTATCATTTTAAATAACAAACACAATTCTTAATTACAGAATGAAAGTAATTTAGGAAGAGAAAGAATGAAGAAACTGTAAGATTTGAAAAGTAGGAGACCAGAGCTTCAAAAATTATTTATTCAATTAGCGAAATTTTGCAAAGCATGAAAATTTCGCACTTTTTTAAAATTGACACTGGCACTTTGATAAACATGTAATTTACAATTAAAAAAAAGTCCTTTAAAAATGCATGCAAGCAAGGAAACCAAGCTAATAATATGTTATATACATAGAAACATAGCCGGATCAAAATACAGCTGTCCTATTCACACAAACACAAACACACACACACACACTTATGCAAGAAAAACCTATTAACTCTGAATAAGGAATGAAAATACAAATTTAAATTTATGGAATCGGAAAATTCAGGAGACTAACACTTACTGTTTTATGTTATCTATCACATGCAAACTAAATTAGACATTATACAGAAGGGAAGAAGAGAGAAAAACACAGAAACAAAAATAAATTTCCAGGAATGATGTTTTGTGCATTGAAACGCACAGAGGTTTTAAAGTTTTTTTTTTCTTTGAGGCACACAACAAAAAACCATGAATTTTCATGTCGTTATAGAAAATTCAGTGACATCTCCACTTTTTTTTTCACTCAATATTTCTATAAACCAGTTCCAGCACAACAATTTGCCAGAGAAGGAAGAATATGTGAGAAGATTAGTGGCCAACCTAATTCTGATCAAAGCTTGATAATACTGTTTGTTTGATTTCACGAAGGCCAAAAATTATACAGCCACTGCTCTACGAATGATGGTAAGTCTTTGGTTATTTAGTTTTACAAATAACGAAGAATGTGAAACCATAAAAAAAAACATTAGCAACTATGATCGGAACTGATAACATGTGTTGTAAACATATACTTATCGCCACAACCATGACCGCACAAGTTACATTTCCATGGGTCGGAATCGGAATGTAATCCTTTATGCAAAAGATACAATGTCTGATCCATAAAAATCATCCCACAATGCATGCATTCCTAAAAGTCATTGAAATATGATATATTTCAGGAAGTATATTAGGATGATGCTAAAGACTTTCAATAAATGGACCTGTTGCTCCTTGTCTCCGCCTTCACCGTCGGTAGCACTACTACTTCCACTATCAACTGAGGGAGAATGAGACTGATCCTCCGTATTTTCACTGCCAGCATTACTACTTCGTGTCCACAGTTGCTGCAGTGCTGTTTCCGGTTTTATATCCTGAAATAAAAGTCTGATTGATGTTAGAAATTGTTATCATAGCAATAAACAAAACATCTGCTATTATAATTTATTTGTAATACTTAAATAAATCTACATTACCGTAATAAGTGTTGGAGTGTTGACACTTGATAGGGACAATAACCATTCTTCATTTGTCATACCATATCCAGTCTGAAATATGATGCAATGGACAGAAACTTTCAGTGTAAAATAGTTCCACAGTATGAAAAGCAGAAAGGATCTGGATCTTGAAAAAGCCCTTAGGGCTTCTTTTAGAAATGTATGTACCTGTTCGTAATCTACACATCGAGACATATCTTCATTAATGGACGGTTTCATGGACTCCTGTTTAATAAATTTCAATTGTTCCTGAATTGCGGCAACAATGGTTTGCGCATTTGTTCGCCGTTGTTTCTTAGATATTGGTGACGTAAGCGCATATGCATCCTTTGCACTATTCTCAGATTTAGATTTCACTGGCGACGTTACAACAATATTCGATGTCTGAAATGCAAATGATTGTTTGTGAACGAACTGATCAACATGCTGATAAATGCTTTCCTCACTCCCACTTCCAATCCTCCTGTTAAAAAAATAAAAGAATCATAAAATTTCTAAATTATAAAATTTAAACGTATTGATTTTCTATGCTATTCATCATTCAATATACGATGCATCAAAAAACTGATTTGCTCAAATCTCTTCTTAATAAAAATCCAGAAACTTCTTCTAAGTCTGCTATATTATTGAAACTATCACCTACCTGAGAATATCATCTACCTGAAAACTGAGAATTATCACCCACCTGAGAATTTAAGGTCCACTTACCGATCGAACTGACCATAACAATTGCCCAAGAATGTTATAAATTTTCTAGCACTTTCGAATTTACGAATGCAAAAATTTTATTACATTTCCTATCAAGCCTACTATTTATTTTTTTTTCTAAAAATTAGTTTAAAATCTCAACTCCTTGAAGTTTCAAAATCGGGAGATCAAGAGGGCTATTTCTTTCCTTTCTGAATTTGAGATGAAATTTTTAGTTCGGAAGTTTCAGACTTACATCACCCTCATCATGTTTTGTTTGATAGTGTAACAGAAGCCGCCGTGAGTTTGCAAACAGTAATGAGCATCGTTTGCACGATGCTGGAGTCGATGGTGTGATAGCATGCGCTTCATCTAAATGTGTTCGTAAGCTTGCGTGTTGGCTGAACTGCTTATCACACAGGGCAACTGGACAATCAAAATCGGCTCCCGTCTTTATGTGGGTCATCGAGTGTTCTTGCATCTAAATTATACAACAGGTTAGGCTAAAATGAGGAGAATTTTAAGAAAAATTCCTGCATCACTAAAAAATCGTTAAATTTTTACACTGAAAGCTTCAATAACATAAAATATATCTAAAAACGCATAATGTGTTATCTAATTGCATGTTTTTTAGTTATGTTATGTTTTAACAGTATTTTTGTCAATTCAACATGCAAACCTGATCTTTCCGAAAAAATTTTTTTAGGCAGTACCGACACTGATATGGTTTAACGCCTGTATGCCGCATTCGATGACGGTGCATATTGGCCTTCTGGCTGAATTGCATATGGCAAATGTCACATTGATACATTTGTCCCTGATGGCGTTCATGTGCATCCTATAAAAACGTCAGAATTACAGAAGATCAAAAAATATTAAAGGTTTTCTAAAATTTCAGAAATAATTAAAAACAAAAAGGTATTTGAGAGCTCTCGGCAAATCTACCTTATGTGTTGTCAAGCGATTCTTACTTTTCTTGAACTTTTTAACCTACAGATGAGTTAAATACCGCGCCTTAATGGGAATACTCGATGATACTCTTACTGCGTGACTACACAATTTTAATAGTGAGAAAAAAGACATTTTTGAAATGGAATCAAAAATTTTATGATAAAAATTAAAGTAACATTAGGACCACGATAAATAAGACCGAAATTAAGTTTACATCATAGAGTTATTATGATGTGGACTTATCGGACCTAAAAACTAGAAGAACTCGTTTAAATGAATAATGAATAGCACGGAAAAGAGGACATGATAAAGAAGGTTAATATGAAAAACTTGTCGACAGAAGTTCACATCCTCCAGGAAGGTGAAGCACTTTTTTAAGACAAAAAAAGCCTTCGGAAGTAGAAATGCTGAAAGCTAACCAAATGACTTTTCATGTGTTGCGACATGCAGGTTTCAAAATTGCAGTGAGGACAGACGTGCATGGTTTTGCTACTGCTGCTGTTGGTGGTTGTTGTTTTGGAGGTGCTATTATTACCGGAGACCGGTGGCGAAGAGGCAGCGGCCGGACAGAAATGCTCGGGGGATGACAGGTTCGGTGTTGATGACAACTCGTCCAAATCCTCGTTCCATTCCTGAAAATTGTAGCACTTCTATCCCACAATACATGCACCCAACTAACTGGTTGTTCAATCTCTGTAACCACTGCACGACTACACAAAATCGAGATCTAACAAAGAGCTCACATGCAAAGCGCTCCCCTCCATCTATTCCCCAATCCACTCTTCACCTTGATCCGAAATACATACTCATCTCCATCCTTTTCTTCGAATATCAGTAAATCCCTTTAATTTTTAAAGTCAAAAAATCAGCAAAAATATCCCTACTTCTGAGTTCAAAACACATTTTAATCCTAAACAAGTTTGGAGCAAAATTTCTGCATATACTTAGTGACTAATATTAAATGTATCCACAAGAAGTTTGCTAGATATGACATGTTAGAGAAGTGGAGGCACGAATAATGCCTCTCGCCAGTTAACAGTAATGAAAAAAAGTATGTGCAAATGATTTGTTTCTTTTTCATTGGTACTGCTTTATCAAAATTCACCCCCAAGAGGAGAGAGAATGGAAGAAAACGAGGGTTCGAAATGAATACTTCACCAAATTAGAAACACTGCCGGTTTTCCATACAACATAACATACGCAATAATTCATCAGTTTCCATGGTACAGTTGTTGGACAACGGATAATACCCGCATGTTTAATCCTGTGCACCTTAGCAAACATATCTCTCTTAAGATGTTTCATTTCACCCAATTGTATGCCCTCCCTAGCACAATTATATAAACAAGAAAATGTCTCAAGAACGGCTAAAGAAAAGCATTTCAACAAGAAAGAAAATCGTCACGCATCTTTATTTAAAATTATAAAAAGAAAAAAATAATTCATTATAACAAAAGAGAAACCTGCCGACTACTAGTATTTGTGGCAGTAAGATGTCGCTCACTTTCATGCTGTTCAATGTGCTCCTTGAAATCAGTAAAATTATTTGTCATAAAGCCGCACTGAGTGCACGCGTTCATGTCCTCCATCGTCATCTGTAAATCAAATCATTTATTTCTTTCTGAAACTTTTTTTGAGATACTGATAGCCTGAATAGACGATATGGACGAAATGATCTGACATCTGGCATCAGAGCTTCTTTTCGCAATATCCCCGTGTTGCTGCCTATCTTTTTCGCTGCTCTTTTAACATTTCTAACGACATTATCTTCTACATATTCCACTAACATCGGGTTACATTTCTTATTACAGAACTATTTGTTTGCAAATAGTGCATCAAAATTAAACGACGTACATATTACAATACGATAGGATCATTCAGGATAGTTGAGTCACTACTAGGAGACTGAACACTCTTGATAACCTTAATAACCTAGAGGTCGTCGTTACTTCATTACGGCACTGCAGCAATTGTCGTACAAATACAACGACGACAAAAAAAATATGAAATTTGTTTTTTAAGTATAGGTGTGTAACGTCACTACTGCGAGACAGCCAATCAAGCATAGATATAATCATGCACCAATTGCGGTTAATAAGTTGGATGTGAATAGGAGATGTACAACGAAAAATTTGGGAAGCTTTGTTAATTAAGACGGACTCGGTGAGATATACGTCCATTCCAACAATAATTATATCTCACTTTAAAGGCACATAATTATTAATTACACACACCACTTTACCAACGTTCTGCTCAGCAAGTGAGGGTGACGCTTGGATTTCAATCGCGCTCTGGAATGAATCAACGAACTGCGCATAAACTGGTCTTGCAACATTAATACTACATTTGCAAAATGCTCATCTCATCAGATATCAACGTACACAAATGAGCAAAAGACGATAGGTACCACTAAACTGAGAATCAATTCATTTAAAACATAGTCATAATATGAAGCAAATTGACCAAAGAAGAAAAGAAGGAATGTTTTACTTGTTTTACTGCAATTAAAGTTCATTCGATTTCACAAGCCTTATAGACAATGCCTTTAGTATTCTTATATGGTAAATAAGGTTGGTGCTGGTATTCCACACTGGTCACAAAGGCGTATTTACTTCGCTTCGCATAATATTCGGCAAATCCAAATATAAAACTTCACTTTAAAACAAAATATGGAATGCCCAAATGCAAACAGAAATGAAGATGGAATTGTCAACAACTCAAATAACGAACGAATTATTAGCCGGGTAAATAAGGCTCCATGAAATTGTCTCACATATAAATAATCTTTCAAAACGTTAAGGTTGGTGCTAGGATTCGATTAGAGTTTAATTAGCTAGAGTTGAATACTTTATTTTAAAAAAATGCATAACTAAAATATGCGTCATGGTACATTTAGAGTGAAAAATAAATTGCTGGGAAAAACACTGCTGCTCTAGAAGACAGAAACTTCGGCAAGAATCTGCCAGAATGATTCAGAAAAGTGAAATTTCTTGAACTATTCAACCGCTATTATTCCCCGCGTTGCTTCAGTTAATTTATTTGTTGTTAACGCCCAAATCAATCAAAAAACTTTTTTATCATCCACCTAACTAAAAACTGACTTCACATACTGGCATACTAGATGTCATTTCAGTTCCGTCCCCAGCCGAAATCACCCAGGAAAGAGATCGCATGCTTCAAATAATTAATTAAATTCTTCTTCATTGTTTGTTTGGGAATTTACTTCAACTACTTCCGAAACCAGAAACAGCTGGCCAAAACATGAAATGCGGTAAGCAAAGCCACAATTATGTAGAAATGAGAAATGGAAAAAGGATGTAGAAGCACGTCTAGAAATCCTTTTAAATCACACTAAATTTTAATTAAACTTAATTCATAGAAAGTAGATGATATTAACACTAATAACATTGTTCTTATCATTTGAGTTCGTTTCATCCCACTACAATGACAACAGTGCTCTGAAATTCAATTCTAAATAGAGTTTAATGCGGGAAGATGAGAGAGAGTGAAACAGTAATGGAAAATAAATGGAGATGCTAGCGAATGTCGGAAAATCATTCGGAAGGCCAATCGAGAAATATGACCTTGATTCCCGCATTTGTGGCTGTAGGTCTTTGCTTGGTGCAACACACTCACCATTCTCTTTTCTTTGAGCAGGTATGCTGACCGTCTTATTTGCATTTCTCTTGGTCCACTTGTTATCGTCCCAAACTCCTATCTCTATTCTATCCAAAAATGCAAATCCTGTTGAAGATGGAGATAGACCAACAAGGAGGAAGTAATTTTCCGGTTCAAATCAACAACAGAATAGAGCTAATAAATCGTCTGAGGAGGGAGATGGTTAGCGCATAGCAGGATGAGTCAACTGTCCGACAAAAGAATTACGTCGTGGAATTATTGTGGACAATATGGTGGACACAAGGAAGCAGACAACCGACTGCAACGGTAACAGTACTTCATCTCCTTACTCTCGCAATCCAAAATTTCCTTGCTATCCACCTCGACTTCAACAACACTATCTTCCGAACACAACAGTTCCTCACGATCAAACTAACGTCACCTAGCGAGCAAACAATCCGCAACAATCATCTTAAAAATGGTCATATCTCTATTACCTCCACTTGCTACTCCGAAGATTACTATTTCATTCTCTTTTTCACTATTCCCAAGAATTTACTTCTTTTTTTTCGAAGAAACGTCTAACTGGAAAATGTGTAAAACACAATCGAATAAGACTTCCGATGTAGAATTTCATGCCGTCCGTAAACGTTTATGATGACAGTGAACTAACTGTGTGGAAAGTATTTCGAAAATAAAAATAGGAATTCATAGAATAGCACCCACCCTTTTGCTTGTGCCTGTCAAGATATAAAGACCAAATGTCATGGTGGGGGTGGGAAGTACCTCAGCAACCAGGTTTCTGATGAACTTTCCTCTGCTATAAGTGAATGGATTATCAAACTTTACGATTATTCTGTTTGATGTGAAGATACTTGGAACTCGACAGACCAAAAAGCCGGGAAAAAGTAGAAACAAGTTGTAAACAGCAGTTTGATAGATTTTTTTTTCATTGGCATAATATAAACAGACTTAATCTTGTTCATAGAGAGATGCTGAGCAGGACACTGAGAATTCAAAGGAAATAACAGTAAAAAAGCCATTAAGTCACCAAGAAATTTCAGAATCCTGAATGTGTAGTATCCTAACTGCAGCTCTGAATCCCACTCATGAAGTGTCAGAGCTGAGATTTAAATTTTGAGTGCACGAAGCGGTTCTGAGAAATAGAACAAAGCGAAATATGAAGTAGTGACTTTAAATGCAGAAAACAACGGTAATATTTATAAAGAAAATTAAATGGATACAGACAAACAAATATGAATATGCACAATCTATCTATATCTATATATATAATGGAAAATGGTAGAGTTGAATGATATGGAAGAGGAGGAGGATTTCAAAGCAGGTCTGAATGGTTGCAAACACCGTAATCCGGATGTATGTGTGCGTTTGGTGGTGGTATTGGACGTCGATCTCTATTCACAGATAACAAGCTATATGCGCGACGACGAGCTCAACACCCCGGGTACCCTTCCTGGGCAGACGATGTCCCCGCCCGTGTTTTCATGCCCATCCCTTCCACATACATCACACTTCGGTCCGTCGTGGAATCCTCCCTTTAGCAATTCGTCTGCTTGTTTACTCCAACCAGTTATACCATTTGGAAAACAAACTGGAGGAAATCATCAGTCGTAATCCACACCTTTATCACTATTCAGTTTCTTATACCGATCGCTTCCATTGCGATGCTGCTACTTGCTTGTCATCATCCATTTTTTTTCACAATCACAACAGTCCTAGGTAACTTATCCTAATCTGCTTGTGAAAATCAAAAATTTGATTTCACTATACGCCACTACATCATATGTAAGTATCGTGGCCGTTAACTACTGGCCGAACGAGATCTCTAATGAAATCCGAACCTTGTCCTTCACTCAAAATCAACCAATTTTTGAGTTATACACTCCAACAGAAACAAAATAAAACCACAAAAAAATGGAGTGGTTGTAGAAAATGATGACTGTAAATAGTAATCTAAAGATGCAGATATTAACATCAGAATAGATAAGTCGAAATAAAGTCATTGAAAAAGTAAAACCCATCACACGAAGAGAAATAAATTGAACAGTGAAATCCACAGTACCGAAGACTGAGAAGGGTGAATGTAACAAAACATCTAACAGTGGTTGTGGATCACCCACACAAGAAATAAAAATTTTGTTGATGATTGAATTGAATCACATCAATTTGAAAAAAAGGTTCAAAGTCAACGCGCAAAAATGTAACTAAAAACCACCAGGACTTACTTTTAGTTGAAATGTAACAAAATGGCCGACGATCAGTGACTTCCACACTTGCCCTTCCACTTAACTATCTCCCAAACACGTATAGAACGAGGAAGCGACCCAGTTCGTAGCGCCGCGATCTGTGATTAAGTCTTGTGAAATTTTTAGATTAAGTGTTCTGAAAAAAAAACGTAAGTAATTTCAGACATAATGTCACGTCCGACACTTTACTAGGTGATGATATCAACTCAAAGATTTACAAATTCAGAAATAGCGACTAACTAGATCCTTGTTTACAAAAAGAGGTGGAAAATTGGGAGAGGGAACGAGAGAAACGAGAAGTTCATGACATCTATTATCATGCTGCTTCTAAATATCTGTAAGGAATTTAAAGAAAACAGCTCAGACCATTCGAGGAAAGTAGAACTGGAATGATATACTACTGTTATTGATATCGCGAAGGACTCGTAGTCGGTATCATAAATAACTAAGGAAAAAAGACAAATAATTGCAGACCGAAACTACAAATACCAAAAACGTTGCGTGAAAGAAAAGGGTATTTAGAAGTCTAAAAAGTATCAGGATTAGGTAACTGTACTTTGAATATATTTATGGATAATGCAAGAAGTTATCTAAATTGAAACAAAACTTTATTCAAACAGTCTGTACTCAAAGGATACGAACTTTTGCGGATTATTTAGATTTTCCTCTCAATGAAATGAAATTTGTTTTTGAAAAATGTGAATAAAATTGGTCAGAGATTAATAAAAAAAAATCTGTGAAAAAAAACACAGGGAGAACATCGTCGGCATGATATGTGTATATGTACATATATGTACGGAAAAGGAGAAGAGACAGGAGAAGGAACAGGTAGAAGTTATGTTCAAGTGAAAATCAACGATGATCGGATGGATGAAGTGCGCGACTAAGAGTGGAAGGCACCGCATCCTTGAACGTCCACGAAATGACCTTGGCGCTCCTCCCCAATCAAGATTATCCAAAATGATCCGGGATGCAACACCGTGGGAGAATAGGAGAGTGAAGATCAGATCCTCCTTCACTCTTCAATAAATAACTACAATCTCCATTCATATCTGTGGTACTCTCCGCTGTTTTCATTCAAAACACTTCATATTCATTTCTCCGAGCGATTGCTCCCCTCACGTCCCGAATTACTTTCTCTCTTTTCCCTTACCTCTCCTTTCATCATTAAATTCACTAACACACAAGAACTGCTCGTATTACCTTTCGTATCTATCATATCAGTAACAGTCTACATGGATCATATAAACAAGTGTACATCTCACAACATTCCGAGTAATCGTTTTCCACCGATTAGAAAAGGAAAAGTGGGAGGTGTTTCACAAAGAAGTGCACAATTGCGGAGTATACCGCGACCCTAACTAGCAATAAGTACAGAGGAAAGGAGGAACCTGTATGTGACACTTCTCGTCATCATTACCTGAACATCACACAATCTCTTTGCCCTTGTTTCTGCAATCTCTCCTGATTGCTAATATTCTTTAAAACGGAAATTTTTGGATAAATGCGAAGGATTGAATATGATGGATCGGCGGGTTGGATTAGCGATTCGCAATGGCGTAGGGATCAGGATGAAGGTGGTATGCTGTATACAGCAGGGAGTAAAACAAATGAAACAATGTTGAACTAAAAAGCTACCATATTGGAAAAGTGAGGTTCCCAGTTGATGGGAGGACAGGAATGCAACTCAACAGATACATGCAGGCGCAGAGCCAGTAACAGTACACATAACAGTGAGACAGCTTTTAACGCCGATGTTTGGGAAAGTGGTGATGATCTGTTCCAGCGATCCATCCGGGACATTGAAAGCCATTATCGGGCTCGCCTCCTCTTCTTCCTCACTCTCAACTTCCAACAGTGACAAACAAAAGAACCGATGGTTCCTCTTCCGACTGCTTTTAACTCCTGAAAGCTGCTCCTAGCCTACATAGTTTTATGTTAAGATTTTCCACCTTCTGACATGACACTAATATCATATATTTAATCATCGTTTCGATGTTGTCATCTATGCTACCATTGTCATTGTCTGTGATATCACTGTGATCCCCCTAATATCGCCATCGTTATCACTGCTGTTACTCTCACTACTATCATCATTATTTTCTCGGGCACCATAACCATATCAGTCTTACAAGGATCAATTCATCATCAGTGGTAGCCCCAAACAAACGATGGTTCACTTGTTTTGCAACTTCACAGATTTACACCACACAGATTCACTTTCCCGAAACATTTGCATATTCATTTCTATATTCACCAGTAGAAAGATGAACACGCTGGAAACAATAAACCAAGCGAGTGGAATTAGTAATTAATTGCAAGATTTTAAAAGTTTCTGAAGCTGCAAGTAGTAGGAAAGTAAAACTTATAAATTAGAATTAAAGTAAAATCAGAATTTTCAAATCCTAAATTTGAAATCGCTTTCTTTAAGGAAAGATTCCAAAGTCTAATGAAATTTTAGGTAATATATTGGGTAGGGAAAGGGTGGGTAGATATAGGGAATAAATTAACCAGTTACGAACGAAACGGATGAAGGAGGAGGGAGAAGGGTGGTAGTGGTGGCGTAAGAGTGAAGGTCGGATGATTGTTTTGCACGGGAAAACGCGACGGGGTGAACTTGATGCACTAGGGCAAACGAATCGAATCGAGCCGACCTAATTTTCCTTATCAACTTTCTGCTCTGACTACTTTCCCCCCGACCAAGAGGCACATGTTCTGATTGAAGAAAATCCGGATGACCACACTGTTTACTTCTTCTCATCCTTCAGGGACACGACTTTTTGCGGCTTCAGCTCACCTTTCCCTCCTCTCCCCCTTTTCAGTCCCCCGTCTTCTCTCCATTTCCTTCGAGAAAATTTTTCTTTCGTATAACTCGAGTCGAATAATATCAGGTTACTGAAGGAATTTTATGGATAAATGGTAGCTGCAAGTTGCTGCATTTTCAAAAGAAGAAGGTCACCATGGTGCAAAATTGCACTTCAGTGTGACTTTTCATTTTCCGGGAAGCTGAGATGCAATTGTAGTGCCACCTATGAAGTGTTCGGTACTGGATCTAATCAAAAACTTCAAGATGTTTATAGTACAAAGAACCCAAAACATCGCTGGAAAGAACAATTCATCAACCAGAAATTAAAGTTCTATGACTATGAGCACTTTCCAGTACACTTTCTTCTTACCTTTTAACATGTGCCGTGAAATAGAGACAGGGATAAAAGTTTCTGATAATAACTTTATATCACGTCGTTCTCAGATATTTGTGTTAAGAACTGTAACAGAATCTATATTTTTTAATCAGACAGTAACTATCTCTTGTCAGTTTTCAAAGAACATTAAAATTCGCAGGAGGGTTTGAAAGATAGCATGATGACCTGATGATGATGACTACCTATTAACTTTTTTTTGCAACAGAGACGATGAACGAAGGTTAACACTGACATTACTGATGAGCAACTGTTTTGTACTTCGCATGATTTCAACGGATGAATAACGGTATCGGTAAAAAATTTTTTGTCACAACTGGACAAAACAGTTATCATTTTTTGATTACATTGAAACGAAGAATAGTGGTTGAGCAGCTGAAAAGAGTTGCTACGGCAAGTATTTTAGATCAGATGGTCAAGCAGAAAGCATCCATCCTATATGTTACTATTGGAGGAGAATCAGCACACGCACCGAAACTTTCAGAAGAAACCAAAAATTAAAAAGGATATAATGAACAGCGCTCGAAGACACTTGTATACATAATGTTACTTTGCGACCAATGAGAAATTATGAACGTCATAGCTGAGGACGTTCATTTATAGAATCTGGGGTCATGATAATACATCCAATGTATGGAGCGGAGAAGACAATGGCAAAGGAAAGAAATGAATTCCTTACCGTGATATCTCAGCAGACAATATGGATTTCTTGGCAGGAGAAGAGTTGCCCGGATCTAAGTTGCACTACGCAGAAAACGGAATTTAATTTGGAGGACGATTACAAAATGTGGGTAATTTTGATTGCTGAGCAGGCGTAACAACACTCTCTCTTCGATCCTTAGGTGATGTGTGTTGTGGTAGTAAACGGTGATGGTGGTTCTAGTAGGCCCCTGTTTCTTCTCCTTCCCGTTCGGTTGGGCTGGGTTGGGTATCGACAATCGGCATCCGTCTCCCCGGAGGCCGACGCCCGCCCTTCTACATCTTTTCAAACTTTTCATTTTGCCGAAGGTCACGAGCCTCCACAGAATGAATCTCATAGCAAAACAGAAGGCAGGAGGGACAGTGACAACACTGGTATGCAGCAACCGCCATTCAAAACCCAAACACTATTAAACGTTCACTTAATAAATGTTCAATAAAGAGCGCATTGTTCTTTCCGTACTTTTCCTCCGTGTTCCACTCCTCTTCGATACTATTCCCGCCGCCTGTTTCTACCACCACCCTGTTGTTTCTCCTCCCTATCACACTATTTTGAATTACCAAAACAAATACCGATTTAAAACTAATTTTATCATCCAGAATACTGAATAATGAATTTGAATCAAACAAATTTTACGTGTTTTCCTTACATCAAAATAGCTTATTTCCGTGGCAACCATCCTTGAAATTTCTTAGCTTTAATTGGTCCCATACCAATAGGAAAAAGTCATATGAATATATCAGGATAGTGTGTCGTCTCATTTTCAACTTCATAAAATTGCTTACCAATTAAGAACAGAAATAACAATAATTTTCACTTTACGGAATCGATCTATCTGATTTTGTCACGATACTTTTAATAACAGTGAAAAATTAAACATCCAACCAACTAATTCAAATTGATCTAAATGTTTTGTGAAAATTTCCCAGAATAGAAGATTATCACTAATGATCCAGAAAATTTGAAAATTTGATTTTTTTTTTGAACAACCATTTTATGATCCTCAAAATCCTTTAAGAGTAATGATGGATTACGAGGACGATTTGTAAATGAAATGCTAACACTGCTTTCACCTTTTTTCTTCTACCTTTGTTCTTTTCTTCTTCCGCCTCTCTCTTTCTACATGGTTGAGTGATGCTTTAACTATTCTAAATTTTCGAGCAATACTATAAGCTGAAGTTGTCAAAATTTGCTGCCTGAAGCATCTGCGGAACCTGATGACGACATGTTTCGTGAACCAGCGATAGTAATAACATTGTATGCTTGAAAACAGTCGTACAGCGTACTTTGATCCGATTCATACAAAATGGAAATTGTTTTAGTTTTGGACAGCTGCTGAACATGTGCGTACTTTGTATGCTTTATACATTTCTTCCGGGGCTTTCTTTGGTATACCAACGATTATAATGGCGGCTTTTTGCAAATACTTGAAGATTCATTGCTCTCTTAAATAGACAATTTTCCCTGCAAGGAAGAAGCTTTTCATCCAGTTGGCTCCGGAGGATTTCATCGACGGGCAAAAATTTTACATGCAAGAAACTTTGGCTTACCAAACAACAAAGAGCTCGATGGCTTTTCATTCTGCTACACATCCAGCCAGCAGCGCAGCTATTCTCTTTTGAATTGATATAGCTTACTGTAAAGCTTTTTATCCATAAACATTAAAAATGGCTCCATCAAAAAGAAGCTCTCTGAAACGAGCTGTTTCAGATAGCTTCAGTGAAATCGCTTAGTTAACAAAATTCCTTGTAAAGCTATATGCAAATTAGATCACTGGTTTTGCATATGCGGATGTGTAAGAGTATCTGTATACTGTGTGTCTTACAGTTTGCGCTATTTTTCAATTGATACTTCCCGTCTGGCGCCTTTAGTGGTCAATAAACATGAGGGATGATGCTGCCCAGCCAACTGTTGCTTCTTTTATTAATTATCAATTTCATAGATTGTTGATCCCAGTAAATTACGAAATACAGTTGGGAAGTATTTCTTGTAACACTGCCAACATTTCTTCGCATTTTTAAGAAATGAATGAGTTATTAAGGATGATTGTTGAATTAATTCCCACTGCTTCCAGACAAATTTTTCGGGAAATGGAATCTACCGTTTTTTACACTCCGTGGCAGGGATGGTTTGATTTCCTGTGCATGTTTCGGAAATAGGATGATATGGATGAACTTCCGGTCTCACGTTCATTGATAAGGTTGGCGCCAGATGGTGTTAGTTGTATAAGCAGGACATTGTACTTTCCGCCTTTCTTATTTATGCGGACAATTTTGGCAGATAAACAAACATAACAATAAGCTATAACACATTGCAAATGTTTCCCTCTTGAATTGTCACCAAGTTTCACCACTAATTCTATCAGATGACGCCCATTCGTTTATAATTTTCGTGGTTTTTTAATGAAAAAGTGGTGTCGATAGGGAAGAACCAATCTCTCTTCGCTCGCATCTTCCACCCCATAATTCCTCATTAACATTGTTTCCGTCAAAATGTTTCTTTTCCTAATTTCTTTCGTATTAACAAAAATTTTCAAAGCTCACGGCTATTTGGGCACTGATTACTTCGGAGATTTCAATGATGCACTGAGTTTTTTTCTTTACAAAAAACCATTGATTTTCCGGTGAATGAACAAGGACTGTTGTATTTCGAAAATATTGCATTGTGATGGAGTCGGATCTTTCTACAGGATAAAATTTCATTGTGAAAGTATTGCTACACAGTTAATGCGCGAAGAAATGAAAGCACAATTTAAACGGAACAGCACAAACTTCTCGTTCAAGTTCATATCGGAATTTTCGCTTTTATTGAGTATACCTATCTGCGTCTCTGTATACATGTATGTGTGTGTGTGTGTGTGTGTGTGTGTGTGTGTGTGTGTGTGTGTGCGTGTGTGTGTGTGTGTGTACCTTTATTTGTATTTGCACATATTAAGTGAGTAAGCAGATACACACCTATATCCACCAATGAAAACTTTCATTTCTCAGTGGAGAGATGTGTACATATGGTGGTGCTGACCGCTGCCCGAGGGGATGAAAAGAAGGTGGTCGTGGCCCTGGCCGTGGCCGCGACTGCCATTCAGCTGAAGGTTGCGCAAGGATAATACCATGAAAACTGGAGCAGGGGGCGAGAATTAAATGGATTCTACCTTGGTCTCGTCCGGGTGCACTCATCTTCCCATTTTGCCTTTGTCGGGACGATTGGAATGATTTGGTTTGACCTTGAAGATAAACTAATGAGTCGGGAATGATTGTAAAATGGGAGGGAATTACAAAAGTTCGGAATTCTGATGAGACTGGAAAAGAAGAAAAGGGAAAAGAAGAGTATGATCACCGGCCGAAATGATCTTACCATCACCGACCGACATCCCGACATATTTAGTCATTTTCCGCAAAATGAAAAGGTTCATAACCCCGGAGAAATGCTCTCTCTTCTCTTGTAAAATTCAAAATTGGCCTTACTCTGCAAATAATATATCAGTGATGACATGACCAACTTCAGATAATACTACTTGAAATTCAAGTTTTGGGACTTGAATTAAATGTGTTAATTGCAGAGCCGAGCTTGCCGTTATTATTTTAAACTTCAGTTAGTTATATGATCGCCAGCAAACCGTACTATGTTCTCCGCTTTAAATCATCTCGCCACTTTACCTGTTTCCCCGGATGGATGTAGAAATCAATGCTTAAGAGATAGCATTGATTGAAATGATTCCATCCTTGTAAAAGTGGAATGCAATCAGAAATCCCCAGAATTTGTTTGAAAAAAGATAAAGACAATGTTATGTTACACATGCAGCGAACTAACAAAACATGGAAATTGTCTTATTTCGTGACATGGCAAGAATGGTTGGATAGCTGATGTCGTTGTCGTGCCTTCAGTAATTTACAGGTATATCCGTTATACATTCCCTTCACTACCGAAAAATTCACCGCATCATTCAATGCGGTGAAAAAAAAAGCGTGGGATGTCAACAACTTCATGCTCACAAGCGACAACTGAACAAATCCCTACTTTTTCAGTCACTTTCAAATTTATATTTGTTAAAACAAATTCATGAAAGATAAAGACACGTTATTGGAAAAGCATTCAAGAGATCCGACAAGCATTTTAGATGCATTTCACTTTCTCGACTGGTCATAAGTGACAACAATTACAGTTGGAAAGCGATCGAGGTGATCATTCCAAACTTTTTACGAACTTTCCCCCCTTATCTTTCCTTTTAGAAAACTCAAAACGCTAATAAGCAGTTGAGATTTTGTTTTATAAGAGGATAAACCTTTGATCCGCTTCATCGATCGAAGTAATTTTTTGTTTTGAAACAGTGTTCATAAATCACTGTCGCTTTTCATGGATGCCGCTAACTACTTCATTTCACTCATCTTTTTTCTGCAGTTTGCCTAAAAATTTGCAATCTTTTATCATTACTTTCTGGCATAGAAGCAGTGTAGCGGCATCTCTTTGAAATGCATTGGTATACATCAGATGCTTAAAATTAACTGAGGAGTTGTAATTCATAATTAATCAAGAACTCGCGACATTTTTAATTCGGAAATCAGTATAACATAAATCAAAAGTACTGTACTGCAAGGGCAAAAAATTCTTCGCTCCATCTCCGAAAATCGAAGAGGACTAAGATTTTTCAAGTGCGTTCAATAATTTCAGGTCACGATTGCAAGTGACCTAAAGAAATTTATTTTAAAAAACAGGAAAATGCATTTTAAGTAAGATGCGAAACAAACTCTGTACTACTTAATTGTCGAGAATGAAATCGCAAATTTTATGGTCAACCAACATATGTGAAAGTCAAGCCTTCTGTAAAACTTAAATCTGTACATGTCGCGAAGGTCAAAAGATGAACCAAGCGTGAATCGCGACATAAACTTATGTGGCATAAATAATGATATTAGTACACAATTTGGCTGAGAAATCTCATTGGACATACCTGTGAAAGGAATGAGTGATGTCCTACTTCGAAATTGCCTGTCACAGAAATTTGAAGATGAAAAAATCTTGTAAATTTTGTGATTGCTGCCGCAACCTGAGAAAGCATACTGAAATTAAGGACAACGCTATCGCATAAAGAACCAATTTGTTAATCAGCTACGGATAAGCTGTAGTCTTTAAATAAAGGTTCCAATTTAAAAGTTTTTAGGCGTGTTATCTGAAGAATGGAAACCCTCTGTTGTTGTGGTTATATGATGAAAATATGATGATTCAGGAAAGAAATCTCTGTTGTAAAAACCCGAAGAAAGTGAAGAAATAAACTGTAATTGTATTACTGGGAAATGAAAGTAACGATAATGTAAATTTCTACATGTGTTTTAAGCAAATCGAATTATTTTTCCGATTCTCAAGTTATGATATGATATTTCTTGTTTTTAGTTATGCAAAGTAATTATTTACAGTGGCTGTCAACATTTCGTGACACATCGTCTTATCCATCCCAAATAAACTTGCTAACCCACATAGCCTTCGAAAGTTTTTTTTTCAAACAAATCGAGAAGTTGACAACTGCTTGAAATTACGCTTGTCACTCTGCGCAAAATACGTCACCGGTACATCGAGTTGTTTCTTTCATCGGTGTCAATCTTCGATAGCAAACTGAAGAGCATGCTGAACAATTGATCCACTGATATCCAGCATGGTGAAGCAGCCATAATGCATAAGTAATTCTGTCACATTAGTATCGTTTCGACTTCGCTTTACTGTCTACGTGTACTTGAAGTTGATTGGAGACAAGTAAATTCCTCTGCACTTCTAGCCATCATTTTCATTCCACTAAGAGTAAGGAAAGAATTCAAAAGTCACAAGGTTTGACCTTTAATCAATATCAACAGTATCGATGATTTACATCTAAAATTCTGATGAACCAAAAAGAATAAACTGTTTTACAAGTCCTAGAATTGCCACTTAGGAAACGGTGATATTGAGAGACAATTACACTGATATGTTTATTCTTATTAAAAGCCGCGAGTTTAATTTTTCTCGCGCTGATATTCAACTATGTTGTAAATAATATAATTCAACAATGTTTGAAACGAAATTCAGTACTTCAGAATGATTTTCTATTCGTTTTACAAAAAGATGGAAATCGAGCGATATACATTGTAAAATGTCGTTAGAATGAAAACCACAAGATATTTCATATCACCTAGAAGGTACCTTCAATATCAATTATATTCTGATGCTCTTATTGTTACCTGAAATTCTACTATCACTGCTAAAAGTCGAATTACATAATTACTTCATTTAAAATCATTTTTTTCTGGATCTTTATAATCGTTAGTAGGCTTATAGGACTTCCAACTCCTCTTACTTTGAATTCCTATATTTTGTTGGATTCCTGTCGTCACTGCCAATGAAATCTTTTTCGAGTTTTGGAAGAGATAAAATACCTAACATGTTAAAGTTCAACCAGAAAAAATTATGTTAAGGAAATGTCATAGATTCTGTTATCATTTCATTTTTTAAATGGTTATCATTTCGACAACCGTTTGAAATTACGATTTAAGTAATCTGATCTTTACGTGATATGTAGCATAGAATTTCTAGCAAAATGTTAGGAAATTCTAAAAGTAAATCTCCAGGTAATTCATTGATTTTCAAAATATCGAGTGAATACTTTGATTTACGAATATAACAGTTAAAATTCAAACCAAACTTTTTTTATCGAATTTCGTTTACTTCTGAGGTATGCCATGCTTTGGTGAAAAACTATGAAGGCAGCACTATTTTATACTACATAATGCACGTTAAAAGATTTTTGAAAATTATTATTTCGCTCTCTTTTTCTTCACAAACTGTCACTTTGCTCTTTTGTGTGGTCTTTGATTTCCACCGGATGTTTAAAAGTGCCAGACTGAAAGGACGAATGCAACATCTAAAATTAAATTTCTTCATGTTAATTGCGTAACAAACGTAGACCGTTTTCAGACTTTAACGTGAACAAAAATAAATTTAAAAATGATTTGGACAGAGAAATAATGGCATAATTTTTGAAAAACAGCATCATTAACGACAAGAAATGAAGAAAAAATTGAACTTTGAAGTTAGTGAAAGGTATATCATTGATAAAAACATTATTTAACTAATTACATATTATTGCGTTAAAATTCTGCTGTCGAAATTTGGTTTAATTACAACTGTTATATTTCACTTTATTTATTTGCACGCTTTTGTTGTGAAACAGGCATCTGCCCATTTCCTGTTTAAAACATCAAATTTGAAAAGGCCGGTGATTTGCCCAAAGCGATTGAAAAAAAATGCAACTATGAAATTAATATTTTGTGCATATTCAATGACTTTAAAATTGATACTTATAAAACTGTGAAGAAATGTATGCTTGCGAAATTAAAGTAATATATCCACACAACCATCTTGAGGCTTTTAGTGCCAAAAAACCTCAGCAATACACACAGCTCGTGCTGAATTAACTGAACGTCTATACGATTAATGTGTTGATGACTAAAGCTATTTAGAAAATGCGTGAAATAATGAGCTTACTATTTCCGAACTTTTTTAAGCGAACGAATTTATTAATTCAAGTTAAATGAAGTGAAGAAGAAAGGAAGAAAAGACAAATATAATTTGCCATTTGAACGAAATTGTATGTTTGCGAGAAATGTAATTCGAAAAATTCACTTTTATTTTGTGGAAATTAAAATCTGAAAGAAATTTTTTCTTTCGTGTTGTAAGCAACAACAGGTTTAGTTTTAGAGATAAAGGAAAAGGGAAAAAGAAGAGCAATGAAAATCTTTTGGGAATAAAATGGGAATGGGTGAAGTGGACCCTCCACTGAAAGTATATGCCTGATTAGGCATATCTACTGCTATTCCCCTGCCTAATACTGTCGAAAATATAAGATCGAAATATATTCCCACACCCATAAGACATTTTTTTTAACTGACTTAGTGTCTTGTGTGCCAAGCCTATTTCAGGGAAAATACGATTTTGTCTTAAATTAAAGAATAGATTTCATTACTTCTACACATTGTTTGATGTCAAAGGATTTGTTTCATCAATTAACAGCTGCGTAAAGCTACTAATATATGTCACAATGATTCTATCTCTGTGTAGAAGCATTTCTCTTCTTCTCCCTTTAGATAGATGGAAATAGGTTTCTCATTGACAATACTTAAATTCCGTTTTTTAAACAGACGTAATAATTTGTGGGACTGAAAATAACTAATGTTAAAGAGATTAATTAGGCGTCTAAATTGAGTGCCAAAAAAGTGTAGTGGAAGTTTTTAGGAAACTTTTGCACTTTTTCCCTTCGATGAGGGATAGCAGGCGTAAAACAGTGATCAAATTTCTGTGCTAATACTTTGAAAAGATTTAAGTAATTTTGGATTTTCGGCTTTAATATTTTTTCCATTATTAGTTTCCTTACTCAAAATCTCATCGATGCACAATCACAGCAAGATTTTCGAGAGAAAGTAAAAACAAAAATAAATTCAAACAAGAAATAAGTGAATCACTTAATGCTGATTGTAGTGAGAAATGAAGAGTACAATGTTACAATTTCCGAGATTCCAGTTGATAATGAATAAGTAACTCATAGTGCTCTAAATTTTGTTATTGATTGAGAAGAGTAGTATGTTGAATTGTTGCAGGTCAAGTAATAGGTATCAACGAGTACTGTGTTACAAAGTACTACTTGTAATGTTATACTGCATCTGACATCAGTTTTGTTGCAAAACATTTGAATGTAAAACAGTGTCCCTTTTGAATTTTTATTCAAATAGATATAAAAACCGATCGTATTTGGTCTCATTTTCAATTTTCAATCATACCTTTTGTTGTAGTTCTCCATTCCCATATTTCACTTGATCAATTCTTAGAATAATATTAACTGTGTGCATCGTTGCAAATATAAAAAAGAGAATCAGACATGGCCAGGCCAGGACATCAACCTTCAGAAAACAACAGCTGCTAATCAACCAATCTTAAATCTGGTTTTAAAGAAGGAATTACGACGGGAGTGTACTGAGACATGAAATGACATTTACAACCTCAATCTTTATCATTCTGCTTTTCCGAACTAAATTCATGTTGGATATTTTTTAAAGTTTGTTGTAGTATTATCTAATTCGTGTGATTTCGTTTCTTTTTTTTAAACTCATTGAGAACGGTTATGTACTAATTTTTAGAAAAATTAATCGTAAATTTTCGCATTTAGTTGATAATTTAAAAGTACCACTGCGATGGCTACATTGATTAGGTTCAGCGATTGTTTAATGGGCGGACAGCAGTTCTAATGGTCGGATTGGCTCGTGAATATAAACGATGTTGTAAAATAGGGAGGAAGAGGAGTTAACAATTGCTTCAAATCAAGACATATAAGCCTGTGAGGAAAGCGAGGTTGAAGTGCACCAGTTCTCCAGTTCCCCTATTTTTCTCGCTTACAGCATTTTGGTTGGTTTGAAATATGTATTGTTACGTTGTACGTTGTAACCTATCCCAACGACTTCTGTTTCCAAATTGCCACTTCCAGCGAACGAATTTTATCTCTCATCCTTCCCTTCTTCTCCACCACTCCTATCTTCTTTCCTCCTTTTCCTTTCAGTCTTTCCTCTCTGTCCTCTCTCTTTTCCCACCTCTGTTCTAATCCGAGAAGAGTCGCGTTTTTACAACTAATTTCCTCTTTCCCATGTGTGCCAAACTATCTGTCTACCACTCATCGTTAGGATCACGTGAAAAATTTTCATTTACTTTAAATTTTCCCATCCAAATTATTGACATGTTGTTCTGTCTTCATTTGATTATTAATATTTTCATTCTAATCTGATAATTTTCGCAATTGCTGTCAATTCATATATGTCTTTATCATTTAGCATTTCTCATTTTAGAGTTGTTATTCATTTCTTTAGATTTCCTCACATACAAAAATCTCATACGTGCAATTCTCAACTAATTTTCATAAATCATTGGGATGAAATCTTAGTAGGAAATTTTCCATTTTCATCAATAATAGATTGATTACTGGCAATCTGATTCAAATATTTTAGGGTTCAGTAGTAGATTGATTGGTTCCTTGATGTTCTTATGTAATCAAACTATTGTATTGGGAATTTTTTATACAATGAATGTATGGGAGGTAATAAGATCAATTAGTTCTTCCAGTTTACTTTTGTTCTATAACGCTACTTTTATTTAGAGATTTAAAGAAATGAAAGATGAAAAAAAGAGCAGATATAATAGGTGGAGATGATTTTGACAATGCCAAATTTTAAACTTTTGCAGTGGAATAATTAGAAATCTTATTACCCATCACATCAGAGTCTGTTCCCTTGTGTGCTATACCTCTGATTTAAGTTAACTTCAAACAAGTGCCTTGTCATGTAAATTTTGAAATCAAATTCTCACTTTTTTTGCATTTTCATTTTCATATAATTTTTGCTAGAGATCAATGGTTTTAAATCTAATTTGACTTCCTCCGTTTCCTGAATTTCTCGAAAAGCCCTATTTATGCAGTCAGTTAGGTGATCATTTTCTTTTAATATGTCATTGACTGTAGCAGAAAATTTGTGTTCACTCATGAAATAGAATAATTTTTCATTACTGAAACGGTCATTTACAAATTTTTATGCGGAACGCGTACAGTTCGCCGTAGAAGGTGAAATCTCTCCATTTAAACTTTTTTGCTCCCAAAGATTTAAGAGCTTGCTATGTGGAGTGAGGTTTTTTACTCCGTTCCTGAGGATGTCAGTCTGATTTCCTTCTCACTCTACCTTTTCCAGAACTTCTGATCCGGAAGAAATCCATTCATCTGACCGTCACTTAGTTTACCGATATGACAAATTATCCCTTTTTCATTGCATCATTTCTTCACTTCTAATACATTTTCTTTTCAAGTTCGTTCAATTTTGCGCAGTTCTAAATCCTCTCACAAAACAGTCACTAACTGAAAATAGGCACTATAGCTTTAAAGGTTAAGAAGAGCTATTTAATTTCGACGATTGGATATAACAATATATCAATCAATTGTCGTCTGAGATGTCACTAATATTGAAATGTTTCCATCTTTGCTACTAAATTTTTCGGTTTTTTTACGTCACTCAACAGTAATTATTTAGGACAGATTTTCACCGTTAATGAAACTTCTGTCTTATTTTCTTTAAAAGTCATTTAATTTCATTAATTTGTATGTTACATTATCTACGCTCCTTTCACTTCACTGTCATAGAAAATGCGTATTTTGCTGAACAAAGAATTTATAAACGAAGTTTTTAAAATCCGAATTACTTTAAGTTACAGAAATACAACGTGTAGAGGAGATATGAATGTACAATCAGCCAGAAAAGACTTCCTTTTCCATTTGGGAAAAAGTGTAATGGAGAAGCACTTCGCTATGTCAGCACTAACTTTCCAATAGCAAATGCTTATCCATTTTTCATTCATCCGACTAGCTTCTTTTGGCATTTTATGGCCTCCTCAAATTGCTAATCGCTTTTGGCATATAATTAGTTGGTTTTCTGAATAAGCAAATGTGTGCATGAAAATATTTATACACTTGCTACTAACCCCTCACTTTCAGAATATCCGATAATGTCACTAATGAATAGATATCGTTCACTTTTAGTTAGGCTAATCTTTCCGTTTTTTATTTTTCTGGAAAAACCGTTTTAAATTTCAATTTATTTCAAGTAAGCTGACAACTAGCAAATTATATTTCGATACAAAATTATCTCACAGTTTGATACTTAGGAATCTAGTTGACCAATAAACTTTTTTGGAACAAATTATTCGAAATAGATGTTTGCAACTTTAGACACTTCCGCACAATGCATTAGGCTAATAATTAAATTTTGATTTTATCGATTATTTAATGATGCGAAACGCAGAAACGCATATTCAGAAGTTTAAGTATAAATAAACAAATTCAATATATGTTTAGGTCAGAACGTCAATTTTAACGTCAATTTACAATTTTTCCGTTTTATCCTCTCTTCGTTTGCTATCAATGTAGTTTCGGTTACTTTCAAGTCATATTTAGCCGAAAAGACATTAATCCTAGTGATGGAAGTATCACAGAAAGCTTTATAGGCTGTCCGGATTGATTACATTATTATTGTTGTTAGTCGACTTTCTTAAATGTTTTGGAAATCAAGGTTGGTTCTAATTTGTACAAGAGATTTGATAAGCTCATTAATTTCATTAATAATAATTTAGTGAAACATTCAGAAGAGAAGTTTCGACACCCTTTGCAGAGCTTTTTTTCCGAAGCGATATTTTAGAAATAGCCTTTCGTTGTAATAGTTTTGCTTTTACATTTTGATCTAAGATATTTCCAGTTTAAAAATTTTCTCTATTCTTAATTTAAATTAATATGCTATCCTTGATTTGTCTTTTTGCTTTTCTTCCGTAGTTTGACTTTTCGGCTTAAACTAATATTTTTATTCTACATTCATCCTTGTTTCCAGTTGGCAAATTTTTATTTCCGATATTTTCTTACTTAGTGTTGCTTTTGGATTTTTTTGGTGGAGGACGGGGGAGAGGGGTGGAAGGAGAGATGTCTGTAAACATTTTACCATGTACGAAGGTTATCGGGCTTTGGCAAACCTTAGTACAACATACTGATTTGACTATGGATTTCAAATAATCTTTTTTTTGCTCTTTTGTGATATGGCCTTTCATTTTTGTGAAGAATTGTTCATATGTTCTTTTTCTAAAATGCTGCAGTGATTTTCAACACAATTTTTTTCCAAAATGAGCAAATTAGTTGACTCGAAACATTCTGATAAATCACATCTTATGAATAGATTGCGAGTACAAAGTGACAGTAAACAACAGTCGTAAGATCAGTGAAGGGAAGAGATGACAATGGACACTGTAAAATGTGATGACCCAGAATGCTATTTGTTGGTTTTGCGTAGTATTACTTGCACTCTTCAGCGGTTAATCCTCAAGTGACCTCCCTGTTTGATTTACTTGATCCGTTGAAATACCTCAGCAGATGTTCGCATTTCGTTTATTACACGTTCCGTCATTTACCACTTTCTTCCTATCTTTACTGAAAATCCTGGGATTTTCGATGAGTGTTCATACAGTTTTTATCCCGCTATATGCGTGGTTTTCTTTATTGTGCTTCAATTCTCCCATTTCAAATTCTTCATACTTTCCATCAGATTAATTTATCAGAACTCAAGTTTTTATTAACTAAAAGATAAAGACTTTTTTTAAATCAATTGGACGATGAAGAATATTGAGTACTGTCATTCAAAAAATGTGTGGAGTCAAGCACGCACACCAAGTAAAACAAGTGGAAGGCAAGTATGTGGAATGAAAGTGAAGTAATCCGTTGTTAAAAAAGGATGCATCAGTTAAAATAAAGTGGGATAAAATATGCATATTGGGATGAGCTAATCATTTGTTGTGTGCATAAGCTTTACTTAACATTCCTTATCAGTTAATTATTCGATATGTTAATAAACAAGATATGTTGCAATCGGTTTTCTATGTTGGGATCGGTTAATGGCCGTTCCATCACCAATTCTTTAAAAATATCGCTATCTGTCTTAATAGTTAAACTTGCATATTATAGCAGCTGTTGTCATGGATTTTTTTTTATAGCACCGAATAACTTTTTCATGTAGTTTTGCAGTTCTCCTAATTTCTTTCATTCCTATCGTCGAAGACAAAGTGTCAGACGAGATTGAGAAAGATGAGAGTGGTTTATTAATAACATTTACTAAACTAACAGAAGTGTAACATGATGTAATGATAATGATGAGAGAGAAAAGTGGAAATTACGAAACATGAGCGAGACAATTAGCATGATGTCATCACTTATTGTTTGTCCTTAACGGAAATGAAGAATTTTGAATATTCTAATTCTGTTATATTTCCTTGAGAAAGATGTGGTAAAATGCATTAAATAATATTTGGGAGAAATGCCAACTAATTTTTGATCGTCTCATTTCAAACTGAAGCAATTTTGTATATCAGCGTAGTCGTCTGAGGCCTCTGTCACTAGATAAACTAAGTAACAACTCTGAATTCATTCATTCAAAACTAAAAAATTTCCCATAAACTCTTTGATGCTCCTCAAAAAGGCTGTTTCGGAAAAATGTCAACTAATTTGATGATTTTTATAATGCTTGTTTTAGCGTTTCAGTCGTTTTTTTTTCAATTGTGTTCTTTACTGCAATCATTCCACGTATCTCTCTCCTTACAATCGACGCTCATTGATCGTTTTGCGTGCTATTTCCAAGCATAAAGTTGAAATGAAATGGAATAAATACTGACAGCCTTTACTTGACCCATTTCTACTGGGACGATTGGCACTCTATCTTTATTTGTTTGCTAAATAATAAACATTGCATTCTTTCTCAGTTGAGTAAACCTTTTCCATAACAGTCAAAAACCCTTGTGGTGGATGCAATTCTTTTTTTATTCCTATCGATAATTTTGATTTAACTATTTTGATGTGCGACCCAAACATTTTGTCGCCTTGCGGAAATGGCATACGAATATATTTCTAAGTTTTGAGCAAATTGCAAATTACCGAATTTACATGAGCAATTTGAGAATCTCACTGGCCAGCTATTTTCAAATTCATTGGAAGAAAAAATCATCATTCTAGTGGAACAGATACGAATTGTCGTACTGGCAGACAGACATTAAAGAATAGCTTTTGTTTCACGCGTTCTCTCACGTGATAGGGTAGACAATCTTTTCATGCTTTTTTTGAATATCTCCACTTCTTTGTTCTCCTTCCCTCTCCCATCTCTCCAACAATAATGCTTTGTGTTAATTTCGTCATAAAACAAATCAAATGATGTTGCTAATTCGGGCGTCTTTGTTTCCTGCTTGCTGGAGTGAACCTCGCTTTCTATGTGCGCAATATTAGAGGGTCCATAGGGTGACTGTCCGCTGGATTGTTAATTATTGATGTACATATTAATTTATTTGTTTTATTGTCGTGAAGCGTAGACACATTAAGAATTAAAGACTTTCGTGCAACTTTTTGCAGTTTAAGGAAGACAGAAGACTTCCGCTTCGATTTGATGGTTTTTTGTTTAAATTCAAAATTCAAAAAGGGAATTTCTGTAAGTCTGCTTGGGTTTCTATGTTCAACTCTTAGTAAATAAGCCTGAGCTTTTTTTTTAGTTGCAATGTTCATGATTTGCACTGAAAATTTGATATGTAACATAGGGAATATGTCGATAATATGTACAGTGACAGCTGTTGTATTCATTCTCGTTTTTAGTGAGGTTACGATCTCCTCCATTTTCATTTTCTTTCTCATGCCTTTATTTTCCGTGAATAGATTACGTTGATACTGAGGTCGTTTTCTGTACAGAGCAGCAATTTGAATTTCATTTCCGTATTCGACGAGATGGATAAACTGAACTGAAGCCTTCTAGTAGCTCTCCTTGGTTTCGTTAATTTTTAGAGGCGTTTTTCAAAGTGATACGTGCTTGATTTTTTCAGTGACTGCGATGAAATGCTGGTTGCCTTGTTTACTATCCTAGTATTGCAGTGGCTACGTCTAGCCTGTGGTACTGTTCAGAATTTTTTTAAAGAGGAGCCCAAAAATCAGGTCATTCTGTGCAATTTTTAAATATGACATTCTCTTATTCGACTTTTAAGAATGGAAAATAAAGTAACTTCATGATGCTTCAGAGTGTATTGATTGGTGGAGATGTGTTGTTGAAATGTTCTGCTTATCAGTCAGCACTGGTCAGCCAGTGGCGAAGCAATGATGGAAGTCTTTTGGGGTACATTTCCCATTCTTTTAACTTTTCAAGCTTTTACTTTGTTGACAGTCAAATGAATCCATCGAATTATGCTCGGCTCCACTTTGAAGTTTAGTATGTCCGATATAGTTCGAAAGTTATTTTTATATCCTAACTGATAAAACACCAAATGCGAGAATGGTAGAAGTCACTTATACTTGCAAGTCTTCAGAGATCAGCATTAATTGCTTTGCAGTTTTCACGATGCAGGAAAATTAGCAGGACATGAAGGTCGATACAGTTATGTGACCCATGGCCTAGATGAAAAACATTTAAAAATTGAAAATGTGACATTGAGAGATGATGGTTTGTTTGAATGTCAGATGATACATCCCAGCTTGGGTGCTTATCGAACATCTGCTTTGGTCACTGTTTTAGGTAAAGTAATCACACACATTCATTTCAACAATTTTTCAAGCGTTTGTTGGTTGTGACCAATCAAGTTATTCTTATGAACAGTTTTGTTAAATAATGTTTGGGTGAGAGGGGGGGAGGGGGAGGCGGAATGTCGTCTTCTTCCTAATCGAATTGTCAGTAGGATACCGCGACTGTTGATTCATTTATCGGTTTGTGAATTTCTTATGCTTGAATAAGGTATATAATTACTGCAAACTAGTACAAGTTCGTCAAATACGATGAAATGGAGAAACACACTTCTAAGTCTGTCTGACGTACACTTTAATGTCGTTACTAGCATTGTTAACTTGCAGTACCTCCGGAAAAAGTTGCTATTATGGATATTGCTCCCGGTTCTGTCGTTAATGTTGTCGAAGGAAATAATTATAACCTGAGTTGTTTGGCAGCTAATGGAAAACCTCATGCAAACATAAACTGGTATATTCATGGGAAGAAGTTTGACGACACTGTTAAACGATGGACAGAAATGAATGAAAATCGTACAGTCACTGCTTTTGCAACTCTCTCCTGGAAGCCTTGGTATATTTTTAGTAGAATAAATTCTTTTTTAGTTTTCAGATGTAAAATAGGTTTTATTCCAAAATTTCTTTTGCAGGAGAAATGATACTGGAGCAATTCTCACTTGTGAAGCTCTTCATCCGTTAACTTCTAGTCAGTTCAGAATAAATGTAACATCTAATGTTTTATGTAATCTTTTAAATCATTAATTTTTAAATATTATGAAGTTGATTACAAAACTCTTAAAAACCTCTCTGTCACTACTCGATGGTAGAGATTCATGTTGTCTGAGGAAGTAATCATCGTTTTACATTTCAGTACTCCACAAAGAGCCATTTTTCTATAAGCTGGGTTTTTAATTTTATCAAAAGGCTTTGTTTCTAACTTAATGCTTGTTTATGTTTTCCTTTTCAGATCCTTCAGAAGTGCCAAAGATAGATATTTTAAGCCAACCTGGCCGTATAAAACCTGGCTATAATATCAATTTGAGATGTTCAGTTATCGGAGGCAATCCACCACCTAGACTTCTTTGGTTTTTTCATCGGAACCTTATTGATAGCAATTATACATATGATGAATCAACGAAAGTATGTTATTTGTAATCTATACATTCCTATTCATCGTGAGACTTTTGTTCCTTTTTTTGAATATGTGGAAATGAGTAATCTCATTTTCAGCTAATTTGGTTATGTTGCAAATATCTCTTTAGAGTGCAAACTAGACTGTTCAGTGTTTTCAAAAATAATGAATAATAAATGTGTAAACCAATGAATTTCACAATTGCCCTTTTGCTTCTGCATAAATGATTAGCGTCTGTTAAAAATCTAAGGAAAGCTATCATTAGATTTTGTCGTATCCTTTTGTTTAAATTTCATCTATCGAGAATCTTTGAAGATGTCATCATGAAATTTTTTTCTTCATTAAAAGAATGTTATCATCGAAAGCAGAGAGGATTGTTTTTGCATGAGTATATCTTGTGTTTTCAGGAAACTGTGAATATTTACTCAATGATAGTTGATGCAAATGATAATGGTGCTGTGTATGAATGTCAGTCAACGAATTTGGCTGATGATGAGCCTCTTTCTGAGAGCATTCGTCTTTCTGTCTCATGTAAATTTTTCGATCGTAATCATATGGATTTATGTTTTTAAATTTCTTGCAAATTTTTAAATTTTAGATGCTCCTCATAACATTGAAATATCTGGCGAAACAACTACACGAACTGGGCACACCGTTGCAGTACAATGTAGAACAGGGTATCTTTGTTAAATTCATCATTTTTTAAAATATTAAGTTATATGTCAGGCTTTTTCTGAATAGATACACGAAAAAGGGAATAGTAGGTTTTGACAAACATGCGGATTTACAGCCATGTTATGAGCGTAAATTTTAGGTTAGCGAATCCGGCAGCCAGAATTTCTTGGCTAATTAACGGACAAGCAGTACAGTCAGTGAGTCATTCATATTTGGAGCAGACTAGTGGTGTTATTACTGTTTCAAATGTAAGCGTAAATCCAACTGATGTAAATGTCATTAAACATCAAATTAATGTTCAATGTATTGGCATGAATGATGAAGGAACAACAAGCAAGCAACTCATTATTCGCATTCTATGTATGTTTTCCTTTTCGTTGTAAGTGTATTAATTACAGAAGTCAACTAATGACTTTTTACGGTTTGAGAATTTCCAGTTTTCACGTATAACTTCAGTAACCGTTATTGAATTTCTAGCACCGCCTACGGCACCAGTCATTTATGGGTCTGAAGGGATGACGCTTCTGGAAGGTGAAACTTTGAATCTTACATGCGAATCTCAAGGAGGTAATCCACTCGCAACTCTAGCATGGTTCAAAGGTATCGAAAAGGTCTGGAACTTTTTTCAGACTAGTTCAAATTAGTAGATCTTGGTTAAAAATTTAGGTGAAAGTGGAGTTTCTAGATCATAATGTAAGTGGCAAAGAATGATCTTGGTGAAAGGATGTTTTAAATATTGAATTGTATAATTATTGCGTTTTTTTTGAATACTCTTCTCTTTTTCTAAGCCATCTTGAAAAATTTTATGGTTATAGCGAAGTTCTAAACACAAACACAAAATTCGCTGGAAAGAGGTTGAGCTATTAGTAATAAATATTTGTGTTGTGATCATTGTTTTCGTCACGCATTAAGTATTATGCACGAATGCTTATTGAAGAATAAATATGTTGTCAGTTAGCGAAGGTCAGTGTTGTAATCTGTGACTGCTCAGTTGTTTGTTATCAGAGCATAAGTTATGTAGTACAGCTGGTTGAGTTTCACACATCTGTAACGAAAGAATGTAGACAAAAGCGCATGATTTTATTCAAAAACATCTTTGCACTTTTATCTTATCCTCGTTTTTGTGTATGTTATCTGCTTATCATTACGTAACACCTTTAGCTCAGAGGAACGAAAAGTGCTGCATCAAATAACATTTCGCGAAGTACCATATCAGTTCTTCTCGATCGTACAATGAATAATCAGCAGCTAAAATGCGAAGCTAAAAATGGAGCATTAGATGAGCCACTTGTTATTACGAAAACTCTGACTGTCTTATGTTAGTGATACGATTTTTTTTTCAACTTTTCAGAGCACTAAATGGGAAAGTTGTAATAATCTTATGTATTAAAAAAGAATATTTTCAGTTGCACCACGACGAGTTACTGTGCGTCAAGAAGATCGAAGCAGACGACTGATTGTGGCGGGCGAAATAATGAAGCTTTTTTGTTTAGTTCATTCTTCAAATCCTGTTGCGGAATTGATGTGGACTTTCCCAGTTGTTGCTAATTCCGGATTTTTGTTTGAAGAAAAACGCAGTAATCGATCGTAAGTTGACAGTTATTCGTGATTTTGCAGTTTTGAATTGCTGCTTTATTCGATGCTGAGCAACGCTATAGTCTTACTGTTCAAAATATGTTTCATTAATTTAAAAACATTTTAAGGAATCAAGAATATGGCGGATATGAGGTGGAAAGTGTTGTCGAATTCATTCCAACAGAAGAGATGGATGGCGGTGAGGTTCAATGTACTGCATCGCATCCACAGTGGATTGAACAGAAAGTTGCGATATATCCATTGAATATTCTTTGTAAGTTGTATTTTTTAGTTACTGCAAACAAACTGCGTGGTTTTTTTGCCATTTAAAATTTAAGAGATTTACTTCGCGCGATTTCCATAAATTAATAGCGTAATTTTTAGTTGCTCCACGAATGGTAGTAGATCGCCCTTTAGCGATTGTTATCAGTGAGGGCGATGATTTCAAAGAAAATTTAACATTACGTGCTAATCCACCAGTGAATACTTGGAGATGGCGAAAAGATGGTTCACATTTTGAACATATGGTAGGAGCTATTACAGCGAGAGGTGCCTATTTTTAATTCATTCCAATTTCTTTTATTTTTCGGATTTCTTGATTGATTTTAGAGAACCCATTGCAGGCTCTATCATATCTGGACGTTCCGTGACCAGATTTGATAGCGGTCTTTTTACGCTTATAGCAGGAAACAGTGTTGGCACGGTCAATGTTACGGTCCATGTGACTGTGGAATGTAAGCATTATTATCAACCCTGAATCTGTTCTGAATTTAGTTGCAATACAAAGTAATGCGCACGTGAAAATTAGAGGATCTGAGCTTGCTTCTTAGAAATTTTGGTAGAACAAGTTGTTACTAGCTTTGTTAAAGATTCTTGCAAGTTTTGCGTGTATTTTGTCTGCAAGTGAATTTTGCTTTTATATCATAATTGATGTTTCTTTTGGATCATATCTGAACGTCCCAAGATAATAATTTATTTATTTATGTAAATTATCTTGTATTGTTTAGATGCAGCTTATGTGACGCATATAACATCACCAGTGGTAGCGTCCGCAGGTGAGGAAGTAGTTATGGAATGTGAGGTAGATGGCATTCCTAAGCGTGATGGTATGGTAAAATGGTTACGTGAGGAACAAGTTATTGGAGGAGTGTCATTTGTTGGACAGACGAGAGCTGTTATGCGACTTAATGCTTCATTTGAAACAAGTGGTGCTTATACATGTCTTGCCGATAATGGAAAAGGAATGGTTGGTTTGTTTGCGCCTTTCAGATGAATTATTTTATTTAATCGTGTATTTCTAATGTTATATTCTTAATTAATTGAATTTGAAGAGCTTTATCAGTGTCATTGGATGTAGTTAAGATTATGGACTCATTGTAATAGAATTTAATGTTAAATTTTAGAATTTTTATTTTATATAAGGCTAATCGAACTATCGCTTATCTATTGGTGAACCGTGCACCAGCAATCATTAGGCAACCAACACTTTTACGAGCAGCTGGACCGTTGGGCGGACAGGTTCAACTGCGCTGTAGAGCACATGCAGTTCCAGATGCTCACTTCCAGTGGATTGTGCAAGGCCAGTCGAGTCCAATCCGACGTAATAGTTCTAAATATTCCTTCACAACCCTTCAGTTGAATTACTCCACATTTGAGGTTGGTGTCAGTCCAAGGATATTCTAATTTTTAACTAATCTATCAAAATTATAAAAAAATTTATATTATAATAACTGAAAATTTATCTAGTAAATTAAAAGGTATAATGAACGCTTAAATTATGCGGTGTTAAATTATAGGGTGTGTTTTACATTTCTTCCCTGGATCATTATGACTACCAGCATCCAGTGAAATGTTTTGCGATAAATAGATATGGAGAAGATACTGTTGAGATCCGTATCAGTTCACCAACAGCTCCTGATACTCCACTTTCATTACGAGTTTCAAACATTACAAAAAATTCTTTATCATTTAACTGGGTTCCTGGTTTTGATGGAGGTTCGGAACAAATATTTGAAGTGCGTTACCAGACACCCACGGAAAATGTTTATCATATTGTTAACTCGTCATTTCCGGTTGGTTCTTCAGATTGCTCGAAATTTAACGACACTAACTGTTGACTGCTGAATTTAATTTTATATGTCAAAAAGTTTTTCGGTTACTGTTGGCTTTTTATAAAGGACCCATATACGTTAAGAAAGTTTAAAATACGAAGTATACTTTTATTTTTTTTTAGGAAATAGAAATCCGAGGACTGGAACCAGCTTGTCTGTATGAAATTTCAATCCGGGCGCGAAATAAACGCGGCATGGTGTCAGAATTTTCTCGTCCACCTATTACTGTGTATACAAAGGATGAATACGGAATAGACGTTGTTAGTGTGGCAAAGGTTAGCCGATTATTCTACGGGTATTTTCGAATTCTAAACTCAGAATTGTTACTTATGTAAATGCATTAAGAAAATGGGCTATGGAACAGTACACTTACCTCTAAAATGACCTAAGTTTATCTGTTTTAGAAAGATTCTTTCCCTGTGCCAGTATTCGTGGTGTTTGGTATGTGTTGCGTAATTCTTCTAGTAATAAATTGCTTTCTACTCTGTTACATGCATGAACGGAAACGGAGGAGGAAAATGCAAGGTAAATTGATAACTTTCATTTCCTTCAGCTCTTGAAAACTTATAGAATATATCTTAATTAGTTTTCGGTATTAATTGTGAGATTAATTAATTTGAGAAAAAAATGCTGTTCATCCTACAATAATTTTCCAGAAAAGACGGAGATTATACGAAATACTAATAGTAGTGGCTCAGATGTAAGGCTGGTACAGATGTATGGAGCATTAACAAGTGTTGAAAGCTCATGTAGGCCCAATTCGACCAATACAAACAGAAGTGAATTAGGCCATGAACCAGATTCTGAGGACGATCAAAGTTTGCGAACAATGATTGTGTGTATTAATTTGTCTTACAAATATTACTCAATTTATGCTTCGCTTCCTAACGCTAATTTTCTATTCTTTATGTTGATCGATATTTAATTTTTTGAGGAGGTTAGTCCAAATGGATATGTGCAACAAGTGGATCCAGTTAATTACTATAAACGGGAATGTTTGATTGAATATGAATTTGACCGTAAGTTACAGTTCTTATTAATTTGTTTTCCAATTTTCGATTTTGAATTCTTATTGCTAAAAAATGCCACCTGTCAATTTTTAGCAAATCTCTATGGTGATGTTATCAAATCAAATACTTTGCGAGGGTCACCGCATGATTACGTCAACTTTCGCTATCCCGTATTTCTTTTCTTCAATTTTTTGTTTATATGAAATAAAGCAAGTAAAAAGAAATATCTTGCATTTTGTGAATTCTTTTTATTAATTGCAAGTGGAAATGAAATCTCCGAAAGTGTAGTAGTTTAAAGAATTATTTTTCAAAAATTTACGGATTATTAAATAAAATTATTAGTTACTGCAAAACTTTTTTTGTTTAGAAACTGTTGGAAAATGGCGATACATCGGCCAGTTTTACGGATGGGGGTTCATTGTCGCTAGTGACAGACGTAAATGATATTGGTTCCCCACGTCGGATACATAAACCACGTATCATTAATGCTAATTCCTCATCCAATTTGCTTAAAAATAATAACACCACGCCACAAATGTTGAGCACATTTTTACATCGCGGTAGAATACATACCAGTCCATTTAATTTTACACATGTTGACGGTGACCTTGTGTAATCTTTATTTTCAAAAGCCTGTTATTTTTTTCAAAATATTTTGTGAGATCCATTCACATAGTCTTAACGCTTCATAACTTTATAAAATTATTCCAACTTCAAAAACAGGTTAAACTATTTCAAGTATAGACGAGTGGAAAGTTGTTTCCGTGGAAGATGATATTGATGGAAAGGTGGCAGGTGCAATTCTTGGCTTCGTTAATGATTCACTAGGTCACTATCAGGATGCTTTCATCGGCATGCATTTATATTGGTCTCAAAAATGTTAGCTCCGGTGTTTGCCAACGGGTTTTCCTTTCTTTTTTATTCGCAGTTACAAATTTGCTGTCATTTTTCTAGCATCGTCATGTTCTTTTTGATTATTTGAAATTTAGAAGGGACATTTACTGCAGCTAATTTTGCTGTGATTCCAATCAGTTATAGCATGCATATGGTGCCTCTGTTGTTAGTTGGTGCTAAACTGTTTTTCTTTTTTACTCAAATTACTGCCTCATCATGCGTGCGCATACTTAATACCAGCTCCACGTCATTCCTATTTTTTTCTTTTAAACTTCAATTCTCTTCATTTACTTTATATTAGCCATCCATTTTAGACAAATTTATTTCTATCAAGTGTGCAGCGTTTTTGGCTTGTTTATTCAGTATGCTTGTAAACTTTGTCTTAAACTTAATTTTTCAGTTATTATTGCTTAAACTGTTGGCATTTTACAAGCACATATGTTAGTTAGCATAACTGAATCAACAAACTGTTGCCATTTTGCTCAAACTGTTGTCATTTTACATTCGTAGTTATTCATAAAATGAGTAAGTTTAGCCATGAGCAATAGTATGCAGAAATTGTGTGAAATCATACGTCATTTCATGTTTTTTGAACTGTTAATAAACAATATCCATTGCTGTCGTAGAGCATCATTTCCATCGATAGTCCAGTCATCTGACCGGTTGAAAATAAATAGTTGAAATCACGAATTTTCCTTTCGGCAAATTAGTATTAGTAATTGTTATTACGAACTGTCTGATTGCGACACCAAGCGCATTTTACTAAATGTTTTTAAATGGTGGCGAAAATGGCGTTTCACAAGTCTACGTTTATCGAATAGCCCTTAAATATATCCTTGTAGTTGTTTAATGGGATTGAGGGACAGCATAAACTAGCCGATTATCTGAATAGTTAGATTTTTGAGAGCAGAATGGAACCGAAATTTTCTAACAGTTGTAAGCAAAGCAGTTGGTGGTTGCACTTGCGTTGCGCTCTTCTGAATTTTGGGTGATTAAAATATGTTGTAGTTGAAGTGTGCATCTTAAAGAATGAGAGAAAAGACAGAAGAAGTCAAAAGAAGATTATGAAGCCTGCAAGCAAAGATTACGGAATAATTACTATCTCTGTTTAAGAATGTTGGCCGAGTACATAGTTCCTCATTTGCTAATCAGACATTTTGGAAAATCACCATGGATACCTGTGAAATGTCGCTGATACGAAGGGAGCAAGGTGGAGTTGGCTAGCCATCGTAGACAGGATGGCCTCACCGATATGCTCACGCTCCTATGCACAAGATTAATCTGGTTCGAATGCCTTACTGCTACCTACTGCCCAATGTACTCAATTTCTATATCTTCCTACTTGGCTACTTCCAGTTTGTTACTACTGCCCAACAGCATTTCGAACGACATACACTGCCTACAGATCATATTGTGGTATTTCATTTTCATTTTTTCATTAACTATTAAAATGAAACTTTCACCTTTGCGTGCAATAATAATTTTCAGTCCATCTTTAATTGAAATTCATAAGTGCCTTACAGATTTGTTCTGAGCTTACCTAGTTTTACTAGACTACTCTTACTGGGTATTTTTAAAATCCCTTTAGAGAGGAACGGTTCTTTGTCCTTTTTTTCACTTATTTTGAAGTTTTTCTTTAAAATCTTAGAGATTAAAAAAAAGGTGGGATCAATTACTTATGATCTGTTTTCCGAAATGAATGATTAGAACTTCCTAGAGTGTTGAATTTTTAATTTGAATGATATGATGACTGTGCCACACAGGTGCATTCATACAATTCCAATGTTTCTATCGCCGATTGGGTAGTTGCCATCTCAGATGAATCAAAAGTTGAATTTCAAGAAAAATTCCTGCATGGAAAAGTTTGGTCCGGTAATTCAAAATTAAAATTTCAACCGCATGGACAAATGGAAAATTTTTCCGCTCATAACAATGTGCTTTCCGTTTTCGAGCTTTCACAAGTAAATCTACAAACGAAATGCGAACAAATTCAGGTAAGTTGTTGTTTCCATTGAAAAAATTGTTTCCTTCGACTGTGAACTTTCCAGGAAAAAATGCTTAACTCGAAAAAAGATTGATTCTCACATGGGATCTTCGCTTGCATGTCTAGAGCAGAGAGCACTACATGTACCAACTAAACTACTTACTACAGACCTTTTTCTGTTTAACTGATCAGTATGATAATTTTATCCTCAGAAGTTCTTTATATCTTTGTTGCTTAAAGTTTAAAAAATCTTCTTACTTTTCGATAATTTCAAAATAAAAAAGAATTGGCACCATAATTTCAAAAGAAATTACCGGATATTTGAAGGATCATGACTGCAAGTTTATTTTTGAGGATTAATTGAGAATTTCGGTTTTTTAAAAGGATCGATTAGAGTAATCTCTCATTAATGGTGAAGAGAGAGAAGGAAAAAATAGGATGATTGGGATTTCCTAATTCCCGGCTTTTTATATCATTTTTATTTTTTATTGAAACGCGAGCTTTTTTAGGGGGAACGAACATACGCTAATGATTTAAGCGCATTAATTACTTTATAAATTTTGATTTTGCATGATATAAATCCTTAGATTTGCATTTCAGATGTTTCTGAGGACAAATCGAAGCACTGATGGTCACTCCTATATGGAATATAGAGCCGATAAGGATGTCAATTTAATTTTCTCCAGTGGTGTTACCGAGGTAAATGCATTCAATGGCCTATGGGCTCAGGTGACGGCAGTTACTTGGCATTTACCTGTTCTCGGTCAAATCACTATCGGTTCCAATATTTTAAATGATTTCACTCGACAGCTTCACATTGTTTCAAATGGCAATGATTGCAATATTAACATTACTATTTTTGACGCACAGGTTGATGCCTTTAAGATTTTGTGTTTCTACTAATTACGTAAGCATATTCATTCAGTTTTCGTTTTAAAACAACCCTGAAATTTTTGGTAAGGTTCTTATAATTTTTTCATTTAATTTTTACCAAGAATTGCTGTAATTTTGCGATGAAAACTACCTCAACCGTTAGGTTTAGACACCCCTAAAATAACAACATTATTCAGATGCAAATGCGATATGGAAATGTTACTGTACAGATGACATCAGATTATCGGACTCTAAAGATAAGATCAGAATTGTACATGGTTAATTTAAAAACTATTGTATCACCTTTTGAAATATCAATTTATGACCATGAGATGACTGTGCGATGCGAAAATGAACGGGCAATTGTGCAGTTACTTCCTAATTCGTCGAACATTATCATCAATACAAATCAATATTCCAAGTATATAAATTTCCAGCAAATCAATTCAAAATATTCAACACGAAACACAAAGTTTTGTATTTCATGTTTTTTCTTTACTTTAATTGCTTCTTCCTGCTATAATACTACAACTTTCATAGAGTGGTTATTGATCGTGGAAGAGAAGCAGCTATACTAGGAGGTCGAGAAATACGTCCGGCTGGCAATATAAATCTTCTCTCAATGCAGTTAAAAATTTTGTTGAAATCTGGCAATATTAGCTCCATTCATGCATCTACAAATCGTTCACAAATCACAGTGCAGACTACCTCAACAAATGTTCTTTTTTATGTCAATTTAAATTCTTTCCTTTTCAAAACATTGTTCTTTATTATGTAGACAACTGTTTCAAATTTGTTCAAAGATGGATTTTTTGAAACCCTTCCATTTGTAGCGCAAAGATGAATTGATTTTCTGTAATAATTCCGTAACGTTTTACAGATGTCTTCAACAGCTGCACATCATGCCGTGGATATTATTGGTGGAAGAATAAATTTACATGTTTCCACGGGCAACGTTTCAATGGATATAGTTGCAAACACTCATTTAGAACCAATACCAACAATGTTAACTCCATTTATCACTCCTCAGGATGATTTCAACCACAATTTTCCTATCGATGAACGAAATATTAGCAGTAGTAACAAAGCGTTGGCCACGCAAGTACCACTTACCAGCACTTCAGTTTTAGATGAAAGTAATGGTTTTCAAGACAGAGTTGTTTCCACTGAAGGTCATATTGACGAAAATATTCCTCCTTTCACACTGTCAACCGTAAAACCTGCTGGCACAATTGGACAATCATCAACGACCGCTTTGACCAGTAAGCCCTTAAGTTCTGCTGAAAATACACCATCTCATTCTGATACCACTTCACAAACAAGTTCTATTACTGAAGCAACAAAAACGAAACGAATTGATATCTCTATAGACACGTTTAGTTCGTCAAAAATTGAGAGAACAACGGTAGCATCAATTTTTTTAACTAAATACGTCAACGATGACTTTTTCAGGCGCATTATCAACGTTAAGGACGACATATTTCAGCCCTTCATTTTTGCTAACAACTGCATCTTCCAGTTCACCAGCGACCATACTTACAGCAATTCCACTTATTCCGGTTAAAACGTTGACCAGCAGCCGGACATCTGAAATCATTGTTAGCAGCGTTCCGCTCAGCTCTCGTTTTCCACAGCCATTTAGCACTTCGACAGCAAGTGGCTCTGGTGATGTTGCTGAAGATTCGGTTTCTGAAATGAAACATTCTGACGAAGAGAATCATACCGACTTTATCGAATTTAGTTGGGACAGTATTGTAGAAAGCAGTATACCTATTACTACTACTGCCACTGTAATTCCCACCACTGCACATACAGGTAGAGTTATTACTTCATTCTGTATCGGATTAACTTTGAATTTTAGAAAATTCTAGAGAAAATTGAGATAGCAACTTCACCGTTCCTAGAATTTCCAATTCATTCAGTGTAGCACCTTTTCCAATGTTAGTACGGTCGACCGCTCTCCAGCCGTATACGACGTAATCATTCCTGGTGATCCGAGGAGGAATCTTAATTACTTGCATAATAATTCGATCATTGCCGATTAAAATTAGGCTTTGAAACAATGCGAAGCAGCAAAAAAAACACTTGGTTTAAAAATTTCAGACGAAGAAGTAAGTGTCGCATCACAACAAGTACGAAGAACTGAGTGCATTGAGATAGAACTAGAAAAGCAAGATCCTCGTAAGTTGAAATTCTATTGCTAGTTTCTTCAGTTTCGTTTGTAGTTCATCGTTTTTCCTTTGAAGATCAAATATTTGGTGGAATCATTTTTCACCTTATTTTACAAATTCGGTTGATTTTTGAGAAAAATGTAGAAAATTCAACCCTTCATTGCTTTTAACGTTTAAGAATATACCGATGAGGTTCAGTTTTGAAATTCGCTTGTTTTGACTGCTTCCCACATTTTATTTGGATTTTATAATTTCTATTATTAAGAGTTTAGCAGAGTTTATGGTGATGATCTCTTTAATTTATAGCACTGCTCACCAAAGGTTCAACAACAATGACTACATCAGAAGTAACAGTAAAGCCGATCATCGTGAAAATAAATCGCTCAATCGGTCATTATTTCGTAACTTCCATTAGATATTTAAGTGTTTCCTCCTTTATTTATTTTTCTCCTTCATCACTTTTCTATACTTTCAAAAATTTCAGGTTCGGCATGGACTCCGTTTGCTTCTCTACCCTTTGAATTCCCATCAACTGCTCATTATCCGTCCACTGTTTCATTTCGAGAGGGTTGTTTATTTCACAATCGCTTCTTTTCTCGAATAAGATCCTGGTGGATTTAAATGTGTTACAAATGCAAGGATGATTAGCCAATGTTACAGTTTCTTTCATTCCAAGATTTTAAATTTGCTTTGTGTTTCAGGTAATTTCATCCTACAGGATAACGAAGCAAAAAGTGAAATAACTTTTGGCAAAAATAAAATTTCAAAAAATAAGGAATGGAATAAAAGTGCTTTGGATGTCTCTTCCGTTCCGATGATTACTGTTGTGAAAGAAATTTTCGATAAAATTACGCAGTACGGCTCTCGAAGGAATGAAAATCCAAAGACTGAATTTGAACAGCAACAAAATTTCTTTTCCAGTAGTAAATTCAAACGTGCATTGTCTACCTTTGAAAATGAAGAAATGTACGAACTTCAACTGAAAATACCGCTCGATATCAATTTAACAGCATTGGAATTGCGTCGTGAACTACTGCTGGCATTGAAAAAATTTGTGATTTTCACCAGTTTGCATGAAGGACGCCCACCGATCAATGAAGATGCAGTACGAATTAAGGTCATTTTTAACTTTCCTCCTTATTTTCTTAAGATTTATTTAGTCGCTTTGTTTTCACGCACCAGAAAGTATCAAAATTTAAAATAAATTGGCCGAACACTTCAAACCTTGTCATCAGTTATCAATTCAACTAACTACTGATAAAATATTCATGTGTTAAACTTCAAGGCTTCTTTGGTAGTAAATATTGTTATTTTTGTTAAGTTTTTTCACCCTTAACTAAGTGTTCAAAATTTTTAGATAACAAACATGGAACGAAACGGTGATTACCTGAAAGTACTCTACTCAGTAATCATTAACACAAAGGTAATTTTCTATATGAGCGATAGTGCGCAATTATTATACTTAGAGGTACCAAACCAATATAAAGTGAATTTCATGCACTTTGTTATCTAAGCCAATAGTTCTTTTCACACAAAGAGCGATAAATGACGTGAAGAAACTGCAGCTAACATTTTGGAAGTCTAAATAAATGACGATAACTTTGCTTTCATTTCTGAAATCTGTCAGTGATTGAGGAATGTTTACTCTTAAAAATTAGATTACATAGTTTTTAGGTATTAATTGTAATTTATTGAAGATAAACATAGCAACCAACTGCGCTCAAAATTATGCATTCATCGCTGCTAACTTGTTAGCGGTAACAGTGGGCATTCTGATTTGTACGTTATTTTCCACTGGTGTTCTCTGTTCATTTACCATAAACAGTGTCACAATTTTGCGGTAAGAATCACTTTTTGTGCTATTTTTGAATCAGTGAAATATCATATGCAATAGATCGTCATTCTATATCATATGATCTTGTCTTTGTCTAACTTGACTAATCAATCAAGCGCAACTGGATTTGCAATACTTACAGTTTGATAGAACACTACAAATTCATTTTGCTTTTCCTTCTTCAGAATCTTTTTAAAATATCCAGCTTATTAATAAATCGATCAATAGTTTAATTACAATAAACGTTAAATGAAAACTGAAAGCAATCTTCGGATTTTTTAAAGAAATTTTTTGTGATAATGCTTATAAATAATAGTTTTGTAAAATGACATAGCATTAAATTCTTGTTCATAGCTAATAATATTATAGGAATTTTCGATAAGGAATTAATTCATGGAGTGTTTCCTGAAACTGTAAAGCTGTCATTGCGATATGAACCAGTGACCTTGCGACAATGTCGTTTATGTTCAGCAAATTTCTTCATTCCAAGAATGTATTGCAGAAATGTATTAGCGAGAAAATTCTGCACGTCAACAATTGTTGTTTGCTCAGGCTTTTGTGATCTGCAAAACACTGCTTCAATTTTCTTTCGAACTGGCATTTTATCTCTTTGTTAGACGTTTATTTGTGCTATCTGTTTCTGGGTAATTGTTTATAATTTTTTCAGGACAGAAAACATCTTCCTAGCCTTCCACATAATATCAAAATTTACACTGCTATAAAAAATTTTTCTCTGAAAATTCAAGTCCGTCATTAGCCTCTGAAATTATAAAATTAGATTCTGATTATTGATTTGTAGGATTCAATTAAATTCCAGCACACAGTTTGCTTTTTATCTGTTTAGTTTTAAAAATATTCATTCATTAAATACAAGACGGTAATTTGCGTCAGAAGCAAGTTGGAACATTGAATGTGTGCCCTTACGATACAGTTGCAAAGCTGCCAATTACAAATGCAGACATTCAGAGAACCTGAAAAAATGAACAGTTCTCAAAGCTAACATCACTATCGTCATCCTTGTAATATGAAGATACTGGTATTGCATTGGACCGAATCAAATATTTTTTGTAAGCTACTGCTTTTGTTGTACAATGAAGGAAGAGGTATTGGAATTATCTGCTATACCCTATTTCCGCTTTGCTTATTGAGAAAAAATAACCTCTGTTATTGGTGATTTGAGTGCCTCCTGACTGCATATCTTCATTTCAGATGAAATACACAATTCCTCCATATACGAGTTTCCTGGATGGAAAGTGAATCATTTCCTGTTCCGTCCCTTTAAACTTTGCTTCTGTATTTTAAATTAAATAAATTAAGATTTGAATGCTTTAAACAAAACCACGCCACTGTCTTTGAATGTGAACGCCATTCCTACAGAGACGAACGTCGTCCATTTCAATGACACTGTTTGAAGCGAAATCAAAACTGCAAGTATCGATTTGACTATAAAAAGACAAACTAACATTAAAATTTTTTCAAATTACTTCCTATTAAAAATGCACTGGTAAAGCTTTGATTAAAAAACTTTACAGTTTGCTTTCTTTTAACATTACGTAGTATCGGTTAGTAACTTTGTATTATTGTAATTGTGATGACTTGTCCTCATTTCGGGAAATAGTCGCTGTTCTCTCATGTTTGGCAGTACAACGAAAACAGAATGTATGTTCTGTATCAGTGCAAATAAGATGTAATCCAAATGATGCAATCACTTTAATCAGCGGATATACTGGAGGAATACTTAGTTAAAGTCGAAAGGGAAACATCGCTAAGCGCAATATTTTTAGCTGTTCTGTTTCAGCATAATAATTACTATTTTGATGACTCCTCTCCTTTTATCTTACTACTAAGATATGACCGGGAAAAAACGAATTATAGGAATTACTTTTCTAAGCTTACCTGGAGTGAAATGGAGCATTTGTTTTGGAAAATATTATGTAACCAGCAAACAATTACATAACCATTCTTCTTGTAATAATCCTGTAGAAAATGGCAACAATCTTTTGAGCCAGCTAGTTCAATGTTCCAGAATTGTTGCTCGTCCAAAGTATAAAATGTTCTTCTACTTTGATGAACTTTAAGTTCAATCGAGTCATTCGTAGAAATTTTTAAGGAAGACGAATAGTACATAACGCATCATTTGTTTTAAAGTTTATTCACTTCAGTACCTGGATCTGTCAAATTAGTTGTAATCAATCTTTCTGGAGGACATATTCTACGACCAAAAAATGAATCTGCATTTGTGAACTACACTCCCCTAGTCTTGTGCAATTTTCATTTGGTCTATATGAACTGATCCACTGTGTTTCTCTGAATGATTGGATTACGCTGAAATGATACTTGCATCTAACATTACACCGTTTTTCACAATCAGCAGTTCTACTACATTTCAAGTACTATATTGGACTGATCACCAAGAACACGATGGACATTTGTAGCGGAAGGTGCAGATTCTGAGTTGGAACTTGCTTGGGACGACCTAGCATTGTCAACATCAGTGCACTAAACACGAGAAAATTTATATTAATGCATTAAGAGAACAAATTTTTAAGAAACTACGCAGCATGACATGCTGCTTCTTCAGTACATTGACATTTTCGTACAATACGAACAATCCGTGAAATAGTACTACCATCCCTGCAATGCATTTTCAACCTTCGTCTTTTACTTTTCACAACTTTACAACACTGCTTTCTGTCACTACCACACCATCCATAGCACCGACCATTTTTAATTTGTTCCACCGAACGGCAGCTACCATCCACATAATGATGACGAAATTTTTCTTTGGCACAAAAAATTTCACCTGGAATTTGGGAATTTTTTATGCGAGAAAATTATATTACAAAAAAGACGGTTCCTAAATTTATACAGCAAAATTTCACAATATAATTGAAATAGCTTACGTCGTTGACAGTGTGTGCCACTATAGCCAGGAGAGCAATGACATGTGTAACCGCTGGATAATGAAGAATTTATTTTGCATGTGCCGCTATAACACTGCACACCACTACATAGATTCACACTTTTAGCACACCCGTTTAAGATCCTCTCCTTCTGTTCCGCTTTATCAAAATCAACCATTACATCATTGACATAAAAGTCGGAGATGCAACCTGAAATCTATTTTAAGGTATCACTTTATAATACTCGCCCTTGCTGATTCAAAAATGACATGATATTTGTTAACCATTTACTTCAGTTTACTTTCGCTGATTAAACAATCTCTTACATGACTTCGTTGACAAAAAAACACAAAATAAAATCAAAATGTTTTGAAATGTTGCTTTAATTTAGTTACTCTCAGTATTATCGATCTAACGCTGTACAGGAGGGGAATTGAAGCTTTATATGCTCTTTCAGGTTTAGATAAATTGTTTCTAAACAATTAACAGTCAGTGCAGTTTGCGCTGCTGTATTTGACAAAGCTAGAAAGTTAGCTGAAATGTATGGACAAATTCGTAGATCAACCAAACCATTGAAAAACTTTTATACGCCGCGACACAAGATTTTCACTTAGGCATATAGTTCTATGCAATAAAAAGTTTCGATGGAGTTGTGAAACACGTGGAAAAGTATATGAAGTCAAAAAAATGAAGTTTTTTAGAAATGTAACATACGAAATTGTGCTCGTTAATTGAAATAATTAACCTTTAAAGCTTTGTGGTTGCTTTAAATGAAATGCCGCAGTTGCTTTAACGGCAAGAGAGGTTGGAATGCCACCAATGTACAAGAAATTCTTGCTTGCTAATACAAATGTTTCTTTCGGACCGCTGTTGACAACACTTTGTAATTCGTAATTATCAATTTTTAATGTAAGTGTTATTCCTTTGATGTAAATTTCTATCCGATGTGGACGTCCATCATGCACTAAACTAGTATATGGTAATAATCAAATCATATTTTCATACCTCAGTTAAAATTCAACTATGATTGTTTTGTAATCATTCGATACTTTTTTGATTTCAATACCATCTTCGAAAAATATAATTCTTAAAATAAACATGGATGCTGAAAAAATACCCGTAACATAGCTATACATATGAGATGCAGGGAAGTTGCCGGCACAGAATGAAATTTTCAAACGTCCATCGTATAATTCCACTGATAGATGTGCATTATCACCATAATATACAATGACGCCCGTACTGAAATGAAACTATCGTTGAATAATCTCTATAATAAACTTGCTCAAAATCATCACAGTAGTAACCTAGCAGTAGTAATCAATGTGAACGTTAGATTTCCACTCGGTGAAGCAGTGAAGGGTTCCAATGCGATGAACGAATCATCTTCAACATATCCCGCAGCTCTCAGTTGCTCACATCGTTTACCGGTGTATCCTTCAGAGCACTTACAAAGCACATCACTTCCCAATGCATGACACACACCCTGAAATAATTTAACCTCATCCTTATCATACAACTCTTACCTGCACATTCAAAAAATATGCAGAAGTTTAATCAAATGGGGATAAAAAGCTCACATGTTCACATGAATGCGCATGACATGGTGATGTATTCGGATAGTGATCATTCGATATCGGTGATAGTTCGCAAAACTTTCCTGTATAACCGTCAACACATTCACATTTGTACGACCCTATACCATCCTGAAAGATTTTGCAGACGCAAACTTTTTGCTGTTCATATCGTTTTGGTATTTGAACTTGACAACTTGATATGCCATTATAAATGCGAAAAGTGTATGATCTAGAAATATTTTAGAAATCAAAAGACCAACCACACAAACTGCATTATTTTTGCATAGATTATTCTCACAATCATCTATATTTATCGTACAGTTGGTGCCAGTGAAACCTGGCAGGCAATTACATCTAAAAGTTCTTTAAAATATTTATCGAAATTTTTAATTACAGGTGTTGAAAAAAGATTGTCAGTCATGGCTGTCAACATTTTTTCCAATAATAACGTGATTACTTCTTGCCACATATGTAACATTATATATATTTTTTACGTAAATAAATAATCATCTGAAAACAGCATCATATTGACAATAGTTCCATTCTGCTTAATACAACTATTAAGCGGGTTAGGAAGCTTGTTGCTAAAGCTTCCTGCTGTGCTAAATTACATAGAAGTATAAATTTTCAGATTACAGGGTTTCAGAAATTAGCAAATTACCTATACGAAAAAGCTTGTTGTACGCACACTCCTCTGTTTGAGCACGGATTCATTTTACTAGAACAAAATTCCACTTTTTCCTCACAAAAATGCCCAGTATAAGTGGATCGGCATTGGCACTCATAAGAATTAATCTAAATTTCATCAAGTAAAGCTGATATATTTCCACTTGCAGAGAAGTGCTATCAGGGTATAACTTAAACGGAACTCATTTCCCGTAACTCAAATAATACTTTTCCATTACTTGAAGCAACTCAATTCAAAAAGTAAGCTAACCAAATCAATACAAGTTGCTCCATTCTGACATTTGTTATTTACACAGTCATCGATGTTTTTTTCGCAGCGGTCACCTTCGAAACCCTTCGCACAATGACATTTAAAACGTCCATCTTGAAGTATCTTTAAATTGCAAAATTACAACATGAAAAGTCATTTGAAAACTCTAGCAAACAGAATGTGCTCTTTCCCTCCCTAAAATTATGACTAGAGAAGGAAGAAAATCAAAGTAAGCCAGGAGCTTAGAAATGCATTTGCAAAGTTTTAAAAAATATTGCATAAGTCACAATAACGTGATAGGTATCATTACCTTGCAAGTGGCGTTGTTTAAACATGGCTCACCATAACACGCATCGATTTTATTTTCACAGAATTTTCCATGATATCTGGCTGAGCATTTACACAAAAATGTCTTTCCGCTCATCTTTTGACATGTACCGCCATTTTTGCATGGATCATCAACACATCCATCACATTTAATTAATACATTTTTCGGAACTTTTTCAACGCATCTATAAAAAGTTAAAAAATAAAAATCTAGCATGGATTAGAATTTCCTTCAAATTGGATAAAATGCAAATTACTTCATAAATACAATTATTAATTACTTGAACTGTAATTCATTGGCTGATAGGAGCAACTGATTTCGTAGATTTAGGGGAAGTTCACATCGAGCAATTCCAGCTTCAATAAAACGACTTTTGATCCATCGACTGAACCACGTGATACGACAATCGCAATACAGTGAATTACTTCCAAGAGCTCTATAACTTTCAACATACTTGAAAGGAACAGAATTCCAATTTTAGTTATATAAAATATAGTTATATAAAATATGACATAAAGCAGGATTTGGGAAAAAAAATTTTCTTACATGTGTGTAATATTATGAAGGTTGGCAAAAGCTGATTCTGGCAAGACTGAAATATCATTTCCATGCAATGAGAGAATACGTAAACTTGTCAAGTGCACGAATGCCTCTTCTTCCAGGCATTGAAGTTTGTTATAACTAAGTATCAACGTTGACAACTTGGTCAAATTCGCGAATGCTTCATTGTCAATTGTAACAATTCGGTTATGGCTTAAATCTCTGTAAGCTATGATTTATGAATAAAAGAGAGAACGACATGCTCTATAGCCAATTAAGAGTGTTTGCATTTTCATATCAAAAACTTTTGTATTACTAAATTTTCATACAACTAAGGGTTTTCATATTATCAAACGACGAAATATATTGGTAAGAATCATCAAAATAGTAGTTATTATGGTAGAACAGAACAGATGGTGTTCAATCCACTGACTCCATGTATTCCCATCATTGGTTGATCACTGAGGGAAAAAATGGAATTAAACTAAGACAATCGATAACTTACAATTTGACAAGATGCTTTAGTTTATTCAATTCAGGAGGAATATGGAAAATATCGTTTGAGTCCAGGAATAACTCAGTAGTTTCAGCAGGTATGCCAGTCGGAAATTTTTTAAGGTTCTTGTTCGAACAGCGCACCACTGTTTCATGACATGTGCAACCGGTTGGGCAATAATTGCCATCTTCCGCACAAACATTATCCGTAGTTTCTCAAAATGTTGTTTCTTTGTGGGAAGATTTTCCAACTTCTTTCATTTCAATACACATAATTCTATATCACTAAGCCACAACTATTTCATTACTGAAGTTTTTTTTTCGGTTGATTGTGTACCAATCTGAAATTCCACTTGAACAGTAAAAGGATGCTTAAATTACCGGTGCAGAACAGTTCGCCTTTTTTGAGAGACGCCATTGTACGGCCCCGCAGTTGTATCGGTTCGTGGCAAATAGCAGAATTCAACAACCGGGATTCATTCATTTGTAGCTGATGGACAAAATCAACAATATGACAATAGCAGATGAAATCGTTCCCATCTAACCGTCTGCAAAATAACCGCATTTTCTTTTTTTCGTGTTCACATTAAAAAAACATTTTTCTCAAATTCTGTGAAACTGTTTGCTTGCAATTTCAAATTTATCAAATAAAGAATTTGAATAGGAAAGTAACCAAAATCAGTCAAAGAATTTCGAAATTATACACAGATTTTAATGTTGCTAGCTGTGCGAGTGAATCAGCTGATAAGCACTTGATCTGATTGTAACTTAAATTTCTGAAACAAATAACACTCACTTTTAATAACAACAAGTTATCAAATGAAAAAATACTTTCAGATAAATGAAAAGGCTGGAAGTTACTGATTAAAGAAATGTTGAAATAAAAACGAGTTATTTGAACTGAATAAAACAGTAATACCAACTAACTAAACAGTTTTCACAACAAGTATGGAAGTGGAGAACCAAATGTATTTAAAATCATCAAGCGGAAGGCAGTCAAGGGTACTACAAAGAGTTACTTTGGACAACTTATCAGTTAATAAGAAAGGCTAACTTACTACCAAACATGTCAGATATTCAGATAAGCTGAAAACTATCAAGCTGTTGAACGAGTCAGAAAGTTTGGATCGATAGATGCCTTAATCAAAACGTGGGTATGAAAGTACATTTTGACATTCAAAATTATTAGCTTTTTTTGAAACTATAGAAATTATTGTGAGCAACGAACAGGAACAGAAGAGGAAAAGAAGGAAAATTTGCTACTTCGATAATTCTAGGTTACAAGTACTATCCAGCGCAATGCGATCGCACACCAGTAGAAATTTATATGGGTGGTGGTGGCTGCAACATAACAGAACCATCTTGATCAGTTACAAAAACTTACAATTTAATAGCTTGCAAATTTCCATTTCCAAATATAGCAGTCGAGAAATGTCGTAATTTGTTGCGACTCAAGTCACTGGAAAAGCCGATATTATCCAACAGATAAGCGGACAAATAGAAATCAGTCACAAGAACGTTGTTAGTAGGATAGTAAGTCATAATTCACATTTCACCATGTTGCAATAGAAATTTTACAATTGCTTATTCATACTCTCAGCAATGGATGTATTAGATGGAGCTTCTAACACCGAGAAGTCAGGACTTGTATCGGTTAAAAAGGGAATAATCAAGTAAATGAATGAATGGAATAACTGATTTATTGGTGTATTGATAAGTTCTAATTAACTAAATTAATTAGTTGATAAAATCCTACAGCTCTTGTAGTTTACCCAATGCAGATAACGAATTACTCTCGATGGATTCGATTTCATTACCATCCAATAACCTGAAATTCAATTTTCTCAATTTTGTCAAATGAACATAGTGTTTAATAATAACTTTACAAGTAAAATATAATTTAAAAAGATAGAAGATGAATACATACAATATGGTTAGATTTTCGAAATGAAGATTAGTTGAAAGACGAATGGCAGCTATCTTATTGTTGGACATACGTAATTCGGTGGTATATCGAGGTAGTTTACGTGGGAAGTCAGTCCATCCTCGATTACTGCAACAATCGATATAAAGTTACATTGTGAAAAAGCACTTTGTACATAAAAATTTATTTTATACTAACAACTCATAGGTTAATTGATAGGACAGTGCACTTTGATGAGAATGAAATCGACTACCAGGAACAGAAGTTGTTTATAAAGTATATTACCTGCAATCAACGTATGTATTCAAACATGAGCAGCCAAATGGGCATGGATAATCAATGATGCAGCGACCGGCGTTAGCTGTTACGTATGCTTCTGACCCTTTAAAATTTATTCACAATACAGAAAGAAATCATGAAGACAGTGGTGATTTGCCCTTTTCGGATTTCTGAAAAATATATTCATTTAATACTCATTACCTTTACATCGAAACTTTGAATGGTGCAATGTGGATATGCGTCGATGAGCTACTCGTTTTGGTGAATCACAACGTGCACTACTAGTTTCAACAGCTCTCTTGGCTAGTAAATGAGCAAGCCATTCCTGAGAAATTATCATTACCGTCTTTTCGATTTCTGAATTGTTTAAAATAATTTAAATTCGTAACGAGTAAGGTCTCGAAATAACTGCAAGTGATATGCAAAGTTGGCACATGTAATTATTATAATAACAGTGGAATTAATTTCTGGAGTGAATGTGGGATAGATGAAAGTTGAAGGAATTAATTTAAAAAAAGAACAAACAAGATTGCAATCACAAATAATTGGATTGCGGGCTAAATGAAGTGTCGTCAAATTAGTTAAGCCGTCGAAGGTCCCATTGGCAATAGAATGAATTTGGTTATCGTATAAAGATAGCAAATTTAGGTTTGTCAGGCTTGAAAAAGTATCGCTTCGAAGACACTGCAGTTTGTTGGCATTCACAAGCAACAACTGAAGATTAATAAGCCCGTGGAACGCTTCCGATGGTAAATTACTTATATTATTTCCATACAAAACTCTGAAAAAATGAAATTTATTAAATCTTCTGAAAATAACGGTTTTACTTCTTACAACGATTTAATTCATTTTTCAAATAAATGTTTTTTTTTCATTTCTACGATAAGTGAATAAGACTGATGGCTTTCATCTCGAATTAAAACTACCAAAAAGATCGCCTAATTCAAGTTTTAACAGTTTAGAAGAATTAAAATTTTCAGTAAGCATATAATTTTTTAAGGCGTGGGATGGTATCATCCAAACAATGCTATTTGTTCTTTCATGAAGTTATAATTTTCAGCACACTCTCTAAAGTGTCAGGTACAGTTTGACAGACAAATTCATTTTGAATCTATTGGGTTCAAAAATCTAACTTATACATTTTTCCAACACTCATTGTGTAGTAATTAATTTGAAAATGACTCACAGGGAGTTTAATGATTTCAAACCTTCAAATGCTCGCGGACCAATTTCTCCAATATTGTTTTTACTGAGATCACTGAATATAACAATCTTAATAATACCAATTTAACAATATTATAATTTACTAATAATTTAGTTCTATCAGTAATTTCCAAAGAGATGAAATCGTCCGGAAATGACTTCATCATTGCTTTGTAATCGTATGATAATTTTTGCGTTATTTTATACTGCTTCCAACTTACAGTCGTTTGAGTTGATGAAGGTTATGGAATGCTCGAGGAGGTACATAGGTTATTTGATTTTGCTCAAGCCTTCTGAAAATTTGGAAAAAATTTTTGAATTCCTTAGAACTTTCGACAAATTCTGCTTCTAGTTGTAGAATGGATCGCATTGAAAAGCGATGACAAATGAATGTTTCCATATCTTCAAAAAAATAGATTTTAGAATTTTATTTAGCCAGAAGTCATTCATAAAAATCCAGCAAATTAAAATACTGTCAACTAACAGCTCAGTGGTTGTTGAAGGTAAATTAGCTGGGATATGTGTTAAACCACTATCCCGACAATCAATTGTCGTTTTAGTGCACGTGCATTTCGACGGACACACTGAAGTATCACGACATGAAATTGCTGCACGTTTTTCAATCCCAGAACATTTCATTAACTGGAATTGAATAGATCGGTAGGTTACTCATAACTTCTGTTTTTGGAATTTGAACATCACTTTTAAACTTCATTACAAAAATTCTGTCCACGCAACATTATCACTTTGTTACAGTATCATTTTTGTGTAAACGTATATAAGTTTATTTAATATTTTCGTCAAACGATGCAGTGAATACTGCTAGAAGAGACTATAATTTTAACTTTAGTTAATTTTACAGAATTAAAAAGTAGCCCTTTACCAATTTTCTTTTTTTTGAACGAATTAAATACTACAAGGATGCAGTTGCAATCGACTATTGTTATTTTATCTTTATGTTGAAACAACATTTTTAGTTGGATTAGGGATAATCTAGCTGAAAATGTCGTTTCAATTTAAATTCATGGCGAGGAATAATCACTTTGCAGGATCAAAGCTGAACTGTGCCACAACCAAACACCTCCATCGCTAATTGTTTCTGATAGTTTATTTTTTGCCTACAAATTTTTCCATAAAGTTCCCGTCTTTTATTGTTCATACCACTCCGTTTTTATCTATTCCTTCAACTTTTATGGAAAATATTGTTGAAAATACCGTTCCATCGATATTTTCCAACATTCGGGAATGGAAATGTGCTGGCCGATTGCATCGTGTATTTCGAGCTAATAAATGTGAACTGGAAATTATTTTTTTCATCCACTGTAAGCGGCAATCACAAAGCCATGGATTTTCCGCCAACCTCCTAAATAGTTCATACAAATTCAAACCTCAAATTGCTAATATTCTTTTGTTTTCAACAATAAAATAATATTTGTTAAGCTGAAGAATCAGTTTTAATTCTTAGATTTTGGACGGCTTTTTCTTTTTCTTTTTCAAACAAGCGATATTTATCACTAATTAAGTTTCAAATAAAACGGATGAAGTGACTCATACCGCTGTTAAATTTATGCAATCAGAAAATCGAAAAAACGTTATATATATATATATATATATATATATATATATATATATATATATATATATATATATATATATATATATTTTTACTTACAAAACGCGAAGATTGGGCATTGGTCCAAGCTGCCCCATCGTACTCAAATTATTCCTATTCAAGGTCAAAATTTCCATTTCTGTCCACGTTGCTATCACTTTGCTATCTAAGCTGTAAATAGTACATTTATATAATTTTGGAATTGATATCCTCCATCTAATTTCAGTTTTTCGATCATGAACGAATGAGAACAACAAATTTTTTGAGTTGTAAACTGTCATCATTCAAGTAACTAAAAAAAAAGATATTATCTACTAAGAATCTAAGCTTCTAAATCTTTCAGAATGTGAAACAATGTTATTTGAAAATGTTACAGAAATTAGAAATTACGCGGCATTAATCAAAACGCTGATGGTTGTTCCAACAGATCTTCAACAACACTCTCCGATGTGTGTGTGCTAGGGCAGCTAACTGAGCAGAGTAATTATTATCAAGTATAAAAATGAATAGGTAAGGAGTTAAACTGCATAATCAATAACTCAACAACCACGAAAGACATTTGAAGAAATTGCTGCCTAGTACTTTCGACGTAAAGTTAAGACTTGAGGAATGAAACGAAAAATAATTTCAAGCTACCATGTTAAAAAATTCCGGTCGAGTTGCAAGTTGCGCACTGATCTCGGTCCTTGTAATTGTGCATCAGTCAACACAGTTAGCAGATTCTCACTTAAATCCCTGAAAATAAAATTCCTGTTCATTTTAAAAGCTTAAACAGTTTATGATATACATAACTTCAAATTTTTATCTCATTACCTCAGCTTAACAAACTCTGCAGTCTTAGTCCTTCTCTTTTAGTTTTATTTCTGAGATGTTTACTAAAACATATTTAACAGCTGATTATTTTAAAAATCAATTCAGCCCTTATTACATTAAAAAGTACATTTGATTTTACTGAAATGTATCACTAAAAATATCAAATGCTTCTCAAACACCTCTTTTCTTCTCCTTCTTATATATCTTTGTTGTTTATCTATTATTGATAATCTTTTTCTTTTAAAATTTTCGTCACTTCCAGACACATAGTAATCGTCTTAGACTTTACAAAACTTTAACACATAGTTAGATACTATCAGAATGGCAAAATTTTAGAGCCATTTATGTGTAACTTCAGATTCGAACTCTGTGGAGGTCGAAAACGTATTTATATCTAAAAGGCAACATTTCTTCTTTTGAGTTTAAGAAAATGTTGAACAGTGAATTGAACATTATTCCATTAAATTTCCAGTGTTCTAGTTGAGCAACGAGTTTTATTTCTTTGACCTTCCTTCGGGATTTCAATGTATATTCACATTTATTTGTTACCATCGAAAGCCTTTTAGACCTTAGTCATTAATATTGTATCGTTTAGCGATTCCATCCCACTATATCACTTACTCATTTTACAATTTTGTACAACTGACCTGTACTTTTTGTGATTGCAAATTACAAATCACTTAATATCAAAAAAAGAATGGTAAAGAGCAAAGTCAAAGATGCTGGCTGATTTGGAATCAGTCTGAGGCAGAGGACAGATACATAAGACATTATTTCCTCATTCTTCAAATAATCGCTTCTCCTCGGTTCATATTTCCCTAAAGTTTAGCAAGCACTGATTTCTTACACGTCTGAAAGGTAAACAGCAAAAAGAGCAGTTTGATATATATGTAAGAAATAACAGTTGCAAGAAAACCGAAGAACAAACATACTCTTTCAAAATGCTATGATTAAAGGTCAAGTATTTTTCTAGATATGCCTAATATTGCCCAGAAAACTTAAGATATGAACTTAAGATACTGCTTGATAAGTATAAAAGTACTGCACATATGTTTAGTAATAAAAGTATTGAAGCCAGAAGTCTCGAGGATTTTATTTTTCTGCATAGGGCAGGAGATCGCATGTAAGAAACAGGTTTAACTATTCAATCAAGATTTAACACATGTATTGCGTTGTTGAATTTTTGAACTCTCATTTTCGTTCTCCATATGCCGTAATTAGTTTGAAGCTCCCAGGAATTACTGCTCTATAAATGTCAGGTATTACACTTCTATGCCGTACATTCTATCCTTAGTTTGTTTCAAAAATTGTTTCATTTCACATTTCTTTTGCTAAACGAAATATGCAAAATTTGTTGAAGTTCAGTAATCAGATCAGTGCTGCACTTCCTTAGAAATAAGTCACTGAAAAGTATAATTAATTCCAAACATTTAATTTGTCAACCTATCACAGCCCTTATTTCGTATTTCTATAATGTAACACTAATTTGGTAACAATTTATTACAAGTAGGTCGCAAACCAAATTTTTAGCAAGAATTTTGACGTTTTCCTAGGTGAGTCGTTGAAAAATTCTAAAAAAAAACAGACTTTTTCCGCAAATCGTTCATCATCTTTTTAAATTTTTGAAGAAGCCATCCAAAATAACAAAAATATTTTGAAAATTTTAATTCTCTTCTCAGATTTCTTTTGAAGGAAACCTCAATTTAGAAGCCGTGGACATAATCATGTGAAAATTTGTCTAATGACCCGAGCTACTATTAGTTCGACACATAACGAAAGGAAAGCCTAATTTCTGTAGAGCATCCTATCAAATTCCGAACATCGTTTCTCACTGATTGCATCAGATTGAATGATACAGCGGCGAATCAAAAATAACCTATTGCTTTTTGGTTGGAGAATTTTTAATTACAACTGCAACAGTTGTTCTTAGCATGAGAGTTTGTAAATCCATACACATCTTTTTCCCATTACGCCGATAGAGCGTCAATTATCCAACTTTTCCCACTGCCACCAGCGATACACCCTTCTGGCAAACAATATGACCTTTAGTATTTCAATAACTAAAGCGGGCAAAGGTTGAAAAAATAATCAGCTTGCACAGAATTTAAAATGAAATCAACGACAAAGCTGAGACGGTCAACAATCTCACGGAAGTGGGAATTCTTATTTTGCATAACCAAAGACCCGGCAGAGAGGTTAACAGCAAAGTGAAATTGGAAGAGAAATGTGTGAAAACTTCATACTACGTGAACTGTATGAGTTTCTAAACATCCGTTGAAATTTTTTTTTTCACAGCTTGGCGAAAAGAAAGGATTTCTTAGCCTTCTGTTTTAACGCACTTATTAATTGCAATGCTTCATTGGAACTGCTACTTCTTTTCCTGCCATTCATTTCATTTCGCAGTTCAAATTTTGATCCTCACTTTTTTAACCTAGGAAACTGATTATATTTGTGATAGGTTCATTCTTATTCGTACTTTATATACTTCTCTTGAGCTAAACCTACGATAAGCCTCAAAGCTGCAGTGTTTAGGTAAGGTTAATGTAGTTGAAAACAAGTTGCAATAACTTTAAATCTTCAAATTTTTAATAACGGTGTATAATATTTGTGCTCATTGCTTATTATCTATATCTATACTTTGCAATAGTTGACAAGAAACCAGCTTCGTTTATTTTTAAAGTAATTCTTGAATGAAACTTTAGAATCAGAGATTCCTTGCAAAAAATGAACAAGGATGGAAAATGAGGTAAAATATTCCAAAAATTTTCCTACAGTGTTAGTTAAATGGTGTCTACACAAATCTACGCATCAGTGATTGCTGGTTGATCGACAGTGACGACAAATGGGCGACATTGAGGGTGAAGGAGTTCAAGGAGCAGGAAGAGATAGGAGACAATTTATTCGTAAAAAGGGATGCTGAAAAATGTAAAAGCAGTGTATAATTTCAACTACTAACTCCTCATTATTCTTGTGAATTGGATAAACGAAACATTGTCCACTAAAACTTTGAATAAGTTCTTTGTTTATACGTCCATAATTTGCTTTTCTTTCACTCTTCGTCCTTTTTGCTCCGATTGCTGTTATCATACCTTATCCGATATGTTTCTTACATCAAAAATTTGTAAGTCAAAAGGAGCATATAATTTCTTAAGCATTCTAAAGTGAAAGTAGAGATGAACTAATGAACGAAAGCAGAGAAAGTTTCGAACTGGATAACCTCACTGAATTCCTGTTCTATAATTGCAGTGGAAACTTATAAAAACTATCGAGTTAGAACATCTTAATATTTCGGTGTTAAAAATCTGACTTTTTTAACACCGAAATATTAAGATGCTCTGATTTATAAGAACAAAATATTTTTAAAGTTATAATTACCTAAGTAGTTGTAAATATTGAAAAATTCATTTCAGTTGATAGTAACAGCTACTTTGGAAAAATCACTTAGCTGACTGTGATGTGCTTGGTACAAACAACTTCCAGTGAGATTTGCTGCAAGGAGCAAAACCGAGAAGACAAACGAAAAAAATAGCTAACACCTGACCTTGAATATGTCTCAATTGCTCACTGTTCGTCCTTTTTTCATTTTCATTCAAACTTCCTTTCCTCTTTGAAAACAATTATTTTACTTGTAATTTCTGAATGAGCAAGGAGTAAGAACAAGCCTGTTCATGTCATTTGAAGATAACAGTTAAAAGGTGGAAAGCAATTTTCAAAATTCATCGTCAATTTTGCTTTGTAACACTGCGGGAACGATTAACAACTAAACAGTGTGTTAGATGAAAATTTCAAAAAAATTTGAGAATATTGTTATGTCTTACAAAGCGACCATTTTTATTTTTTTAAAATGACAAGAATTGAGAAAGTGTCAATAGCTATGAACGACCGTCCTTGGAAGTTTTGCAATGAGAAAGAATGAAGGCGATTTTATGGATGTCAAATGTTGCAACGCAATGCGACAATGAAATATACAGCTTTTAGAGGACCCGATGAAGTGTTTTTATACTTTCAGTATATTAATAAATTGAGAACGAGAAAATCAATGATTTTTTTTTCAATATCACTGATTATTTCATCCCACTCTTGTCAGCTATGGTAAATCGGATACACTGAAGATTATATTGAATCAGGTCAGTGATGAAAGATCGGCAAAATTGGCTGTGAAATATTTATGGAAATGAATAGATGAAGAAGTTAATAAATATATCTGTAAGTTTTTAACGGAAGCATGTTCAGCACTGCTGTTGTTATGCATTGTTAATTGTGTAAAACTGATGAACAAGCAACGTTGAAACATTTGAAAATTAACATAATTCAGCCTTCCCCTCTAAATTAATAAAATTTGGTTTATTTTCAATAAAGATAAACTTTTCTGGTAATAGTTGAGTTTTCTAAGTTCAAAGAAAAGAAATTAGTTGGAAAAACTAGTTTCAAAAGATTTCTAACCATTTTATTTCTACGACAATATAAAAAGGTTTTATAACTTTTGAAAAGACTAACAAACGATGCAAATTGACATTGTTGATGAAGATTCCGTCTGGTAATGTCCGTAAACGATTTCTGTTCAATCGCCTGTAAAATTGCTGTCTATATGATTCGAAACAGGTTTTATTACAAAAATATAGCAAATTCACGACAAAAATTCTCAATTCTGGGCTGGAAGCAATTATTTATTTTGATTAATTTTTGAAGCTTCAACTTGTCACGTAGCGAATTTGTACATGTCAGCACCGATAACTTTTTATATCTTCTAAAATTAATCATTAAACAAATGAGCTAATTGAACAAAAACTCACAGTCTCTCCAGTGCTATTAAATTATTGAACGCATCACTTTCGATCATGTGAATTTGATTATCCGTCAGTTGTCTGTAAACCTAGTGCTTACTAATAAAATAGCTCGCCGTGTCGGTCAAAAAAAAATGGAAAGTAAAGGAACAGAAAGACACTTATCATACAGATGACTAGACAGTGTATTAAATGCAACCAACAAGATTTTGAGGTGACGCAGAGCTTTAAGGTCATTCTTTCGTATCTCTGATATTTTGTTTTCTTGAAGATCTCTGAAACTATTTTCTAACTGTGAATTTAATTTATACACTAGGTATTATATATATATATATATATATATATATATATATATATATATATATATATATATAATACCTAGTGTATATATATATATATATATATATATTTTAGAATATTTTTACTTATTATATTCCAGGGATAAGTATTACTGGTTCATAGAAGGAAATAAATAAGAAACGAAACATACAGTCGTACAGTATCGGGTGGTATCTTGGATGGTATCCTGAGAAGATCTTGACCGGTACAAATGACTGTATCCTGAGAACATGAGCACAAATGTGGACATAAATTAGAGGTAGCCTTGACTGTAAGGGTCAGGTGCAAGATTACTACACCACAAAGCAGCAGCATATTTGGGTCGCTCAATCGACGCAACCCATCCTCCTAGTTCCTACAACGGCCAACTGAAATGAGCGCTCCGCCTCTTCCACGTTCTTCTCCTCGACCTTTTCAACAACGACAACATCCACCCACCTATTCACTCATCCAACCACGCATCCAGCAATCATTATCGTCGTTACTCCGTCATCAAAATTTCCGAGATTTCTGAAATAGCCTTTCATACAGCATTCATCATTTATTTTCAACCTGTAAGTGCTTAAAATATGCGTGAAATATAAGTGGTAATATGCAAATTTAAGCACTGGCCCAGTAAGTCAAATATTCGTCGTCTGAAAACTCTTCAAACACAAAACAGCATGTTTTCTGTATTTTGACTCTTGCATTCACTGTGTTCACATTAGATTCCCACTATCCTTGCAAAAAGATTGATGAAAAGAGAAGAAAGAATTTGATTCCTTATCCTCCACTAACATTTACTCAGGACAGACACAAGTGCCCTGAGACTTTTTGCTGGTAGCAATAATAGCAACAGATCAAGCAAGATTGTCATTTTGAAAACATAAAAAACTTTCATTAAAAAAAGCTCGAGCAAAAATTACAAGAAGATCACCTGTAGTATAACCAGCAGGCATTCAGGTATCGAACAAAGAAAAATGCGAAACATCCTTCAACAAATTTAAATTTGCATATTTACCAGAAAATGCAGTTTCAATGCCAGTAAAGAGCACGAATTACTTCTGCTAAGAACCTTCAACATGATTTTTTTTCTGCATAGAATAACCATTTGCATTTCATTATCTGTTATGGTAATTGCGAGAGTCCACAGTCATCAGCATAATGTGAGTAGCAAGTGTGCTGAAGTAAACTGTTCCTATAAAACTTTATTTTCATATTAAAACTTATCTTCCTGCGTGAAATTTCACACGCAATGATTGAAGAATACTTTTCCAATAATTTCTAAACGTTTCTGCTTTATTCCAGGAAACGATTAGATTAGAATACCAAAATTAATTTATCGAAAGAAGTACGTAAAACAAATGTTTTATAATTATAGCGTTTAAATCCGAAAATCCTCGCAATAAATCCCAAACAATTTTTGTAGAGTGCATTTTTCGCTTGAGAAGTTATTAGACAATAAAATTTCGAGAGTAATATTTTGATTTAAAATTTCAGGAGATAATGAGGTTGATGAACTTTGGATATTGCCAACAGCAATTACTGCTCCTCTCTTTGCAACAGTTCAATTAATAACCACATCTGCTCATTACGTACTGTATATCACACATGACATGATGATTCACGGCCAATTACATTCCATAAAAATCGTATATGAACAAATAAATTAATGTATACATAAAATATATTGCATTACACATAACCTTTTCTGTGAAAACAGCGGTGACTACAAATATTTTTGAGGGGTATCATCATGTTACTGCACCAATTCAGTGAATTCTGGACCTGAAATTGATGGTTGACCTTTAATTAAAATAAGTTTTAAATGAATGGTAAAGTTTTAATAAATATGCAAATAAAAATTTATAACTTTCGAAAGATTGCATAATGTGCGTAAGTTTTCGTAGCAATAATGAAAATCATTCCGTTCATTAATAAACAGTTCTTTTCAGTAAAATAGCCGCAATTTTATACATTTTTCCATGGGGGGAAGGGGTAGAGGGTGGAGGTGGTTTGCATAGAAATAATGACATTGTAACTTTGCGACAGAGCTAATTTTGTCCTTTCAATGACTGGCCTGAAATAAAAGTTCTGCCATCCAGTTTTTAAAAATTAGACATTTTTGGAAATACTTCAAACTTAGTGAATGACAGCTGCGGAGAGAAATGTGTGTGTCATCTTTCACAAAGTTATCTTTGAAGAAGTTGGGAATTTCAGCTTTATAAATTATTGATTACAGCAAGAAGTAGCTTACGGCTTTCTCTTTTCTCTGGCTTAACGCTCTTAAAAGGTTAGAGAAAATTTAGGCCTAAAGAACTAAACGACGAAGATTGAAGAAAGGAGCGTTACTTCGACATTCGTAGTAATAACGATAATAGCGACAATAACAACTCTAACCAAGATTGCTTTTATTTAGACAATCATGCTTCAAAGAATGATCTTAAACTGGTCTACTAAAACTTGCTATCTTCAAAAAGTACTAATACTTCAATTATGTGCATTTGCGGGAGGAACTTTTCATCCTAAACATTGTTCTAACGATACCGATGTTATGGATCATCTTTTAACTGAGGCTTCTCTCCGTCACAATCGCCTTAAATTGCCGTCTAGACCAGTTAATGTGCGAATCGAAATGTGGATTCAAGAAGTAACTTATGTTTCCGAGCTAACTCAGGATTTTGAAATTGGTTAGTGTTTAAAATAATTTGTCTACTAAAATTATGCTGCACTTGAAGTCGCTTATCCAGTCATGGTCTTTAATGGAGTCACCCAAAGACCAATTTGATGATAAGCTTCGAAGTAATTTCTCAAAAGATTAATCTACAGCTATGTTTCATATGTGCTGGTGTTTGCTGCAGAAAAACGTTTTATGACTTCAGTTTACATTTTTTTTAATTGCTTGGTTGAAAGAAACTTTGAATTCAAGAATAATGAATAGCTCAATATTTATGATTACTACGTTAGCATTCATTTATCCGTTAACTTTTATAAATATCTCTTATGAATTGCAAAGCTTGTCAAATTGCCATTTTCTATGACTTGAAGGGCTTAGCTTGTCTTTGCTGATTTTAACGCATTTTCTTTCAAATATATTTTGTATTAGAAGGAAATTTCTAAACGATTCATTCTAAATTTATTTGTTAAATCAAATTTGGACGTTGTTATAAAATTTCAATATTTGCTTTGCAGATTTATATGTGAATGAATTTTGGGAAGATCCAGTGCTTAACTACGAAGTACTCCTCCCATGTAACGGCAATTTAAGTTTTGATCATAGCATTCAAGAAAGTATTTGGATTCCTAACACTTGTTTTGTCAACTCGAAAAGAGCGCTTATCCATAGCTCGCCATTTCGAAATGTATTTCTTATGGTCTTTCCAAACGGTACGTGAAGTGTTTCTAAGCTTTCTCTTTTAAAAAAATAAAGTAATGGTAAATCTAAAGAAAATTCCTTCTTTTTTTATTGGTAAAAGAGATTGCAACACTTCATATTTTTAACGAAAAACGTTCTCAGTTATTACATTTAAATTTTGAAAGAGCCTTTCTTTTTTCCGTAAATTTGCTATTTGGAATTTCAGGCTCGATATGGTCATGTTGGCGTATTAAGAGCACGGGTCCGTGTCATATGGATTTGAGTAACTTTCCAATGGATTCTATATCGTGTATGCTAACGTTTGAATCCTATAATTACAACATTCAGGAAGTACGAATGAAATGGAACGAACCACATGATGTATTAATGTTTAAAGATATTGAATTACCGGATTTCACTTTGGTCAACTACACAACCTCTGTCACTGAAGCTGTAATTTCCTCTTTTTTTTTAAATTTAGAAATTTTAAGTCTTTTGTATCAGTTTCAAATTAGAATTTATCACCAAGTTGACACAGTAAATTAACATTTGTAGGAGTATGCAGCAGGCCTATGGGATGAACTTACTGTTTCATTCACATTTAAAAGAAGATATGGATGGTACATTTTGCAAGGTAAGAATGAACTGCACTCTTTAACTTCCTACGGAAGAACTGCCATCGAGATTATTGGTGATTTGATATCGTTCAGGATATATCCCAACATATTTAACAATATTCATCTCATGGATACCATTTTATATGAGTCCACGAGCAATGCCTGCTCGAACAATGATTGGCGTCAATTCTCTTCTTGCAATGACATTCCAATTTGGAAACATTATACGGAATTTGCCACGAGTATCATACATTAAGGTGAATTCCCTAAATATTTTCATGCTATTCGTTTAAATTTTGAATGTTGGTTTAACTAAATTCTTAGGTTTCTAAAACCAACAGCGAATATTAGATTTTCTTTTGAAAAATTTTTAACTGCAAATTTTAAAACTTCTGAAGTTCCTCTAAGCACCCCAACTAGCACATGAATTAATGAAGCTTTTATTGCAGGCAATTGATATATGGGTTTTAAGGTAAGCGTACATGTCAGTTGCTCCAAAAATTTTTTAGAAATTAAGTTTCCAGAAAGTTGATATCTTCTTTTATCAAGCAGTAACTTAGAAGAGGTAGTTTTATTTTCGTATTCTTTTGAAATTTATGCACCAACCGATGAAAGGATCGGATCCTGTCTTTGAATGTCATCGTGTCATGACCAGAATCTTTTTTTGTTGTTGGATGTGTTACATTCGTTTTAGGAATAAATGCAGTATTAACAACACAGGAAAGAATGTTATCTAATATAAGATTATTAACAGAGATTTTCAAAAGCATAAATTGGCGACTAAGCTGAATCAAATCAAACTGTTGAAAACTTTTTACAGCTCTCTGTAGTGAATTTCATACAAGTCTAAAATGTCTTTATCAAAAACTAGTGATCTAAAAATTTCTAATTTTTTAAGAAAGAAAATAAAATATTTTGAAGAGAAGGAACATGAAATGTTTTTATAGTGGAATGACCTTCATATTCGCGTCGCTAATCGAGCTTGCGATGGTTGGCTTTATGAATCGACATGAAGGTCGAGCAGATACCAAACCGAATGATATGCAAAAAAAAGTTACTTTTCTACTTTTTGTATTAGTAAAATCTAGAGCGAAAAATTGAACAGCAATCTCCTCGGGCATTTTCATGATGCTAATAACGAACCGTCATGCTGCATGCATCTAATGATCATGTATGTGACCTCAGTTCTCTAAATGAACATAAAGAGGTATGTAACACGTATGCCACGTGCATACTTTAACCGATTAAGTTCATATTTCTTAATTATTCCCTTTAAAATAATGTTCAAAAAAGATTTAAATCAGTACCCTTATCGATGAATGCTATTTAGACTATCATTTTCAGAGAAAATCTTCCACTCTGGAAAGTGAAAAACTAGACTTATATTCACGGATAAGTTTTCCTTGTAAGTTAATTACGTTGTAAAATCGTATATGCTAATTTTATCTCAATCCCAAATTCTTTTGACTTTATTATTAGCTAACATTCAAAAAGAAAGCTTTAAATTAACTGTTTTGTCAGAACGAGAAATCCTCTTCATTCTCGCTTTCAAATAGAATTTGCTCTTCTGACATCGGATATCAATAGAAAATTTCGTATCAAAAATTGGTATCAAAGCACAGTTCTCATTTAGAACAAATATAACAGAATAGATATTTCACGAATTTCCAAATTTCTAGTTAATGCTAATAATACCATCACATGATGATAAGCGTTGATTCAATGATTTGTGATGTAATTTAATGAAATTTTCAGTGGTATATGCAACGTTCAACGTGATATATTGGGGTTATTATATGAATGGACTAATTTTACAATAAACATGCCTCACGTCAAAATGCCTTTTGCAAGCTCCAAAAATATCTGTTACGACTGTGCCTTTCTTTTTGATTTAATGTTTGACTTCAATTGTCACTTGGTTTTCTTACGTTATTGCAACACAACAGTTGTATATTAAATCAATCATAACAACAGAGAAACATGGCAATATCCGAACTTTCGTCTTCACCAGGTAACCAGTAGCCTAAGAGCACTAATTTCGTGTCGCTCATATTACTCATGCCTTTTTAAAGATCACAGTATTATGGTTCCAATTGCTATCAGCGATCATATTTTATTCTACACAGTAATTTGGAAGTTAAACATTTGGGAGCGTTTGGGATAATCGAATTGAATTCCGAAGTAGCTAAACTTTTCCAAAAGTAATTTTCGAAGTTTCCAAGAATAGCTCCTCCAAACTTCGTAATCTGTAGTACAAACGGAATTTTGAAGAATTTTCAATAAGCAGTGAATGGTTGTTATTGAAAAATGCGTATTATGATACGTGACAGCCCCACTTTTACATAGTGAATGTCTAATTTAACATATACAAAGAAGTGCAAATATAGTAAGTAAAAAAGTAGCGCGTAAGGATTTGGTACTTCAAAAATGTGAACGATGTGCGGAATAAAAACCACTGTTACAATAAAATATATATTTACGTGATGGCGTAGTTGGTCAAGGTTTCTCAGTGGATTATCAACACTTTTTCTTGTATGTGTACGAAAGTGATATTACTTAAACATTAGGCATTGCGTCATCGTAGGAAACGCCTTGCAAAATGTTTAGAAGGAACTGAAGGAGAATCACATAGGGATAATCTCAATATTATGCACTAATGGTATTGCCTTCATTAAGCGCTAAATAATTGTTCACAGATTATTTCCTTAGTCCGATTAAGCCTTAACAAATCTGAGATATACGAAGGTGTGGTTCCTTTCAAGAAGCAATATGGAATTCTAAACAACAGCTTCCTAAATGTCCATCAATCTCACTTCAAGTAGCAAAATGACGGCGATAAGACGAAAAAAGCACGTTCAGTTTGTATCGGCGCATTTCAACGGAGCAATGCCTTCTACAGTTCCACCCAATTCCTCATTTCTAACAAGCAATTATTGCTGTTGATGAGATTCGACTAGAAATTTCGCTGTGTGATGTCATCAGACAGAATGAATCTGGCAAATTCAACCGCCTTGTAAGTATTGCGCTCAATCCTCAAATTGGTTTTGGATTGAAACTACTCGTAGAAAACTACGTCACTGTTGTTTGCATCCAACCCTATCTTCATCCAACATCAACTCCCACGCACTTATATATATATATATATATGTGCCAGACGTACACGCTCATTTCATTCAGACAGAGCGGAGCCGTGCTGCCTAGCATGTGAAATTTCTGCATTCGTATGTGTGTGTGTGTGTGTGTGTGTGTGTGTGTGTGTGTGTGT
>JABVXW010000106.1:0-160673 GCA_013365375.1 Litomosoides brasiliensis | reverse complement strand
CTTTTCATTACTAACACAATCAAAACAAAAAAAATATCATACTAAAAATGTCATTTCAAATACATCCCATAACATTTCTTTGAAATACTTTCATAATCGTTAAGCCAATTTCGCGTGCGTGTGTGTGTGTGTGTGTGTGTGTGTGTGTGTGTGTGTGTGTGTGTGTGTGTGTGTGTGTGTGTGTGTGTGTGTGTGTGTGTGTTTACAGTAATAGAATGAATGTAATGACTAAAAATTAATTAAGAAAGAAATCGAATAAGTGAAACTAATAAAGATCAATCATAAACTAAATACTTGCGGCGTATTCCTTGTGAAACGCAATAAATAAACTCTATCGATTAGAATTCGACATTAACGACCGATTCATAAATAAATATATAAAATGAATGTGTCATAAAAGAGACAATGCATCATTGAATTATTAATTTAGTCCACTTCAACCAAATTTACGAAGAGTTATCATTCAAATGATAAGGCATAAGTATGATAAATTAGTAAGTTAAAAGGGATTTCTAACATTTAAAGCAATTAAATTCACTTCAAGTCAATAATTAACTTCCAAATTAGAAGTGAAATGAATTTAATTTGATTTAAATTAGTATGAATTTAAATGGAATTTGAAGTTGTCTTCTAGCTTTATGAGTTAAATATTGAATTTTGAGGAAAGGCCGCATGGAAAAAAGAGTGAAAATTATCCTAACTTATTTTAACTTCTCCTAACATCTCTCTCATTCTCTAAAACAAAGCAATTATATTCGAATTGTTAGGATTTTAAAATTCTTTTGAATTCTTTGCAAATTCTTTTCATTCTATTTCCACGATGATTCATTTCTCTGTACGTCACATGTACGTGATTTGCTGATCTTAGAGAAGGTCGAGGTTATCATCAGGATTTTTTGTCTTTGAAAAATTTTGGCACAGTTCAAGGTCACATAGGAATAGATCCTACCTACCTACCTAACTCGGATAGTGAAGTTCCCTCCCTACAGGGAGCATTCGCTCGAGTGGGGAAAGTCAATATTTGAAAAAAATATTCCTACAATTTGTACCACCTGTAGCGAAATTTTCACATATTTAAAAGCCAGTTATGAGTAACAGGTTAACAGTATTAAGTAACAGTATTTTAGTTATTAAGTAATAGTGTTAAGTTATTAAGTAACAGTATTTTAGTTATTAAGTAATAGTATTAAGTTATTAAGTAACAGTATTTTCTTAGCTTTTGTGGAATTTAAAAAATTTCGAAATTTGTTCAAAATGAAATTATAAATTCGTAAAAAAAAATGACAAAAGCACTTAAAATGTTAAGGTAAATGAGTGGCGTAAACATTCCTTCGGAAAAAATCACTTCTTTCTAACAATCCTTTCTACCACTTTTACTTTTTTCCTAAAATTACCAATAACAACAACACTTAACATAATTTGCCACTGAGTTGCTCTTTTCAAAATTATTTTATGCTTTCAAATTTCACTATAAAAATTAAATTTTATAAAAATTATTAAAATATCAAATAAAAAACATTTAAATGAATAAAAATAACAGTCACAGCAATTTCAACTTTTTCTTTCATAAATCTCGAAATATCTGCAATATTAGAAATTTATTTGTCACAGTGTGTTTATGTATTCGAAATTATCATATTATCAATCTCTTCCATCAATTGCAACGCTTCTTTTAACTTTTAAAATTTGAAAGAATTGTCTGGAGGATTGAGATGTGACATTACATCTGTCTCCGTATGAAAGTAACAATTGAGTGTTAGCCAAAGTATAGTAAATTAGTAAACCAAAATTGCAAACAAATATTTGAGAGATCTCGGGACTTTTATTTTTCCATTTTAAAATGGTACTTGCTTTTTTTTAAAAAAAAATATTAAGCAAACTTTTGCTACATATATTCTCAATCAGATTGTTTCATCAAGAAAGTGATATCGGAAAGAGAGAGAAGTTTTATTTAACGCTTTCACTTACGTGAAAAGATGAGATAAGAAGGTGAAGAAAATTTCAAATTCAATTTTTATTAGTCAAATTCAAATTTCAATTTAAGAATGAATTTAAGAATGTAGCCAATCGGAAAAAGGTAATGTAAAACTTCATTACTTCAAGTATTGTTTTAAAGAGAAGAATGACTTGTAGTTGGCGGAATCATTTCAATTTCCATGAAATTAACAGCAAATTGAAACAGTTACGGTGACTGAACAATAGTGAAACATAATGAACTGATGAGGTTTAGCTGATAAAGTAAGTTAATTAATTATGAAATCTTCTTGCTCGATGATGTTGAAGATGGAAATTTCGAAAAAGCAGGAAAGGTTGTTTGCTGTCCACTCATCGGTCAATCTATTAGCATACTTCCTATTGAATGTCCACTCACCCGGTCAGTATTAGCATATTGCAAGTATTATCTTTGCTGTGCTTGAAGTAGTTCAGAGTAGATGACTCATTAAATTGTTTAAATTTATTACTACTTCCATTCTAATTAATTTTCTTACAACACATCATTACTGATAATTTATGATTACAATTTCTTTTCAATCATTTCATTCAAAATATATTCTTTCAGCACACAATTACTGTAATCTAATAGTTACAGATCATAGTTCATTAGATCGATCGCTAGTCGATCTAACTGCTACAACTCATGCAACGTCTAACAAATTGAATATATCATATATTCGAACTTTTAATTTGAAATACAAAAAAATGAAATAGGAGAGCAGGAGAACAGAAGAGAGAGAGAGGGGGGGGAAAGTAGGCGAAGTGAATAAATGAAATGAAATACAATTAATGAAAGGGAAAGAGGGGGAAAAAAGCAGCTGGAGGACGATTTCACACTTTTAAGTATCACTTGAAATAGATGGACCAATTATTAATAAAGCATACATTCGCATTCTTGTAAAACAATAAAATAATCAATAACTGTTATGTCTTAATTAATTAGTGCAATTAAGTTAGTACGACTTCTTATCTAAATAAGTATCTTACCATTCGTCCTCTTAAAATTATATACTACTTCTTCATCCTACTAGTGAAATTAATTTCTCTTTCAGAACTAACCATTTCTTCATAGCCAGTCCTTTGCCTGTTTTTCTTTTCTTCTTTTTTGGCGAATGAAACTGAAACAATTCTGTCAAATTTACGAATTAAAGATTAATTTTGTTGACGTAATTATTAATATTTGCATTTGTTAAATAATATTTACTTTGTTTGTTCGACAGTTTTTTCAACAAATAGTTGACAATAACAAAAAGGACAATTTTCTTCGTTTCTATTTTTCCTCTCAAAAATCAAATCAAAAAAAATCACACAAAAAATAAATTTATGTATTTGAAAAGAAAGGTGCGAACAATTGAAATTACAGAGGTAGCAGAGCGGCTCCGCTTAAGTCTCAGATTAATTCGTTACGGTAAACAATCGATTGAAATGTTAAATGAAAATGAAATGAAACGAACTGTTTTTTTTTATGCCAAATTTTTGAAAAAAAAAACGAAATGATAGCCTGCAAATTTTTCATTGTTTTACGCAATTATTAGAAAATGTTGAAAATTTCCGCGTTTTTAGGATTGTAACGTACATTTTATTAAACTGTACAAATAGATTTTAAAATCGATGAGTTAAATTTGTATATGAAAAATGGACAAAATTACTTAAATCAATGAATACGACCAATTAGAATGAAATTTCATTTCCAATTATATTATTATTAAAAACTATTTAGCGCAATTATTGTCATCAAAAAGTTCAATAAATTTAATCGTAGAATAAATTAAAGGGAAAAGATGAGAGATAAAAACTTCCTGATAAGCCTTGATATTTATTTACTAAGCCTTGATAGGTATGATTAGGTAAACACGTTCATTTGACGTAATGCGAGAGAGTTTTGTTATTACTCACCTAAATTTAGGACAAATTGGTAAGCTAATAAAGAAGATGCTTAAAAGAAAAAATAAACAGAATAAAATAAAGAGACGACGATGGTGACAACGATAGTGATAGTGATGATAATAATGATAATGATAATAGTGATAGTGATAGTGATGATGATAATCAAATTATGAAATAATGTATCGGCGGGATGAGAGAGACTTTCTCCTTTACATTCTCTTTCCTGTTTTCACAGCTGATTTTTTCATTTCATCCATCATCACTGTCACCATCACTGTCATCTTTGTCATATCACATCAGCTTACTGCCATCTCCAATATTTCAACTCTCTCTCCCTCCCCCTACCCCCTTTTCTCCTTCTCCTCCTCCTCCTCTCTCTTTCTCTCTCTCTGTCCCTCTCTCTATCTTGGCTGATATTGAAAAATAATTGAAAGTGAACGAAATTGATTTTCAACAGCGCTTTTTTTTCGATCAATTATTTCTGTCATTTCAATTCATTTTACATTTCTATTGCTTTTTTCTCGCTTCTTTTCTCAACTTTTATAAAATTATTTAAGGAAAATTAATTGAACTTAAATTGACAACTTAAATTAATGATAATTGAGATTAGAAGTTAAAATTTTTTTTTAATAATTTCAAGATATTTAACAATGATTTTGATTAATTTGAAATTTCACCAATTAAATTTATCAAATTCGAAATATGACAAAAAATCTTGAAGTTTTGCAAATCAAAATAATTTGTTTACTTTTTTTTGTATAAAAAAATTTCATCAAATTATTTATTTGTCTTCTAAGCTGAACGATTAATGATCAGCACTGATAAACAGCTACTGAGCAGTGATAATGAAAAAAAGAAGAAAGGAAAAAAAATTTTCTTCTAATCAATTAAACTTTTTGTTAGTGATAAATTACATTTTGTTGCTCTTTCACATTTCTATTTGCTAATTAAAAAATTTGAAAGGAATGAGCTGATTTGATTTTAAATTATATTTTGTGAAAGTATGATGAGAGAATGGAAATTGAAATTATTCAAATGTATTTTTCCATCAGTGTTAATTCATAGTAAGGTGTAAAATTGATTATTAAGTTGAATTTAAGGTATATACTATCGGTGAGTATTTAACGTACTTATTCTTTGCGCCACCAACTCATATTTTTTTGAAATTTTTTCGAATGAACAAATATTTTGTGAATTTTTTCTCCTCACTTTTGCTAAACCATTTTTCATATTAATTCGTATTTCCTCTGATATTTGCTATCATATCAGTGGAAATACTTAGTTCATCTTTTTATCATTCAATGAAGTACAGAAACCATGTTGAAAAGTTACATTCTTTTTACTTTAATTTAATTAAAATCTTTTTGAAATCAAAAATTTTAAGAGAAACGGCAATTTTGATGGTTTCTGGAAAATTGTGAAGTTTCTATAAATGAATGGATAATTTTTTCATCCTTTCATATCACTGATACTCCAAGCGTACATAAATTTAAAAATAAAAAAAAAGCGAATTGAATTGATAACAAATGAGAGAGGCCCTTTTTTACTTAATTCTTTGGAAAGAAAAAAAAGGAAATGTAAAATAAGACATTCGTCCATTCATTTGTCCATTTCATTTAAACTATTAGGGAAGAAAAAAGGAAATGTAAATTTAAAAGAAAATTGAATTGAAACGTTTGTTCTTTCCTTGAGGATACGAATAGAAGCAGAAAGGCATCACTTCCTCTTTGAAATTATGTCTTTTGAAGAATTTTAAAGTGAAATTAAAAATGCCTTCAAAATGAATGGAAAAAGCGAAACATTTAAAATTTCTTCTTTCCTTTCTTTGTTCCTAAACTGTTTTTGAATTTCAATAAAAATTATTAATGACTGTACGGTGTTATTTCTGTAAATGACAGTTTTTATTGTAAGGAGAAAAAAGCAAATGTACAACTGGCCAAATAATAATTTGTGCCGATCGATATGAGAAGACGATCAGTTCAGTAAAACTGATTATTTATTGCTCCTTCATTTCTTGAAATTTTACAAAAATTTCAAATAACCAGTGCACTTATATTTCTTGTGCAAAAATTAATATAAAAATGACGATAATGTCAATTAGCCATTTGGAAATTTCAACTTTAAAATATTTTGCACTCATTGAAAATCATGAAAACTATAATTAAGATTATGATTATCATAATAGTTCCATTACTGCATGATGCTCATTAATACCGGCAGCAACAATGATATCATAATTGATAATAACTTTTATCATTGTAATGATACATTATAATACATGCGTGTGGTGAATTCTAAATTTTGTTAACTTCTTCAACAATGCTGTAAATGGCATCTTTTAAGCGAAGGTAAGTACGACATTTCTCGTACGTGCCAACTTTGATAGCATTTGTTACATAAGCAATTGTGAGGTCATTCCGATCGTCGTGAATGACTTGTTGACAACCGAAACTTGAATGGCCATATAAATGTGTTACCTAGAAAGATGGCGTGAAAAGTAAGCGAAGTAGCAAATGGATAGCTTATTCGTTATCTTTAAAAGTGATGGTTTGTAATTATAGAAATTTCAATTTAAATCGAAAATTTAAATCTTCAAGATGAATTTAAAAAAACGAACGTGCGGTTGATTGATGAAAACTAAGATGGCAATGCTTTTTGTTAAATGTTTTATTGTACATACATCTGTGCTATTATCGTAAATTTTTCTCAAATGAAGTTGTGTTGCAGGTGACAGCAGCTTACCTGTCATGAACTGCAATATATTAAGCATGTTGAAATAATTAGTCGAATAAATGCAGCAAATTTAGATGTAATGATTTGAAAGATAATTTGTAAAATTTAGGCCATCGAAAATGATTATCAAACATTGCAGGAAGACCTTCGAAATAGGAAAATTTTAAGTTATCGAATAAAATTTGCGAGTACTGTAATAGCGCGTTACTGTAAAATACAGTATAATTGACCGTATGAAACATTTTCGCTAAACTTCTAGCGTTGCCAAATCCATGATATAATAAATGGTGAAAATTTGGATTGTTAATTTGTAGTGGTGCAGTCGGATCTAACCAATTTAAATTGTGCATCACTTTGTACATTATTGACTTCTGCAATTATATGAAATGCCAATTAAATTGAATTGAATCAAGAAATGATTGTTTTTGGCATGAAATCAAATCAAAAGTTTATGTTAAAATTGAATTTATCTGAGTACCAATTTTGTAATGTAAAATTTAAATGGGTTTCCATGTCATACTTTATATAAAGTTGAGCTAAATAGAATATATACCTTAAGCGTGGAAAATTGAAATAACAGAGTTTGTAATAGATAAGGAGTTTGATAAATTTCACTAAGAATATCAGACCAAGAAGGCATTACTATTCGGGCCACTCGATATTCTTCTGTCACTGTTAAACCGATCGAATAATCAATTCCTGGAATTAGCAGAAGACGAGATTTTCCTGAGAATTAATATCGGAAATCCACTTAAACTTACTACATACCAAATTGTGATGCTATTTCATCATGAAAATATTGTTGTACGCCGCGTTTCTGCTTATCGATACGTCGAATTAATTGATCAATAAGCCAGTAGTATGAAGATCCGTAACAACCGGATTCTTTTCCCGATAGCCATTTCGGTTGCTCATTCTCGATAACTTTTCTATTAGAGAGGTAAAATAACTCACTTTTACCTTTATGCACAATTAATCCTAGAAAGGTAGAAAAAAAGATCAGCACTCGCAGTTCTAATTTGTTGTCTAACTTTACCATTTTGAAAAATGGACTTATTAGTTGGAAACTTTTAATAGAAATATTTTCACTACACATACCCTATCGCTTGATGGTTGTCAGCAATTTCCAAATCAATCGGTTTGTCCAGGTAAATCAAACCTGCCTAAGCAACGTCTTGCTCATGTAAGTAATAATTCATATTTAATAATTGCAAAGGAAAAGAGTAATTTTTTAGATTGCAAAGATATGAACAAATATCAAAAAAAAAGAAAAGTATTAAATTTAATTTAAATTTTATGCAACAATATCATACCGTATGTGATAGTAGCATTTTGATGGTAATGTTAGCCTTACCATTCCTACCAAAATTAGGCCAATACTTGACAATCGGATCGTCGTAATTTGCTAATTTCCTCTCCACAAGTAATGCGACACACAATGTCATCACTCGTTTTAAGCATGAAAATGTTGCTGTGATCGTATCCTAAAATGATTAATTAACAAAATTTAATTAGTAATTACGAATTAACATCTTCTACACTATTCCGCCTATGTTTCCAGTGATTATACATTATCAGTAACATCCATTTAAATATTCATCTACAACGAATTTAAATAAATAAAAAAAAAAATAAAGCAACGCTTACTCTTTGCCATTTCCTGGCTGCTTGCCCATCTGCATAACCACCCCAAATATCGAGAACCTTTTTACCTCTAAAATAAACTGCTAATGCTGCACCTCCACGTTCCCAACCATCGACAAAATTTTTCCTACAAAATATATTAGTTATTGAAATGAGTAGCTAAATTTTAGTATAATTATTCATCAATTAAACTTTTGTAACACAAAATTGCAGTAATAACTTTAAAAAGTTGAAAATTTTATAAGTTAACTTTGTTAGTAAACTCTAAAGGATACTTTAAAAGAAAGAATAATAAAATAACTACTTGAAAATGTTTGAAATCGATTGAAACCGATCATCGATCGTATCGTAATCAAAATGTAACGGTAATTTCGTGTACAAATTATCATTTGTATAGATGCAAATAGCATAAATGATAACAGCGATAGTGATAATGTGAACTTTTTTCGGGACAGCCATATCAGTGAACATTAAATGTGAGTGATAAGAAGTGATAAGAACAGTTGGTTAGCATTCGACAAAAATGCAGTAAAATGCAGTACTCACTTCACTTCTTTAAATATTATCGCTTTTTGATAATAACTAATTGTTTGATTTATCTTTTCATATGCTCTGGGAGTTACTCATCTCGTCGAGAAATACCGGGACACAAGCTAACCGATCAATAGTGCACATGTCAACTGAAATATTTGAAATCTATCTCAATTAGTAAAGGGGAGGGGTGGAGAAGAATGAATCAGTAATGAACTGTTAACCTCAATGACTCATTCAAAACTATTAAATTTTTTATTTATTTCATAGGTACATGTGACAGGAGCGAAAGGTAACATTGTGATAAGGATGCTTATCTCAAAATACAGATGATTAAATGGATGAGTCAAGTTGAATGAAAATCAAAATTCAACCATCTAAATAGGTACCGTTTATTTTAGCTGCCTTCCGTTGGGCTTTCTAAAGTTTTCAAAATAAACTTTGAATTTAATTTGAATAATTAAATGGCAACTTTATCCTTACTTATACTTTGCAACAATACAATCTCATCAATTTCATTTTTAATTGAAACTAAAAGTTTTACAGATTTGTTGTGTATGTTCACCTAAACATCAATATTAATTCATAAAATGAATTTCACTATAAAATGCCATGATTTGTACTATGCGGTAGCAATACTGATAAGGTGATAATATGATAACAGTGCAATGCAAATGTGAGAGAAATGCTTTAATGAACAACTGCTGATTACCTTTTACATTTTGATCGTTTGATACGGCACATTTTAAACGAAGCATTAGTGATCATAAGTCTGATAAGGAATTCGATAGAAAAAATTTAATTTAAAATTTCAAAAGTTGTTTCGTGGCTTTCTTACGTTCCAATAAATAAATGTTTCATTCATCCTTTGATTTCATTTTTAAATAATAAAATCCATCACGCCATTTTATGACGTTTGATAAATTAACCTTACAACAAGGTAATATGAGAGAATGCATCTCTAGCAATATGAGAAGCATATTTCTATTGAATTTAAAATTTATTTTGATCATTTTCAATTTAAGTTTTGATGGTAAAACATGCGACAAAGCCTGTAAAAAGCACGAAATATTTCATTTCCGTTTAATTTTAATTTATGTTAATTAAGTTAGGCAAATTAAAAGTATTCATTACAAACAATGATTTTTTCTTTCCTTGAACGAATGCAAATACTTTGTGAAAGACCGAAAAGGCAGTATTGTGAGAGAAGGAGAAAGTGAGGGGGAGAGAGAGAGAGAGAGAGGGAAACGGAGGAAGAGAGATGGCGAAAGTTGATTACTTAGAAAGACAGATAGATAATTATATCATTCTGAATTGTCGTCGTGTTTTTCGTAATTTCAATAGTCGTCGGCGTCTTTTAAATCCTTTACCCCATGCGCCAATTACAAATGATTCAATTTCACAGTGATTTTCACCGCGCAAAATACGAAATGTGCCGTTTTCACCCCAATTAGAACCCCAAGAATTAGCGGCAATCCAATATTTTACCGGTAGTCCTGTTGAATAATCTACGCCCCACCTGAAAATATTCCTGCGGTTTTCGTTTCAACCAGAAATCATCGAATAGCGAAAAATTTTGAATAACACCGAGAAAAAATCCGAAATGAATAATCACTTTATTAATCTTTAATTATTTGATAAGAATTTAATTTAATTACTTCAATCGTATTCTCCGATGTAATTTTAATTTCATCCTTGTCGTCCAAAAAACAAAGTTTCCTTGAGAAGGATTTAATTAATTACGATGTAAAATGCCTACCCAAGAAGTCGAACCGAATGATATCCTTTCGCTTCTTCCCTAACTGTTGGTAAATGTTTGTAAACACCGCCACTGCAATGTTTAAATATTGCTTTGTTTAAAATCTTAATGATTATCCTCTCAAATTATTGAGCCTTAAATTGTCGGATAGATAAAGGAAAACGCCTCAAGTCATTCTAAGGTTTGATATTTCACGTGCCAATCGTCTTTATGGATACTTTTTAATTTGATTAATGCTGTAATTCTTAAGCATCAAATTTGTTTGAGTAAAGAAGTTTGTCCTTTTGATTGTCATTGATTGCATAGCAAATTGCTTAAATGAAAAATCAATGAGTGATAAAGTTATTATCAATGAAGTGATTTATGATTTACCTGTACATGAAGAAATCGCCGTACACAAGAAATGTTGCTTGAACAGGACCGTTTGTTAATATTTCAGACATAATATCTTTCTCTTTGCTTGAAACTCTGTAAAAGCGATTGTTAAAATTTTGAAAACGTTACATTTCACACGCATAAATTTTAATAAACAAAAAAGAAATGAATGTATATTTTACCTGTGGAATGGTTTAGTTATAGGAAAATGTGTTTTACCTGTAGGATGGTGTTGTACGATACATTCGCGAATCACTATGACCACTTGGACACACTCGTTCACTTGCATGTCTAGACTTTTGTATTTGACATATTTCAGGCTTGCGTGTAATTCCGCTAACGTATGGATAACACTCTTCGCTTACAACTCTGTAACGTTTTTTTCAATTAAATTGAATAAGTAAAATTACAAATTCTGAAATGTTGTATTTGCACCGGCGGGTTAAGTGATATTTTTGCTGGATGCAACGAACCCAAACTTTCGAATATACCACCAGGCTCGGTCCAGGTAACCACCTTCGCAACCTTTTTGTCGATGCTGATTGCACGAGAGAAATTGCTGAACCGAAAGTAAAACATTTTGTCGACCGCCTGTAATTAACGCCAAACGGTCAGCTGATGTGGCAGCTGTCGATTGCGCCCATGAACTGTAAGATCAATTGCTAAATGAGTTAATTTAAATGAAAATAAAAAATTGCAGATTACTTCAACATTATTAATAATTCGATTTCGTTCCTGCACATTGACAATTCCGCCTGGAAACAGGAGGACTAAGGATGAAATATGATGATAGGGATGTTGATACTTAATATTCCTTTACCTTGCACAATCCCCCTGATCCTGAATTGGATGTATAAAGTCGGGCCATTTCTGCCGTGCGTCAAAAGTTGTTGGTAATTCACGTGGCTTGACAATCATTTCATTCATATTCTACAAGTGGTTTTTTTTAAAAACTTTCAACAATTTCCTAATAATTTCCTTTTAAGAAATATTTTTTATGCAAATAGAAGAGACGTAGTAGTTGAAAGTAATACTGAAAATAGAAATGATATTAAAGAGTAGCGAGGAGAGTCGGTGAAAAAAATTATAGTAATTAATTAAATGATAGACCTGAACACTTCGTTCCGGAAAAAGTGTTCCAAGGCGATGACGTATTCCATCTTCCAACGTACGTCCCCAAAATTGCGAGTAATTTCGTGCTGTCCAACTAAAAGAAACATATTTCACATAGTTTTTGTTAACTGTGCAGGTATGCCATTCTGCGTTGCTTCCATCCAGCAATGTTTCACTCAGAAATTAAATAACAAACGATTAATTTAATTTTAAATGATTGAAGTTTACAGTTAAATTTACAGTTTAACATTCTCAAAATTGGATTTCGAAGACTTTGATAACAGCAATAAACGAGTAACTTGCACAAATTGTGTTATTTAAGCTTCTAAACAACTGAAATTAGTCAAAATGAAATCTAAAAAAACCATAATTAGCAACTTTTTACTATTTCATTGTAATCATTGCTTAGTCAAAAGTTTCGAAATGACTTAATTAATTAAATTTTAGATTTAAAAACAAATCAATAAATAACTACTGTGAAACTTTCAATAGTAACTAACTAACGTGTATCGTCCGTTTTGAATTTTCAACAATAAATCTTCTTGAATTAGACATGGCGCATTATCACATCTCCATTGCTTCTCACTGCACGTACTGTAAAATTTTAACACGTATTTTTACGTTATTTCTATTTGATATGAAACGATGAAAAATGTTTCGCTCAAATTAAGCTAAGATGGAATGTGCTTTATTTGGAAGTATAATTTTACATCGATTTATTAATAAGCGATCGCTTTCCATATTTGATGTCAAATTAATTCAATTGTGGCGATGTTGATGGGAGAAAACTTTTTATAATTTAAAATGTATAATTTAAATAGTTCTAGAAGAACGAAAAAGAACCGAAGTGCATTTGTGCAAAGTTGCAAATTATAACTAACAATCGAAGAAATTCTTAAGTTTCATTAAAATTTAAATTTAGAAATATTTCATCTGAAATGCTAAACTGTTCCATCGAAAAGGGATGTGTTATTTTTCAGGTCGCTAAAGGAATTTGTCTTTCAACTAATTATATTGTTGTCCTAATTACGTCAGCTCATGTTACGTGACATTTAAAACAGTGATCAATGACAGAGAGAAAAAAGACACAGAAGGAGAGAGAGAGAGAGAGAAAAAATTTGGTGGAATTGATACGATAATTTTGGTAAAAATAGCGTAAAATGTTTTCTTTTCGCTTGTAATTAGAAATTCGTGACAAATTAAAAGTGAAGAAAGTTAAAGTTCAAGTCATGAAATTTAGTGCTTAGTTTCAGGATGGAACCGATTTAGAATGACATCGTTTTCAGGATAGAATGAATTACGTCATTTTCAGGTTTGAACAGAATTATAGTGATGACAAAAAGGAATTTGATGTGATATGGAAATTTTAAAATTATTAAAAACAGCAAAGTGTGCCTCTTAGCTACTAAAGTGCTAATAAAACAGTCGACAAAAAAACTTTCAATTTGTAAATTACCTTAATTATAAGCTTAATTTTTTTGTATATTTCAAAATGTGGCAGTTTGACAAAAATTTGCAAATAACGTTGAATCACTGATATTTGATAATTTCAAAGTCAAATTCAATGAATTCGATTTAGATGAAAAAAAAGTTCGTTCTTAGCTCCATACATTAGAATTAAATGAGCAAAAATTCAATTTCACTTTTTCGATTCAAAGTTTTAATAATTGAATTTTACGTTTGATGCATAATTAGCAATCAGTCAATTCTGATAATTAGCAAAATCCAAAAATTTTTCATATTTTTTTATTTTAATTTCTTCGTTTCTTACGGTATTGTATTCTAATTTGACTCTTTTTCCTCCTACTGCGTTCCATTTAATCATAATCAATATTTTGTCTTTTCCGATAAAATACTTTACGTTTTAAAAAAAACGGTGAAAATACTTAAATCTTGTAATTATAAATAATTTCTATAAATTTTTTCTTTGGATTAAATTTAAAGCACAATTTACGAGTTGCATTAAAGGTAATCTTAATTCTACTGAAAATATTTTAATTTCTTTAATACTATGCTACGTCATTTACGTGATAGTTAGTAAACGTTTCAATTTCAATTTATCCTTTCTTCTCCACTCAGAGCTCTCTGTTTACCTTAAATTTTTTACTTAACTTAAAGGAAAAGAAAGAGAATGAACCATTTGTTGCAATTTTTGATGATTACGTCGTTTTCTGAGTATGCTCTTCCATCGTGGACACAATCTGAATACTATAAAATTAGCAGTATTTGATATTCAACAACCCTACCTCTCTTTACCTGCCTCACCTCTGTCAAGCATTTTAAATCTAAAATCTGAATACTCATATTTGATAATTGCATGAATCATATGAGTGTTTCGAAAAGAAGGTTAAAAAGGTTTCGTCTATTATTATAAAAGTTTTATCATCACTCTGTAATTTAAATTAAAAATCAAATATCTAAATAATTGAATTTATTAAAGCATCCAAATAGCAGCAGTATTTGAAAATTTTTGTGATAAAAATATATTTCGGATAATATGGATTCTTTTGATTTGATTATACTGATAAGAGTTGCTGACGTAGTAAATTTTTGTTACCTGCAAACTAACAATGTAATTGATCCAATTAATTAATTCTATTGTAATTAATTAATAATTAAACTAATTAATTAATAACCAAATAATTGTGGTTTGATAATGCGTAATTAATAATTAAATAATTGCAATTAGATAATGTAACTAGTCGACCTATTGCCTTTATTTCTTAATCCTAATTGAACCGTTTCAATTACATTAATAAAATTATTGCTATTAAAAAGTTCTAAATTAAAAGCCAAATTAATTAAAAAATTAAAATAAGAAAAAATAAGGGTAATAGGTCGATATATTTTTGTGTAAAAAATGATGCAGAACAGAATGCAGCATACATACACCTGAAAAAATCGTCATGCACAACCTTAATCAAATTACCTGACCTTTCGCTAATGTAGCTGGACTGTATCGGCAAACTTCTTTGAAATCCGGGCAGCAATCATTACCATATGCGCCTCGATCACAAAACATATCACAGTAGCAGAGATGATTTCCTAGGATTGGCACTGTACATTGATCGTTACGATTTGGACAGCATGTCTGCGATCGTTTAGCGCAGTAACTTCCCGGAATGCCGTAAAAGCCGATACCGACAGCATTTTGCAACAACAGCAGTAGCAACAGCAACAGTATCATCAATTCCTTTATCATTCTCTTGGAAAATGATTGTTGATGAATTTATTACTTAGAAATTAATCCAATGATTGGTAGGTAAATTGCTGCTGCGATATTTCGGATGATAAGAGAAGTTTGATAATAATGGCGAAGAGAAAGAATTACACCACCAACAGCACTGAATAAATCTTCTCTCTTTCATTTTTTTTCCGCTTTTTTTTTTACTTTTTTTAAAATTCGTAAACGTGTTTTGCGCAATTTTTGTTTGCTTCTTCTTCTTTCTACCATTTCTGTCTTCGTCGTCGTTCGTTCGACGTCAACAACATTTCCTTCACTGTCTCGTTCATTTTCACCTGCAAAATGATAATTATAGCACAAAGAAAAAGATTTTTGTTATTTACAATTTTGACACGTAAAAAAGTTAATAACAACGTCGCTATGTGTGTGTTACATTGGAAATATTGACGCATACAATCATCAAATATCTTACAATTACTTCTTAGTTCGATGGTTTTTTCTTTTTTTGAAATTTTTATTTCAAATTTATTTATAAATTAGCTTTTTTAGCTATGTAATTTCAGGTATATTTTGGCCTGTTTTATTTTTAATTAACTATTTTTTGTCCTTTTTCTCCATACACTCACATACAAACATCTATTTAGTATGTGTTTAGTAGGTATTTTGATAATTAGTGGTATATTAGGAAACAAATCAAATTTTCCAACAATAAAATTGAACAAAGTAAAAGGATGTACTGTGTGATTTCGCAACTAATCTCTACCGATAATCATTAAATTATGATGATAATCCATATTTTGATTACCGTACCCCTTCTCACTCAGCACTTATCAATTCTTAACAACACGTATAATTGTTATTGTTTACAGTAAGTTCAATTTTATAATTGTTATCGTTTACAGTAAGTTCAATTTACAGTAATTATTATCGTTTACAGTAAGTTCAATTATTTATCCCTAAAATTTACTTTTTACAACTTTATAGAGCTGCACTGGAAATCACGGTGTATGTCAATGCTGTGTATTCAGAAGGGCCTGTTGATAGTAGTGAAATGTATAAGCGAGCGTTTCCTGAAAAAGATATTAATATTACCTGATGAACTAACGGACAACCTTGTGTTGTTAGCTTCTGGAAGATTGCAATCTTACCACTGAATAAATTACCTAAGCTAATAAGAAACGATTAGCACATTATTTCGGTTAATGTAACTGATTATTTCCGGAATGATAAAGTTTTCTGATCAAAGATAACATTAAATTAATTTTACTGAAGAAAAAAAAATGATAAAATTTGGATGAAAAAATAAAACTATAAGAAAGTAAGGAGCGAAAAGGGAGAGAGAGAGAGATGATTGAGAGAGTGTGAATAACTTCCTGTTCATAAATATTGCTGTGAACAATTCTGTAAATATCATTTGTATTTGCGTCACCAAAAGAGAATGATAAAAATTTTGTTATTCAACAAATAAACTGAAAATAAATTAATCATTTCTTCCATCTATCGAACAACTATTCCATTCATTTATCCTTCTTAATTAATTAATTATTTCCTCAAATCTTTACCACTCAATTAAGTATTACAATTAAAGTGAATCACTTTAGCATTAAAAAAAAATGAAATTAAAAAGAAATTATTGAAATTAATTAGTAAAATTTACTTCGTAAACTGAAAAAATACAAGATTTATTCTTCGACGTAAAATTTCACGTTTCACGTTTTTTACTAGTCATCACATATTTCTCAAGAAATTTCATAACATACAATTGTTGGTAAAAGTAAAATTAATTTTAAAATAAAAAGAGTCTTAAAATCGTTTTGTTAAAAAGGAAGGAAAAAGTGATTAATATACATATATATGTATATATATTTGTTATTTTCCGTCACTGATGAATTTTTTTTTAATAGAAAGGTTAGTACCACTAAAATAAATTTTTTTCAAAAGAAATAAATTGTCAAAACTTTTTAAAAGAAATTTGTAAAATTTGGTGATAAATGACAAGCTGAACGACGTAAGAAGATGGGAAGTGTCACACTGAACAATAACAAATTTGTTTTAAAATTTTTAAAAAAATTATTTTGTAATAAAGTATTTAAGAAAGTAGAAATGTTATCTGTCGAAGAACGAATAATTTACTTCCATTTGGTAGCAATGGTAGTAAGCATTAATTCAAATTTAATTTGCTTGTAGTAATTTAAAACAATGCTCGTTCGCATAGTGTAAAACATAGAACTGTTTTTTGTATTAGAAATGAGCCATCAATTAAGGCTACCGCTGCACAGTCTTACATAATTCATACTAATTAATCAGTGAACTAATTAATTAATTACTGTATTAAGAAAACTTAATTATTAAAGTGCTAGAAAAAATTTTATATGCTAAAAGTTACACTTTCAAAGAGCTACTCGCTGAATAAAATACATTTCAATTTTAAAAAAAAAACTAATTTTTATTATGTAATTTAACAACTGAGAATAAAACGAGTGATATATTCAATGCAAATTAAATTTTTAAAATTGTGGAAAATTTTGAAAGATAAAAAAACACGGCAGAAAAATAAAAAAAACTAAAATGCTATGAATGATTGATCGTTTATACTTCAAAATATTTCTTAATTTAATAAAAAAAAATGTTAAAAATGATGGAGGTAAAGAGAGAGAGAGAGAAAAAGAAGAAGAAGTAAGAGTTCTATATGAAAGAAATGGAATTAAAAGAATAATAAATCATTTAATGTGAGAATTTGAAAACAGTTAGTTTGAGACGTGTAAATTAATACTCAAAATTTTGATATCAAAATTAACTTTTGCTCAGTTACGTGTTCAAACGTACAATTAAAATAGCTGTGAATGCATAAATGTAGTTGGAAAATGAAATTGCTATAAATAATTGATAGTTTATACTTTAATAAATTTTCAGATAATAAATTACGACGATTTTGAGAGAAGGAGAAGAGAACGTCGGGTTTTTTCCTCTTGCAATGTTCCATTTGAATTAAAATTTGAAATAAATCGAACGATTTGAGAGAGAGAAAAAAGAAATAGTACACACAAAAACAATTAGAGAGTGAAAAAAAGCTTAGACTTACAAGACATTACAATAGCATAGTGTTATCTTTCTGTGTTTTTTTTCAAAGCGCAAATTAATTACAGCGTTAATTTTGCTGTAACTTTGCTCGCATGGCACTAATTTATCGCAATCGCTTGCACTTATTAAATATTTTGTTAATTGGTGAATTTCATGGTGTTGTGAACGTTCGGGGGTTTGAGATTATTGTGTACTGTTTGTAGATCCACAACAATTAATACTTCGTCAAGCCTTATTTAGCAACTGATTTTCAGTAGCAGAAGTGTAAGCGACGGAATAGTTCTTGAAGAATAAGTTTATTTAGCAGTACAAATTGGGGCAAATATTAATTGACAATGAAATTGAGGATGTGGAGGGTTGGTCCAAATAGGATTGTTCAGGAGGCTTTTGGTTGATCCGCGTAAGTCCGAAGGAGTGTTGTAGCTGTGAACGATTTGGATTGCTTGAGAAATTTCGTGTTGTTTGAAGGTTCACAACAAATCAGTAATTTGTTAGCAGTAAAGGAGCTTGGCACAGTCGTCTTACGAGTTAGGGTTAACTACAAGTGCATGGGTCAAGGCCTGTAAATGATGTGACCCATTTCGGCTTTGATAAGATGTTGAAACAGACTACAATATAAAGGATATAGAGCTGCAACAAGCATGACGAAATCTTAAGGATTTTTATTTCTGTTGGATTTCTCTCGAGTTTCCCGACATATGGTGCATCGTATTAATTAATTGAAATTAATAGTGCTGAAGCATATTAATTGATTCGAATAACCTAAATGGCGGATTTTATTCGTTTTTTAAAATATTATTAATTAATATTTGCAATAAGCGTTTTCAAAAATTTTTTTTTTCAAAATTAAAAAAAAACGGCGTGCCTAAGTTAAGCGTACTTTGTAATTGCAGTGAAGAAAATTAACTTCAAAATTTCTAGAAGAAATATTCCTTATAAATTTATTGGAATTTGAATGTTTCACTGGAATTCAATCCATCGGAATTACATTTAATATTTCGTATCAAACGCTTCGAAAATACAAATGCCTAATCGTTGACAACTGCGCCCAATTCATTCATATTCATTCCTTCCTACTGCTTTATTTTTAAATGTTATATATCGTGAAAAACGACATGATGTTATCGTCATTTATTATCTTTTATTATCTTCATATAATAAAAGTTATTATCTTCATTTCTAAACATTTCAAGTGTCAATTCCCGTGACTCATTATTTTTTAATTATTCAATGACATCATTTTTTTGAATTCAAAAATAAAATTAACGCCGATGAAATCAATAAAATGACAAATTTAATGATAAGTAATGATTTCTACTAAAGTCATCTTAAATGACTCAATTTTATTTTGATAACTCAATTAATAAATTACATTTGCTTTCATATCAATTCATTAATTAGTAAAAATTTTATGCCAAATAACAAATAAGATGACTAAAAAGAATTTGAAAATGAGACCCGTAATATTCCTAATGTATTACTTGAACAATAAAACGCTATTTGCTAGACCAGAAAAAATTATATGCTAAGGTTTGCGTTGTACGACAGGTATGTATTGCTAAGTAAATAACAGGTGGAATGCGACAATTAAGATGAAACAAACTGAACAGAGTAGTTTGTTGCACAATTAGATGAATTTAATAATTTTACTTGCTATCTGAAAGTCGTTCCGCAACCACCTGTTTTCATGTTACTCGAAACCAGTGAGTAAGCAAATTAAAACCAATTCAAACAACCATTTCAATTCAATTAAAAAAAGAGAGAAACAAAGAGAGGAAGAGAGAGGGGAGGAAGAAGAGAGTGAAAACAGAATCTTTTGCAAGACATTTTGTACATAATTATAATTTGCTAATAATTTTTTGAAAATGACTAGTAAAATTTATAAAATTTTTCAAATTTTCCCTTTTACAATTTTTCATTAATATAAATAACACTCTCTTTCATTATTTTAATGCAAATTATTTTAGAAATATTTTAAGGTTCTGAGAAATTTGAACTTTAACGATATGTGTACTAATTGTAAGCAAATTAGAGATAATATGTACATTTAAATAATTTTTTTACCAAAAAAATGAATTAATAAATTTTAATTTACAATATAATAAGGCAAGGAAATTCTATTCAAAAGTTAGAGAAGAATTATTTCACATAAATTTATTACAAATTCATATATTTCATTAGAATTCAATCCATCGAAATTATTTTTGACCACTGACAACTGCAACCAATTTCATATTTATTCCTTCTCACTGCTTTAGTTTTAAATGAAATATACACATTCCACAATTAGAAATAATACTTCGTTTTTTAAAAAGAAAGAAAAGCAAAAATTTTCGGGCACATTTTTGGAAAATTTTCTTTTGTAAGTGATCGATATGTTCACAATAATAGTATTTAACTTAGTTAAATTAAATTTTCCTCACATTTTACGAGTAACTGCAAGGTATATGTTACATGCAAGTTGATTTTTCTTTCATTGGTAGACTGATTTGTGTGATAGAATCGCTCCGACACAGCTCACAATCCACGTCAGATTGCAACGTGAAAGACAGAAGTGGTAGAAAGAAAAATGTTGCATAAAGCCAACTAACGCTGGCTAATGTTATCAAAAATACACCAACCTGAAACATTACAAATTATTTTGGTACTAATTCTATGTTCTTAATTTACAATTTCATTGTGTGAGAAATTTTAAAAAGTATTTTGAGAGACAATTATTATTATTGCAGTAAGTGTTCAGGAAGACTATCAGGAAAATTAAAAAATTCGAAACTGTAAACAGAAGGAAACCTTAAACTGAATAAAATTAAATTTAATAGATTGATTTTGTTAAATTTGATTCGCAAAAAGGAGAAGAAAAGAAAGTTTATACTTGATGAAAAGCATGTGTTTCGGCAAGTAACATTGAGCAACCGGCAGCAAACGATGACAGAGCGGATAAACTGACCGGAATTGTTGATTTACGAGCTGCCTGCCAAATACGATGCTTACCGCAACCGATATTTGGTACAGAAACACCATAATGCAGTGTGAAATCAAATGATAGGCCAACGACAAGGATCAGAATGATCGCTTCGAGGACACCGATCACCCAGCCAACCGTTGTCACACAACCCACCGTAACAACAACAATGCAACAGATCGTCGCTAATGCTGTCAGTGATTTAAGCCGTAAATGTAGAAATGCAAAAATTGTCACAACAGAAAATGATAGAAGCAATGATTGACGACAATCGGTAATTATCGAATTTAATAAATCGAACCATACGGAAATTAACGTCCACTCTGTAGTATACCAACCGCCTTCAAGTGATTTACATTTCAATGAAATGAAATTAAAATTTTATTAACCATAGAATTCTTTACATAGATCAATTATTGCTTTATAAAAATTATCAATTCTATTTCATATGTGAATATTCTAAGAAACAAAAAATTCTATAGCCAATAAGATTTAAATTTCATTTCAGTGCAATAATTTTAGAATGATAAATAAATTTGGGATAAAAATCATTTCAAACTTACCATAATTCATATCACTAAATGTGTGTTCGAGAAAATTAAATGAATAGGACAAATTTATGAATCGATGAGAGAATTTAAGTTGTGTTGGTAACATTGCTGTATAACCAACTAAATTAAAAGTATTATTGTCATAAATTAATGTGTCGTTATATTGCGTGAAAAGATATGTTGTTGAAAGTCGGATGCAGTAATCTGTCAAATTCTCGTGGAAATTTGCATCAGCAAAATTACAGCATATTTTAAATGGTGCACAGGTAAAATTACGACTCCAAAGAAGATATCTGAAATATATATATACAAATATATGTAATATTAGGATTTTGAAAGATTTGAATTTTAAATTTTATCGCAAATTAATATTTTTTATTTTGCAAAATTTTCGTGTTAATTTACGTTTACATATTATAAAGGGATGTCACCTTTCAGGCCAATATTGGCTTTCATGTTTGATAAAATTTAATTCCCTGTAGCCGCGTAATTTCAATGCCAATGTCTCTATATCAGCTGTATTTTGAAGTGAAAATTCCGGATCATGTTGTACAGCAGTTAACTTATCCGGTTGAAAAGTACTTTGTGAAGCCCGTCGTGTTAAACCCCAAATTAATCGCACAGAAATAGGAATTTGAAGCTTATTAGCAACAAATTCAAAATTCTTCTCCGCATTATTATCATACCACTCATGCACATTAGAATCGACAAAAAGCTGCAGAGGATTATATGGTGGAAATTGAAGATTAGCATAGGTCAAATAGGTCATAGCAGCAACAATAACAGCTAATGATGAGATCCAAATATAGCGACCTGATATGATAACAAATGGTAGCAAATCATGCATTAAATAATTTAATTTAGAAAATATACGCCGTGATGTGCAACGTTTAATGTACCGATCTTGGAATATAAGCATTGCCGGAAGAAGTGATATTTCTAGCAAATAATTAAATACCAATGTGATACCAGCAAATAAACCAAAGCATCTGAAAAATATTTTATTTTAATTTAAGAAATGGTAAGTAAGGTAAGAATCCATAAAAAGTTTTGAAAGTGATAAAGTGACATTATTATTTTATCACTTGCAAAACTCTCTAAGATTTTTAAAACGTCTAATACAATCATTTAAATCTAAATGAAATATATAATGTTTCTTATTCTATATGGCAATACAATAATATAAAAAAAAAGCCATTAAAATATCTAAATTTAATTCAATCGTTAAAAAAAATTAATTTAATTTCTAAAAAATTTAATCCTTTTAAAGTTGTCTAACTTTCACAAATTTCAATTTCAGATTAATCTAATAAAAGGTTAATTAGATTTGAAGTACAAAGCGTCAACAAAGCAAAAAAAAAAAATAGAAGCACAAACCGGAAGACAACAACATTGCTAAAAATATTTGCAAAAAATGGCACAGCGGTTGATGAAGAAGTCAGTAGCATAGCGCTAGCGGTGTGTGATAAGCACTGATAGATACCATGTGAGGTCACATCTACCGGAAATGAGTTCATCAATATGAATGCGTCATCTGAGCCAACTGCTAGCAGTAGGACAAAGGTCACCAAATTCAGAAGCGGAAAATCGGCCGTGAATAGTGAATATACGGCTAAAGCGCTTAGGACCGATGCAAATAATACAATAGCAACCATTATGCAATAAAAAATATTCAGTGAATATAAGAAGACAATTAAGAATACGGAAAATGCTGCACCGAAAGCAAGAAACGAATCACGTCTGGCACCATCGTAGAGAAGATCACGTTTGATATCCATTGAAATGCCTGAAATACGTGAGCCATTCAATGATCATACAACAATGATGTAGAAAAGATAACAGTTTATAGTTTGACAACTGATGATAAGTATTTATTTAGTCATAGTCAACTTCATTGCAATTTATTTTGCAATGGATAATTTTCCAACTTTTTAAATTAATTTTAAAATTTTTTAAATCTAGGATAAGAAATTATAAATGTAATGAGTAGTAAATTTTATAAAGTTTACTATCCCACCTTTTAGGTTGAATTTTCGTTGTTTCTTTGAGAAATTTCTCAAAGCATTTTGTAAATTCAGGTACTGCTCTGTGGTTGCTCCATAGAAACCTTGTGATCGATAACCGGACAGTGTAAAAATTGGTAGGAAACCATTGATATAAACCGGTTTTGTATTTAGATTTTTTGGTAAAATTCGATAAAACAGATCAAAAATCATTTGAGTGGAACAATTCTTAGGAACATTTGAGCACTGAGGACAATCTGAATAACAATCACGACGACAGCTGATAATTTCACGACGATACAGTCGACAATAATCAATGATAGCACGACCGAATTCTATATCATTTTTATCAAGAAATGTACAGTTGGTTAGAAAATTCGGTGATAGGCATGACAAGTAGTTCGGTAAGCTCCAAATATTCCTGAAACAAAAAAAGAAAGTACAAATGTAATAGAACTTGAAAGTTTCCGTAAAAGAAATTCAAAAATAGATTTTCAATTTTGTTCATAATTTATGATTCGTGATAATTAGTAGTAGTGATAGTTATCAGTACAATGATAACGATTGCAAATATTAACAACACAGAAAATAGATAAGGAAAAAATTGTCCTTATAAGTCCACTCTACGACCAGAATAGCCAGAAGTATCCTGTAGTCGTTATGGCTCCATGCGCCGCTGATGATCGTTTGGTTCAACTGCACTTACCTATCTTCCTTCAATTATTTTCTTCTCTCCCCTTCATCTTTTCATCAGATGGCATATTCACTTCTAATAATACTTTCGGTGATATATTAACCTATGGCATCCTAACGGTCAGTTTATGTTCCTTGTTGTAGTACAACTGATCGCAACCTATACGACAGGGAAGACTTCAACTGAATGTATCAATGAACGAATAATACAAAAGTATTTTCTTCATAATTAATTTGAATTGTTTGATTAAAATTTCATTGTAGAAAGTTTAAAATTTTAACATCCAATTTCCAGAAATTCGTAATTAATTGAGAACAAAAATGTCTATGATAGATTTCCGACAAATGTTGTGTGTAACATTCCTCTTTCTTTTCCTTAAAAATACTTATCATTTCGCCTAGAATTTTAACAATCAGTTATCTCGACAACCTAGAAATTCAGGTTTTGCTAACAATTTCATGGTGGATTGGTAGTTTAAAACAGTTTTAAGAATTAACAGGAAATCTTTCTATGTTTCCGTTTTATTTTAGTATTTTTTGTTAAATATAACCAACTAGAAATTTGATCCTTGGAAATACTGGAAAATAACTTCTAATAAATCACAAAAATTCTTAATTAATTTGAAGTGATTTCTCCGTAATCTTTAACCTTTTATCTAAATGGTTTTTAATCCTTTCACTCATAACACTGTAGAAAAACAAACTTCACCAATTTCTTCATCATTCAAATTCGGAAAATCTTTTACAACAAAATTCAATCGTTACACTTAAAAAACTTTTTAAGTTAAAAAACTTAAAAAACTTCCAAAGCAGGTAAGTGGTAGTAAAAAGATACTGCTGAAATGTATGAGAGTGGTCAGTTAGTTCTTTGCTACCTGATCATCTACCTAGAATATATAACACGACATTTTATAAAAATATTTATTTTTCAAAAAATTCAACATTTTCGATGAACTTCCATCAACTCATTGTGCACATCATATTTCCGTTTTCTTTTTCATGAAAAACTAACAAAAAATCTCTCTCTTCACAATTATAAAGTGCAGAGCTCCTCTCTCTCTCTCTCTCTCTCTCTCTCTCTCTCTCTTCCTCTTTCACTTGTTTTTTTCAAAAAAAAAAAACAATTTCACGTACAACAATTATATTTTAATTTGATTTTTTTTGCGTTTTTTTTCTCTTCTTATTCTCATCCAAGAAATGGCTAATTACATCATAAAGTGATATATCAAAGAAACAACCTGTACGGTGTGATATTGGCAAATAATTGAAATTGATCATTGAGTGAGGTATGCAACGAACAGAGCATTTTGAGGTAGTCAAAATCAAATAACTCATCGTATGAATTCACTTCAACAATGAATTGCGTTAAAAAATCCACTGAAAATATCGCTGAGATATGAATGATTTAACAATTTGTTAATTGAGAGTATTCAAACAGGAATTATATGTCTGAGAATAATTAAATTCCAGTTTTAGGAATAATTCAATTTAAATAATTCACTTTTCTCTTTTCTGCCCTAAATTATCCAACAATTTTTACATATCTCTTCCAGTTCCGATAACACTCTTTTCTTTTGCAGTTCAAAAATTTTTGAATGCATCAAGAGTAAAGTAAATTACGGCATGATAATCTCTGTTATCCATAATATTTATTTCTGCTGACTACCTTTTCTACAAAACCGGCAACTCACTAATCTTAATTTACCTTTAGTTTAATTATCGCTTAAATTTAATCCTTTCAGGTGAACACCTAAGAAATGAAATGATTGAGAAAAGAAGATGGTACTGTACTTCCTGGTATAGCCGTTTCATAGCACGCCACTTGACCGAAAGTATTTAATAGCTCATCAGCCCACGAACGCTTTAAACGATTTTTCCGCACCTCTGCTATTGTTGTTGTTGTGTTTGGTAATACAATTCGATTACTTACCTGTATATTCTGCGCTAACTTTTCCCACGTCAATCTTTGCCCGGAATATTTCGTATCACGTGTATCGAAACCCTAAAAAGAGATTGGTTAATCATCAACCAGCAAATCAAATAATTTAATTTTAAATATCAATTAATGAATGTGATACAACTACAATTCATATTAGAAATTATTTCTGAAAATCAAAATCTTTAAAATTATTTCACAAATTAATTTATTTGCAAAAATAATTTTACGCCTTTACGTATAAAATTAATTAAGTCGTAATGTATGAAATTTTTTTTTAAAAAAAAATTTGACCCACTTGACATATTCAGTCGAAGTTTTTAAATTTAACTTTACACTTTTCATTTTTATTTGTCTGATATTTCAGTCCATTTTTTATTGTACATTTATAATTGTTAGAAATTAAAACTAAATGTTTCGCTTTTTCACATTCATTTTCTAAAGTTTGAATAAAATGAATCGATCCCAACCGCTGACAATTAATAAAAAAATATTTACAAAAATTCGAAAACCAAAAACTGTGAACTGTAATTGCTTATTTTCAACGATCGCAATTTTATTAAAATCAATTCAAATACTTAAATTCATCAGAGAAGATTTGTTGGCGGAATCAAATTTAAACTCTGTTTCTCCCTTTCTTTCTCTCTCTCTCTCTCTCTCTCTTCCTTTCCTATGTGAAAATCAAAAATAAATATTTCAAACACACAATCAACAAAATTTCGATTATAAAATTCTATTTTTACATTTATGAGTTGTTGTAACTAAAATACCATAAAATTATAAGGGCCGATATCTGTTGAATGTGTGGATTGAAATTCACTTTTCAATGATATCTAAACTTTGTTGAAGTGTCACACCTATACCGGTCCTCTTCAAACATACCTATGGACAAACATCATACTTAGAAATTTCTTTAGAAAGTGATACGGAAGATTGTTGACACACATTTAGCATCAAAATCATTTAAGTAATACTACCATCACCATTTTGCAAACTGATACTTTAATGTTTTCGATAAGCATTTTAAATTTATTTATTTCAAAGATTTTAAAAAGCATCGTTTTTCAGCCAATAGGATAATAGAAATTGAAATTATTTTTTCAATTACTATTCCATTTCAGATATCAACAAATTTCCCAACTCCTTCCTTTAATCATCAAAAAAACCGGTTTTTTTTGGTTGGAAAGTCCCAAAACAGAACGGTTTTTTAAGTCAAATTGGAAAGATTAAAGGCTAAGATAAGCAGCTTATGAATAAATTTCAGTGTAATGAAGTTAATACACAATTGACTTCATTAAATACTAAAAAAGAGCGTAATTAATGAGTTGCATAAAAAATTAAAAACTTTGCAGAAGAAAACAAAGAAATAGTAAAGTAATTTTTCTTTAATGAATATGAAAGGGAAAAAATAAAAGTAAAATAAAAACTTACAGTTTCAGGATTTCGATTAATTTGTAAAGGATTGAAGAATAAGACAGTTACAGGTATGATTGTGGTCATAATTGATGTCACAAGTAGAATAGTACCCGGATAATTGAAGAGAAATTTGGAATAGCCAGCTAATAAATGATGTAAGATGCCATTATCTTCAACTTTATTATCCATTTCTTTAATAAAATTGAAGTGAATAAATTTATTGATGCAACAATTACAACAATTAAAATTGCCAGATGATGAAGAAGGCGATCCGACCATGCATTCATTCGATCCAGTTGGATAGATGGAGGAACGATCGCACTGGATGGATGAATTGTTGGACGGTCGGTTGGATGGATTATATTTCATGTCGAACCTTTCCCCGTCGCGCCACGCCTACTAAATTGCCTGCTGATTAAGGAATGTTATAATCTCAACTCCCCCTCCTCCCTCTCAATCGTTTTTAGGTATATAATGAATGCGATATTCTCGATGTATCGTTCTGCTCTATTCTGTACCACTTCTTTCTACCGAAACATACCTTTAACATGCAAGTGCGATTGCACAGCTTATTTAAAGATTTGAAGCGCTACCACAGGAATTTTGGTTTTTTTTTGGTCGCTGTCATTTTTGAAATTACAGAATGTGACAGATTAATGCCATGGAAACAATAATCGCAATGGGAAAGCAAAGGGAATGAGCTATAAGTGGATGTAATTCTTTTTTTCTTTTAGATTTACAGTTGAAATTTTCATGTAAAAGAATTTTTTATGATTTTAAACAGGCAAAAACATGATATCTCAAATTACTTCATCATACGGTACTGCGTATTGTCGGAAATTGATGCTTTTATGTAAGGATGTTAGCAACTTTGTTTTCGCAAATACAACTTTTTTATCAATCTCGGAAATATAAGAAAGAATTAAGATTTCAAACATCACCTATCAAAGGCTTTAATGTAATGAACGATCCAATATATCTCTAACTGTAGAATATTAGATGTCAGTCGTTAGTTTTATAATAAAGACTGGATAAACAAGAGAGCTTTATAATTCGTTACAATCACTGGGTGAGCCAGAAATCATGCCAGTAAAATGGATTTCAAGAACAAAAATAATCGATGCAACTAAAGCATTTCGAATTGAGGTTCCTCTTCCACCACACCAAAGGTCACTAAACCGCAATGCACAGCGAATAACACCGATAACGTTAAAGCGCCCACAGCAAAGAAGATCGTTTCAGCTACTGGCCCCTGTACAACATAATTAAGAACAAATGATCTTTTCGCAATAATTGAAAACATCTTCTGTTCTCTGCTCCATTGTTAACAAAAATATTCAGAAAAAAATATAATCAGAAAAATATAATTCCGAAGTATACGGAACAATTTTTTACTGAGCAACTTAAATTTATTATTCACTTTCAAATAGCAACTATACTCATTAGATAGCTGGAAATGGATCTAGAGGAAATGCTTAACTATCCATCAATTTATTCAATCTATCAGAGGCGCCATACATCTGTTATTGTTTTTCTATCTTTGCTAGTTGACTATTTAAAAACCTACTGATGACTGCTGCTCCTTCGCTGTAGTCCGTCGTAAATTCATTTGTGCTGCTTCTTTTTGTGCACGACGGCGCCGGTTATGCCATTTATCCTGAAGATTATTGTTCTAAATGCAACTAAACATAAAAAATTTCACGAGGAGTAATGCTAAATGATAACCTTTAAAGCGGCTTGCTGCCTTATCTGAGTTTCACTGAGTGGTAGATATATGCTTATAATAGATTCGATAAATCGTACAACATTCGGACAACTCATTACATGTTGCTGTAGTCGATCTGACGGAAGTGGTAGTTTTAGGATTGGTGCCAAATATCCGAATATTAAGGCATCAATGGAACTTGGTCTGAAACTCGAAGGTGAATGGACAATAATATTAAACACCTACAAACTTTCAAATAAACTAAACATAACAGATTATGTTCCAGTATTACGTACTTGTCACCATAGAAGTACTTTTTATTATCAAGTCTGCATTCCAGAAAATTGATCGTGTTTACTGCATCATGAATAATTTGCGTTTCAGTACGACCGCATGCTGAAACGTAGGCTTGAGCCCGTCTGCGACGTTTTTCCAAGTAATACAAATTATAACCAAATGGCAGTTGTTTTGAATACCAGTGCTGTGTTATCGCTGAGTAATTATAAGGATCAAGCCACAGAAATTGCAACTAAAACGGGAAGTTTTAAAAAGAAAAAATCCAGAAAAATTTACAACAAATCATCAATACTTTCCTTCCTTTCCCTCCTACACCAAGATAACTCATCGAATAATTTTGATTTCAAACAATTAAATTGATTCAAATGGGTTGCGCGAAACAACAATCTACTAAGTAAATAAATATGATAAACATTAAACCATGAAGTGGTTCACACCTCGGCAGGATAGAAATTCAGATGCATCAAACTTGAATATGCTTCGAATTCGCATTTCTCACTCGTCCTCAACTCGCTATCCAGCACAACATCCTCAAATGATGGCTAACTTTCTACGTATAGAATTTCTGCCCTTTTAAAGGAAAATATACACAGAAAAATTTTAATTCTACCACGCGAATTAACTTTAATTTTAATTCTACCAAGCGTGTCGGTTAGGAAACTCCTCATGAATAGTTGGTTACACGACTATCTAGCAGTTTCGATCTACGCGCACGCAGCGTTAAGAAATCCATCGCTGTTTATACTAGAAGACATCAGAATACAACGGGACGTGAACTACAGGCATTAGCATCTCAAATTCATAACAAGGTATGCATTATAGATAATTGTTGGCAAGGAATGATTCGGTATTACTAAATTACTGTTAGTTTCATACCTGACCACTTTTTCTTAATATATCGGCAAATTTATCGAAGTCGTAAATTTCTTCGACCATATTACTGCGATCAATAAACATAGGATATTCACCTAGAACAATATTCAGCTAGTCACAAAGTGAAATCCAAACTAAACTGGATGTTTTTAGAAATAAATGGAAAATTTTGAATTAGTTCAATTTGACCTACCTTTCTGACTTTTCCATGGTGACCAACCGGGAATCACAGATATCGGTGCTGCACAAAATTTGGCACATGCCTTTTGAAATTATCAAGGTTAATTCTTTTGTTAAAATTAACAAAGTTAATTTTTCTCTGCTTTTTTTTTATCGAATAGAAAATTTCGGAGCAAAAAGGGTAATGAAAATTTCGAAACTTCAATTTCCATTTTGAATTTAGATTCAAATTTCTAAATTTCAAATTAAATAGCTGATTTCCAACAAAATATACAGTTCGTTACCATAAACTGAAGACAGCGAGAATCTATCGAAGGTAATCCAAAATCAGATGGCCATATATACAATTCCATTTTGTTTCCGCGAAATGAATTTTCCCTTTTGGAAGAAACTGAAGAAAGAAGAAAATGTCTAGCATCTCTTTTCTTTTATTATTAGCTTATAATTGAAATCTAAATCGAACATCATAAACTCAATCAAATTTTACTTTCAGTAAAGTGAACGTTTTCAAAATTTTTTATTTCAAATTTATCAAATGCTTTGATTTTCAAAAACCAAAAGATCATATTCCAGTAATACTTTGTCTCTTGCACATTTTAATGGGAACGAGTAGAAATGGAAAGACATTGAGAGAGAGAGAAGAGATAAATAGAGAAAGAAGAGAGAGAAGGAATCTTTTAAACATAGAGGAATGTAATACTGGAGGGGAAGACATAACTGTCGAAAGATAAACGGATGATAAGAGATTGAGGAATCATCAAAGTAATACAAATTGAAAGATGTACGTATAAAACCTCTGCATCCATGAAATCTCGAAAACACAGAGGCACATCTACCAAAAGAGCCAGTGCTTTAGATGACAGCTTAAATGATCCATAAACGGACCGTGTTCGACTTGCGAAAGATTTTGAGATAGCACAGGACACGTTTTTTTCCTTTTCACTTTTGCATTTTGTATTTGTTAAATTCTCTTGGATATATAGGCTGTTAAATAAAACACGAATGAAATACGTAAGATTAAATGACCATATAAGTAAAGGAATGCGCAAAATAGCATGTCGTATGATATTGTTTATTATTGTGTAATCTTACGAACCATTTGAGGAGTCATTGTTATCAAAATGATGATTTAACACATACGATTAATTCTTCGCATATTCAAAAACATTTTTTGGCTGTTACCGATTATTTTCAACTGAAGATCGTATTTCGACAACAATACGAATGGAATAAGAGGTGAGAACAGGTCGAAATACATACATATATGTAGTTATGCATTTACAATGTGAAAGAATTTAGTGGAATATTTAGTTAAGGGATATATCGTTATTCGTAATGCATTCGATAGGTATAATGATAGAAATATAAGGGAATAGGTCAAAGTGTTTCAACTTTTCTGCCCAATCTTTATCGCTGCTCATCATTGAAGCTCATTTTTCCATATACTTTCTGTTTCCAGTACTTTCCATCCTTTCACAGTCGGCATATCCGCTTTTCTTTCGGCCATTGAGAAAAGTTTTTTTTTGGCATTTCTTTCTCTTGTTGACCTCACATCTATACTTCTCGAACTAACTCGCGAATCTCTTCTTGTTTGGTGATGGAATGGTAGTTGACGATATTGTGAGCAGAATTCCTAAGGAATCAATTTTCTACATGTACGAGTTAATAATCTTTATCATATTTCTTCACTACTTCGGAAAGCTTTCCTGTCAATTAGAATAGTTTAGGCTCACGTCGATCTCTTTTAATTTGTTTCCTAATAATGACAGCTGCCTGGGATTGTATTGAGTCTTTACGATTTAATTAATCTTACTATAACTACTATAATTACAATTAACATGTCGCTGATATATCATCTTTTTTCTCTCATTATACAATTAATTGCCGTTGTGTTCATTGTTAGCTTCATTCCTTCCTCCTCTGTACCATTTTGTTCATGCTACCATTTTACTGTTTAATTTTTCTGCGTGATCAGGTTAAGTATATGAGTACTCAAGTCATTATATTCACGCATGAGTCCAATGACTTGCGCAATGACTATGCGTGTTGAGGGATATGACATATTTTATAAATTAATTAAATTACAGAAATGGAATGTATTTATAGAAAATTAGTGTTACAGTATTATTTCTTTCAGCTGTTGGAAGTATGGAAAGTAAAACGGATATAACATATGATGATGAGGAAGAGGGTGAAATGGTTAGTTGGAAAGTCATCGATGGCGCGTATGTTTCTGCTGATGCCGTTCTTCTTGTCTACAGCAGCAAAAGTGATGAAAAAAAGTCGTTAAAAACTTCTGTATCTGGCGTAGTTACTATTAACACTACCGTTAAGAAAGGAAAAGTATGTTTGATGTTGAATTCAGAGTTTTCTTTATATATTATGTTCCGTTCCTTAAAATTAGTAGAACCTAATATCACATACGTATTTTTTAACTTCTTTACTTGTACCATAGGCAAAGCATAGGTTAGCTGCTGAACGTTTCTTTTAAATGATGGATAAAATATTAATATTAGACGTATTATCAGAAAAAAAGTAGTAAAAAGCTGATAGTAGTTCATTCTGCTTTCAGCAGTCTATGATGTATACTGCAGAATAGTACAACATCTTTCTTTATTATTTGTAACTATGGGATTAGTAGAACATTTAACAGAAATTACAAGTTTCTCTTAAGTTGGTTGATTACTTCTCGTAAGTTGATTGGTTTTGCATTTTAAAATTGAGGTATGTTCATAACTGTTAAATTGTTTAAAGAATCCTTTCAAATAAATGTTAGTTTGAAGTGTTTTGCAGAAATTATCTTTGATTTTAGAAATTTTTTCTTTCAGAAATTAATAAAGGGTACGATAGTTGCAAGTTTACGGCCTTGTAATCATGCGATTGTTATCAAAGATATGTGCGCATCGTGCGGCAAGGATTTAAGAGGGTTGGTTTATATTTTCATCAGTAATTCTTTGTGCTTTTTGAGGTAGTAACTTAGATATCCTTTCTGATTTGTTGAAGCTTTAGAGAAGATTTTAAGACTTGAAAGCGCTTTTGCAGTAAACCAGGAACTTCTGGAGATTTGATGGAAGCCACTACTGCGAATGTATCAATGATACATCATGTTCCTGAATTGATCGTCTCTGATGAGGTTTATGCTAAATTTCTCAGGCAAACTGTCAAAAAATTATTCTTATTTACTGATATCTGTTGTTTTTTTTTAAATCGCGATTTTAGTTGGCTCGAAAGATAGGCAATAGAGATCGTGAATTGCTTTTAAAAGCACACAAATTGGTGTTATTGGTCGATTTGGACCAAACACTTATACATACAACCAATCACATTTTTAAAGTGGACAAAGATACGGTAATTAATTCGAGATTTAAAGATACGATTTAATACTTTTCAGTGTTAATATTCCTTTTTGCCACATGGCTAGTTAGATTGCAGACTAATTACAAAGTTCAACTTCATGCTAATGCTATTTATCTTCCAGGCAGAGAAATTAGGCACTAGCATTCAATGAATATTCATTTTATACTTTCTAGTATGCATGCTGCGTTACTAATAAATATACTTCTGGGGTTCTTTTCAGGATGTTTTACATTACAAATTGAAAGGAACTAATTTCTACACGAAAATTCGTCCGTATGCTCGCGAATTTTTGCGTCGTATGGCTGAACTGTATGAAATGCACATAATTAGTTATGGCGAAAGACAATACGCGCATCGTATCGCTGAATTTTTAGATCCCGATAAGATATATTTCGGCCACAGTTAGTTACTTTTGCATTTATTTGCTCGAATCGGATAGCAATATCTTATGTAGACTGTATGCTTTGATTCAGTTAACATTTCCCAAAAAGTCTATTAATAGTGCCGAAAACATAGTGCCTAAGACTGCACTATTTTTGTTAAACACTTATCATCTTTCCATATAAAGGTTTAATTAGTATTTATGCATGAATTTTAACATGAATGTTGTTTGTCTCTTTCCTAGAAGGTAGTTAATTGTGTGCTTATTTTATAAATTTTGTATATCAGAAATGAGAATAGAAATTTACTTATAAATCATGGTACAAACTAATATTTAAGGGATATTGTCACGCGATGAATTGTTTTGTGCAATGTATAAAACAAAAAATATGCAGGCATTGTTTCCATGTGGTGATCATATGATTGTGATGATTGATGATAGGCCCGATGTTTGGCAATATTCAGACGCCCTTATCCAGGTTATTAACAGTTTGACAAACTTTGTAATGTTGTTATTACAAATGCACAATGTTATCATGAATTCGTAAGTCTAAGATGTTGTAGTTGGGCTTAATTTTTAGGTAAAACCGTATCGATTCTTTAAAGAAATTGGTGGTATTAATACGTCGAAGTATGAAAAAGGTGAAAATACTCATTCTGGCAGTTATGCAGAACAGGATATGGAATCAGAAGATGATGAATCATTAGAATATGTTGCAGTTATTCTTACTAAAATACACAGAGCTTTTTACGAACTATTTGACGACACAAAAGTAAATCGTTTTCCGGTATGTTCGACAAATTTATTTATTTGTTTTGGAGCAAAATACTCAAAATTTTCTATAAATTTTGTGCACTTGTTTTTTTCTTGACGATATAAAATTTTGGAGATTTTTTATTTTGCAGTAATGTGTCGTATGAGATCTTTTTTTATGTAACTTCGAGAACAGGTATTGCATGACTGTTCGGTAGTAATAGGTGTCAATGAAATACTAAAAAATGCTGAAACTCTGTATGACATGTGAACGGCTCAGAAATTATTTGCACCAATAGTTTCACAATATGTCTATGAATATTTCACTTTCTGCGGAATTTTTTTTTTGGACATTCGTGACATATGGAATTTGAGGATTTGAAAGGAATAATATCATATTTTCGAAAACAAGTATTGCGTGATTGTTCGATAGTATTCAGCGGCATTGTACCCGTTGGTGTTGATGTTACAAAAACGGAAGCATATCGATTATGTGTGCAGTTTGGTGCTGTTGTTACGGATAATGTGAGTAATTCCACAACTCACGTGATCGCTGCACGATGGGGCACAACGTTAGTGCAGATTTTAATCTAATTCTACTTTCGTTTATTTTATTTTTGTTTTTTTCTGGAAGGGATATAAACATATAATGCTTAATAGGTGAGCTTTGGAATTATAAGTTGAAAAAGAGAACTTTTTTTGCATCGTTATGCCATTTAAGTGTGCTAATTCCATATTTGTATCTCTGCTAGCTATGGATTAGCATGTATGATGCAGGACTGCCCAGAATTTTACCACTGAAGATCATCATGATGCTCCCCTTTTCTCTAGAAAGCTGTAGATTATTTTGGTTAAAATTGTAGCACTAGTATATTTCATTTCTGTCACTCATTGCCATTTTTGCTGTTTTATAATTAGATTCGATTCTGCCAAGAGCTGGTCGCGCTACAATTGAATGAACTTTTCATGGCAGTATTTATAATCTTATGAATTGCTTGCCAATTTTAGAGTGCTATCATTTGTATGAAAATATTTCGGACAGGCATACAGACATACTCGTTTTTTAGAAAAGTTCATGAGGCGCATAAACTACCAAATATATCTATAGTAAATCCTAAATGGTTATTTGCCTGTGTCGAAAGGTGGGAAAAGGTATCGTTTTGTTTTTTCGGTTTGTTAAATATTTATTTTATGCTTAAATTAACTTGTCATTTCAACAAAAATTCAGCAAAATATTCCGGTTATTGGAGTGGTAGCTCGTTATATTATTGCCGTCGTGCTAAAACTTACATATCACAACGGTGATGTTGTTTTTACCGGCCATCATTATTTTATTTATAACTATATTTTTAGGCGGATGAAAAAGAATTTGAACTGTTGAGGGATGAACCACGAAGCGCAGAAAGACTTCACGGTGGGACTATTGTCGTTGATGAAATCTCAAGACTGCCTACATTGGGTAAAGAAGCCTTGTCGCTTATGACTGATGAAGTAGGCTTTTAATTTTGATGTTTTTAATGACTAACAATTTGAAGTTTATAATTGTTTTCGGTTATTGATAATTGTGTTTTTCGGATTGTTTTACCTAATGTTTTAGGTTGACGAAGCATTATCAGAGGATGAGTCCGACAATGATGATGAAAATTTAGAAGAAAAATCACTGTCGAGTTCGTCCTCAAGAGAAGAAGGAACCGTGAAACGGAGGTATGAAAGGAATGATGATGAAAGTAGTGCTTCATCCAGCAAGAAACAGGCTTTAGAGAAGGAGGAAGAGGATGAATCCGACAAATCATCATGTTCTGGTGAGTCAGAATCAGATGACGACGATATGGCAGCTGATGTTGAGCGGCAGTTTTTTGCAATGTAATTATTTGCTGTTGTTTCTTACTTTTAGGATTTCCGTCTTCCAACTCTTGTGTTTTTTTCCTTTCATACTACCTCTAATATATTTGCTCACTGTTGTTATTTTTTAATGATCATTTTCTGATTTAATCATTCATGAATTAAATTTGTACTTTCTTAATTTTTATAATTGCCTTAGATTTGATTGACATTGAGTAAAAGAGGTTTACCTGAATAAAAGGAAAATTACATGTTAAGTTTATTTGCGTCGAACTAAAACATACCACAACAGCAGTTGTATTTATTGATATTTGAGACCTTCTTCATTGAAGATACGCCTTTTATTTTGCTAGCATTTTTGTACATTATTCTACTGTGTTGTATTCGTCAGCACGCCTGTTATGATATCATAATTGGATTTGGTGTTTCTTACGTTGTTTCTTTATTCTTCATTGTTTTCTATTTGTCAGGGTTTTTATTGTAAATTTTGACGCTATGAACCTTTTTTTAATTCATGAAAATTAGAACTTTTCACAGATTGCATTTTTTTTATTGGACAGATTTGACCTATTTTTGTTAAGAAAAGAGGCGAAATATTCGAAACGATTTGATACTCAAGTATTCTAATCAAACATAGCTAAAATAGAACACAAAAAACAAAACAAAACGTTTCGATAAGTTCATCTAATTTGTTAATAGTTCTTATTTTGCAAATTTGACCACTATATTGAAAGCATTTTTTTCACTCTTTGTGATCATCTGTTTATTTTTCCAGCATGGAACAATTTCTCTCTACGGGTTTTGCTGTTATTTGTACATAAATAAAATGATTTATTCAATAGAAAGTTTTGCGGATAATGCTGGCTTAATCAGTCCTACAACTTATTTCTCATTTCTTCATTCGTCATTTTAAGAGTTGTAATATCATATTGTAGGAGTAGCTATCTCTTAGTTCATTGTATAATGTTGATCCAAACGCGCTGGGTCATTCTTTTCTCCGGATTTCCAATGATGATTAAAAAGCTAGGAAAATGTTTCGTATATGAAAAGAATGGTACACGTGGAAATGAATGGTACTGATTATGGTACAAGCGATGAGTGGCATTCTTTGTCATATTTCATAATTTTGAAAATTTCCTATTGGTATTGTGTAGCTGAGTATTTATTATCCTCTGTTCATAGTATGCACTCCTGAGATGATGAATTATTACAAAGTCTTTTGATAGATTCGCTTTATCTGTATGCAAATTAATGATCAAACTGTTGAGATATTGATCTTAGATTTGGGTTATCTGACTAAACTAAAGGGCAAATGATCTAGGGAATCTGGAATTTTATTAATATCACATCAGCGTTGGAATTTTAATCCTAGAGACATTCAGTTTTTCATCATACTTTACTTTCATCATTATTATAAATGGTTAAATTATCTGATCTGATTAGGAAGGAATTTAAATGAGCAATCAAAAAGCTGAATTTGTTATAATTAATGATTTCCTAACAAGTGTTGTCATCCTACAACACTAATATTGATGATATGTAAAGCAGTATCTTCAATGATTATGAGGGGTGGGGCATGAGAAGGGGTCGGTGGAATGGAGAAGTGGTAGATTGGTTTTGTGTTCAGCTCCGATATCAAATTATAGATTTATTTGGTGGAGTGAAATTTCGTTGATATTATTGGTTGCAATTTTCTTTTATCTCATTGTGTACAATTAAAAGGTTTATCATTCTATGCTACACTTTTGTTCTGCTTTGAACAGGTAGATCATGCTGGAAATGGTGAAATGTAGGGTGAGATCTGTGTTTTTCTTTCTGTAATATCGTTGTAAACATTTTTTTAGAAGCTGTTGTTAGCATTAATGATAGTGGTGGTAGTACCAGTACTACTAGTAGTAGTAGTGGCGAGTCACCGTAGATAATAGTTACCTTCATGGAGAGGCTATATAAATTTTTATGCAAATTTTACAGTGTTGTGATTTAAATCATAAAAAATTTTGCATACTAATGATAGCATAAGAAGAGAAGAAAGTACGTAGTAAGGTGTGTAAATCCTTCCATTGGTTGAAAGCAGCAGGTATAGTGAATGATAATTGTTGAATTTGGTAAATGAATCAGATCAATTACTTGTTTCTGTTTATGATCGAATTTTAATGCACTAATTAGAAGATATTGATTGCTTTATATTTGGATGACGCATAACATTGACTAACTAGTTATTCTCTTTTCATAGCAATATTTATGACATTCGGAAGGTTTTTTTCTCATATTTCGTCCAAGAGATGGGATTCCGTTAACATATGCGGAAGAAATTATTAGAGGGAAGTAGTACGGGAAGACTTCATAGAGGAAGATATTTTTTCGATGCAAAATAAGATATTTTTTTGTCGTCACTGCATATTCTATAAGAGGAACGAACATTTGTTGTTTTTTGTGACTATTTTCTCTAATACTTCAAAGGAATTGTTTATTACGTAGCGGAGAATGCCTTACCAGCTATCCTCACGTCATGGGCATGGGCTTTCATATTTTAGCCTCATTTCGCTATAATTTACAATTATCAATTATGAAAGCACCAGAAAAACAGAAATGAGGGAGGATGAGTTTAGGAAAATCTGAATGATAGTACTAATAAGACATTTAATGTTTAGCAAAATAAGATTGTTTATTCAGCGTACCATCTTTTGGTGGCATCAAGCAGTTCACCTCCTTTGTTAATTCTCAAGTTATTATATTACTTTCTGAAATAATAAAAAATGGGGAATAATTTATGACGAAGGCCTATTCTTTCTCTAAAATGTTGACACTGCGTTATCGTGAAATTTCTTTGTTTCGTAATTTCGTGAAGGCTCTTTCACTGCTTTCGAAGTAACAATGAACAAGTTCGACTGATAGACTATTAAAACAATGCAGAAAGTGTCGACGAGTAGAGCAATGAAGGTATTACGACGACATTGGGATAATAATATTATCTCTGCTTCTTGACAGTTTTTGTGTTTAATACGCTAATTAGTGTACTTCAACAAAAAAATAAACATCGTGGGATAGTATGATATGGAATGACTAAAGCTAAACTGATGTTTTTCTCGTGGAACAATAATCAACACTCGGGAAGTAATCCTTCATGAGTTTTGTCTCAACGATATATTTCTCTTCTGAATTGTATGATATCTCTAAGTTTTCCGGCATTTCTCTTTTTTTGTCTTTTTCCACTTATTCTTTCGGAATTATCTAATTTCGTTGAATTTAACTTGATGGAGGAAAAAAGAGGCATTATTTAGTTATTGATGAATCACTGTCATTCTATTTTTCACTGCGCGTTTGTCAGTATTTTTTATTTCTGTCCTAATTTCATACAACTTCGTATTTTCCTTTCATTTTCAGAAAAGGAATGATGAATTCAAATAGTGTTGAATGTAGCACGTTAGTATCAACCATTGCGAGTAATATTCAACGACTAAGCCAATATGGTCTGTTTTTTTTCGAATTACTTTCTACCAATCATCAATTTAGTAAAATTGTACCTAGTACACCTTACCTGACTTAGTTCAGGTTTTCGATACGCTCTTATTATATTTTATTCGGCATTTGTATAGACATTAAGAGAGACTAGTGGTGATGTGTATGAAATGTAGAGAACCCAAGAGGAAAGAACTCAACTTAAAAGCATGTATATTTTGCAATATCCTGGTAGTAGCTCAGAAATAATTGTTTGTATAACAAAAATCATCCACAATTTAGCTTGTCGTCATCTCCATTACCTTCTACAAATTTAATCAAAAATCGAGTATAAAGAAAGGATCCGAGTTTGATACCATTATAATGTTAGGTGAAAAAATTCTAAAACTGTATTTCAAATCATTCAAAATGCTTAGCACATAGTCGAATTTTAGTGCAACATTTGGAAGTCTTGGGTGGAAAAATAGGTAGCAGTGATGATGGCGAACGTTTGCGTGATCAAGTAGCAGAAGTGACATCATCAGCTAATACGTTAAGCAAAGAAACGAACAGTTTGATGAAACGTTTGGTGGAATTATCAAATGATCAGGTCTCGGCTATAGTTGATTTTATAATTGTAAAACCCAGATTTTTGTTTCGCTCTCAAAATTTTGTTATCTGCTTAAATTTCTTAACATTTTTTGTCTCATATTCTATCATTTTTAGAGGTATGCATCGACAATGAAAGTGCATCGTGAGCGACTTATGGCTGATTTAATTGGTGTTTTAAACCGTTTGCAAGTGGCCCAAAGGAATGCAGTTGCGAAAGAAAAGGAATCAATGAAAGCAGTAGCTGCTCAAGATCAACAAGTTAGCCATCAGGTAATGGTGGAATCTAACTTATCTAACTTCTAGTTTACAAACTACAATTTGGATAATGATGCATGACATATTCTTTTTCTGCTTTGGAAAGAACATAGATTTTTTTTATTTTTGCTAAAGTTTTTGAAAAATTTTATCTGTGCAGTCCTTTCTTTTCTTTTTGTGCGGTCATTTTCCCCCACGCATATAAATTTTGGCTTTCTAGACTGATATTATTGCTGTTTGCTCTTTTTAAAAGGATCCAATTTATCCAATTTACTGCTACCCGTATTTCAATTATAGATAGAACAAGTAAATGACGACAAACAACAGGAGCGACAACAACTTCAGATTCAGCATCAGCAGCATCTGACGGAAATTCGAGAAAGGAGTGAGGTCACTTTCACGATTTATCGTATTTCAAATTTGTGTTATCAATTAGCTCTCTAGTAATTAATCTAAACAAGATTTGGATCCTACTAATGCAGTGTTACCTTTCGTACCGCATAATCAGTTTTCTCTGACTGCAAGGGAGGCACTATGATCTCATGATTAGTTCTGTCCTGCTTATAAATTTGCGGACGAAACGGTAAATATACTGCGTTCAATGTCCTACAGAATAGTTACTTTGATTTTATTGCTTTATTTTACAAACTTAGTGCTTATAAACTCAGTTTCTATAGCATATATATATAATTGGAGCTGGCTCTTAACCGTTGGTGATTTAATGAAAAATTAAATAAGGGAAATAGTCTGAACAAACTTCTTTAGTGGTTATATTATTAGCTGTTTAAATTTGATTTATTCCAAAGCTTGTCCGTACTGTCCACAGAAAATATGAAATAAGTATTTCCATTTAATACAAAAAGCGATTAATATTACAATCACTAATTTGCCCGCGATTTATATATTTAGGCGATGAGACAGCTTGATCAAGACATCAGCGACGTGACGCAGGTTATGAAAGATTTAGCAAGAATTGTACATGATCAAGGTGAAATTGTGGATAGTATTGAAGCAAATGTGGAACATGCATCAATGCAAGTGCAACAGGTGCGGTACTTTTATTCTCTATAAAGTATGAAGTATTTTAATATGTGAATACGAAATCGATTCCCTAATCTTGATGATTCAAAATATTTTTGATGTAACTATGGAATTTCTTTATATTTGAAAATGGGATACAACTTAGTACTTTTTTGGCCTGCTGTTTTCCTGCCTAAAAATTAAGCAAACGTGGTTGTCTTCAGGGTTCAACAGCAGTACATCATGCCGTTATATATCAACAAAAGGCACGACAAAAGAGAATTTTTTTATTTATATTTTTCTTTGCTCTCATTTTTATTCTCGTTCTTATTGCATACTTCTTTGCTAGATGAGGTAACTGATTCATTTTGTTTGTGTTTAATTTTTCCTAAAATTTCGCCACATGTATGGATGTATGAAGTTGTAGAGGGATTGAATAAAACAGTACAAGTTTATTTAATTTTTCGAGTAACTTTCTCTTGCTTAACCATTTATCAACTTATCTTCCATGTCTATGCAGTCGTAAATTAGGAAAAAGCTCATAGCCGTTGTCGAGATAGATTTGTAGCCATTGTGAGCAAGAGGATTTGTAGCTGAAAAACTTTATCCTGTGTTAGTCTCAGACTTGCTTTCAGTTGAACTTTTTTAATCATTAATAGATTCCTTAATTTTTCGGTCTAAATAACAAACGTAATTAGACCTATCCGACTGCAACAGTTAGAAAGTGGATGCGAAGGACTTGCAGATTAATCACAGCGGGAACACTACTATTTCTCGCCAGTGGGGATCAGCTTTTTATGAATTCTTTTGTGATTCCATCCTTTACCCGATTTCCGGTTGCTTTAAGTCAACCTTTCTCTGTAGGAATTACAAGCCTCATATAAATCGTCCCGGGTGCCTTCGAACAAAGATGGAAAGAATTAGTTTCATATAATGTGGGACACATCCTTCGCTACCATGTACCATGCATAAACAATCTGTGATATTTCTGTTCTGTTTCACATATTCCCTTTTCGTAAATACTAGGAAGTTAGGAATATTTCTTTCGTACTTCCAAGTATAAGCTGACCGAGTTTGTATGAAAAATTTTCCCGGTACATATGTATGCTCCATCATCTAATTCTGCTTCTTGGTGTATGTATGGGTTTTTGGAGAAAAGATTTTCCATTTATTTTCTTTACCTCAACAATAAATCCAACAACAATGGTAGAGTGAACTCAACTTGAAATAACGGTAAATACAACGAGGGATAGAAAGCAATACAGTAACCGGGATTTACCACCAGCCGCAATATTATAAATTTTATAGAAACGAAACAGAGTATAGGAAAAAAAACTGAGCGTGTGTGTAACTTTCACTAGGGTCGTGAAGTTGTGTGGCGGGAAACGTAAACAGAAATTTTCTGAGAAGTACTACAGAAACGTGTGCAATTATAAATTTGATATTAAAATCAAAGTTCCCGTTCCGACTTAAATACATTGAATAGCTATGTCTTGTTTGCTACAAAAAGCCTTTGAAGTTCGATAAGCCTTTTGATATCTATACGAAAGAAACCACACACCCCGAAGTATTATGTTATTTGGAGAATATTTTTAAACAAAAATCATAGCCTTAAATGCGACCGCAGAGACTAGCAAGTTCCTGTCCCAAATTGTAATACTGAATAAAACAATAACAATGGATAAACGTTGTCAACAAGAATCCTAAGAAAATTTAAAATTCAACTGAAAATTCAATTAACTCACGTAACTGCAGAGTATGCAAATATGACACGAAAAAAGGGGAAAGATAGGGAATGATTCAAAATTGGAGTAACTTTCACAAATACGAGATATTTGAAGAGAGTAATGAATGTTGTCACTCCATATTTCCCTGTTTTGGTCACTGTGAGATAGTTGGCCCTATTAGATGCTAAGGTACTCAACTCTTAAATTTTTGTGGTTCTTTAACAGTAATACAGTGATTTCATAATTAAAAAGATATGACAAATCCAGACTAGCCTATGTATTAACTAAAATTAGAAAATTTTCTGAACTAACATCTTAACAACTTTAAAAAAGCTATAAACTTCAAACTATGCAAATTTTGGTGTATGCAGGGCACATGCTTCCCAAAGTTTCTTTTCTGTTTCTTGGTCCAGAACACTGGGTACCTGCTTCGTTAACGCCAGGAGTGGTGCCAATAAGCTGAACAGTGTATCCATTAACAGATCCAATGATCCGTCCACTGTACCCGGTTCATCGGTTCTACATGTTAAATTAAAACAGTGACAAATAATTTCAATAATAAATCATTCATTCATTTGTTAAGTGCAATTAAGTACTTTTTCATACTAAAATGAAACAGTGAAAAAATTCCGATAATTGAAATACGAGAATACTATCGTACTTCTGACATTAAGTGAGTGAGCTATACCGTGTATTAGCTGCTGAAGTCATTGATTTCGATACTGTGATGCATACGGCAGCTGCATCTAGCGGGTCACTTGGGAATTCCCTCTCTGGAGACAGTCCACTTTCTCTTTTTTCATTCGTCCACCATCGTACTCTCCGCTCCATACAGCTCCTCAACTGCATAACTCCCGAAGATCGAGCCCGATTACCTAAAAACAACTTCAGAATTTTCGAACTACAAACATTATCCTGATACCTGAAAATGCAACAATGACTTTATTTGTACCTATTTTATAAAGCGAAATAAAGGTATGAATACCTGATTGCCTTGTAGTTTTCCTTGCAGTTCTTCTAACTCCTTCGCACTGAAAATAATGAAGCATATAAATGCATTAACCAGAAATCGAAAAAGAAAACGAAAGAAAAGCTCATTCATTACGCTCATAAATATTGTAGCATGAGTACACTGGGATTGGAAAATTGTGTTTAAATGAAATTAATACAACCTGTTCACTCTCATTTTCGCTAACTGATGGTGATTTCCTTCGAATTTTGATAAGATCCTTCCATCTCCCTTTCTTGCCCAAGTCCTACAAACAAGAATAATTTATATTACCTGTATGCAATAAATGAAGATTGAAATTTCTTACCTTAGGTATCTCTTCATGACTCCTTACCCAGCCATACCATTTTCGGCATTTCTTATCGACGCAACGCCACCTAAAAAAATAAAAAGGTTTGGAAACAATATTAAAACCAAAGACTTCCAGAGATAATAATGATACAGTAACTGATTTATATTGAATTAATCTTCTCTGTTGGACCACATTTCTGCTTGTCGTTGTAATGAAAACTGAGTCCAGCGTACCCCAAATCTATTTTTTAAAAAAATGTTGACGTAAAATAGTTACCTATGTCTATTGCCGCCACACATCTGCGGTCGTACTTGCCCGTTACAGTGAAAACAGTGCCTGCAGCCATCTTCAGCTACTAAGGGAGTTTTCTCCACTTTGCTGAAGAAAAATGAGCGAAAATGAAAAGATTGGTCTTTTGAGAACCTTCTCTCACTTATAAGATAAAAGTACCAAAAATTATTCATTATTCTGAAATTGCAGTAAATATCAGAAGGCGCTTGCTTGCTACCATTCTAAGAGACTATCAAAGCCGCAAAAGTAAGATAAAGAATATAATTGAAATCAGAAGGTATGAGAATAAAGAACGAATATTATTAATATAAAACAATTTGAAAACTAACTAAAACTTGGGACGTCCAGTCCCGGCTCTTCTAACATTCTGGTTATCCGCAAGTGATTCATTCTGAGTCTGAGAAGAAATTGAAGACTGTATTGAAGCTGGAAATAAACTTTTCTGCGCAATACATTGTGATTGGGAATATCCCTGAACTTGACTAGGATCGTTTTCAACTTTTGTTATGGACTGCAGTGATGTTTGAGCAAAAATATTAGCAAATGAATCAGGTGATAAGCAATCAGGTATATTTGCAGTGACTGGATCACGAATGCTGTCCAAAGCGCTATCATGTAGCTTAGCATTTTGAGAAACATTCAAGGTTACAAGATCGGTTTTAACATCTTCAGGGTTTTCTTTCTGAAAAAAAGGACTAAGTATAATTTGATCCACATGATGAATGTCAGAAAACTTAAGAATAGAATGACTACATTTTGTATAGGCTTTGAGAAATTTGAAGAAAAAAAGACACTAACCACAAAACATGGCAATTGATTATTTAATTCAGAGGCCGATGGCTCATGAACTTCATTCCATTTCAAGCAATTCGTGTTTGCACATCTGGAGAATTAGGTAATATAAAAAGCTCAAACCTTTCTACTCTAATACTATCATGCTTTTCATTTTTTATATTAAAGCAAAGTCAAACCTCCATTTCAGACCATATAGAATGCAATAGTAACCACAACTTGAACAGTTTTTTTGGTCAGAATTCTGTTGATGAAATTCGAAGTTTTGTTGATCAAAACCTGCTAGTGGATGATCATCAGATGCGCCCAGAATATCGTTAAACGACAATGATGACAATGGATCTGTAGGGCTAAAGAGTGGTGACGATCCAAATAAATCGTCGAAACCATCTGACATACCCGAGCATAATCTGGAAGAACTCGAATAGATTTCACAGTACATGGATCGCAGACAGAAGGAAGAACAACAATTATAAGAAAGAAATATACGATTCTTGTAAACTAAAATTTTCTCATAAGAAATATAGAGTTTCAACAAAAGTGTATGTTTTCTAGAAAATGAATACATGGTTTAGAAAATATCACCATAAATATGACAACGTGGATAAACCTTGTGCGTCCTGAAGATGAGCTATTAAAGCGTTCACGTAGCTTTCCAGATGATAAATAATGTCCAACAACAGACTTAGAACACTTAACACCACTTTTCATTGGTGGCCTTGATTCATCGATGTCTGCACCAATTCCATCAAGTAGAAAATTACAACTACCTTCACTTAAAATTGGTAACATGGGATCCTGGAAAAGAAATGGTAAGCAAACAATTAGTGATGAACCTGAAGTTTGATTGATTTTTTCATATTTCAAATATAACATTCAAAAATATGAACCATTAAAGTAGTGTTATATATAAAGAGGTAAAATTTACTTCTCCCAAGTCTATATCAAATGATTGAGAAAATGAATTCGTTTTGTTGCGACTTGAGATAGACGTAAAACTTCCCAAGCGCCTCCGTTCACTTCTTATGTCAGCGTTATCTTTAACTGAAATGAAGTATTCACATTATTTATCTGATATAATACAGCAGCTCAGGCTCAGGGAAAAGATACGACCTCTATGATTTACAAATATTCATTATAGAAGATTACTTGGCGAAAGTGACGGAGTCCGCATTCTGGATGGAAGAGGTGAAGATGTGGTTGGACTTGATAAAAGATTTTCCAATAAGCCTTCACTGGTATCGGATCGATTCGATTTCCTTCGACATCTATTTACACCACTAACTCTAGCACCTAAAGAATTCCTTTAGACATTCAAACTTTCAGCGGTTAAAACCAACCAACATCTTACACTGCAAAACACATTAAAACATGACAATCTCAGATATAATTTAAGCAAAAGTTTTTCAAAGTGATCATCTAACTGCCTCCAAGCTTATTTCACATAATAAAATACAGTAAATGAAAATATGCAAAACCTGATAAAGAATTAGCGCTTGATGGACCTGGTGACTTCTCAATCACAGCTGATAAATACACTTCTGGAGTTCTTGGTGTGGTCAAACTGGGTTCCGCACAACTAGCAGCTTCGCGTGCTTCTTGTAAAGCTTCCGTAAATCCCTTAAAAAGCTAATGGCAATTCAACTAACCCTATGAGAATGCGACCTTAAAAAATCTTTTTTGAAAGAAAGAAAGCTTCAAGTTGAACAATTTCGAAACATATAAGTCAAAATGAAAATTTTCGAGGTACCTTAATTTTCCGCTGCACTTCATATTCGTTACGATACGCGTGGTAGTCAAACAAATCACTTTTCTTCATTATCGCTGTTTCATGTGTACCATAAAACAGCACTGAGTAACGACCAGCGGGTATACCTTCCATTTTCTCTGATGGTTGCATTATCTGTAACAGTCACCCATTTCGCAATAACTTTTACCATTTAAAACAATAATTAAAACGAGATTAAAATCTAACAAATTCTTTGGATGAAAATAATCAAATTTTAATTTAACCTTCTATACGCAAACTTACCATAGCTGGCCATGGTGGGAATCCTTTCATTTTAGCCCATACAACGGCACCTGACTTAAAGTCCCTATCCATTATTGTCCAGAAAAAATTTAACACAGCTTAAAGCACATCTCTGATATAAATGGATCACACTGCGATATGTCACAAAAAATCATATGAAACGCATAAATGGTAGTCAAATAATGTTGGTTTCTAATTTCATAAAACTTCGTATTTCATCACATGTGAGGCGTGTGGAACAAGGTCAACATCAATGCATACATATATCTACTGCAGTAGAGGACATGTATGAAGCTCTGTAAGCACAACATGAATGACCAATGGAGAGGATATACGAGAACGCAATTTGTAAGCAACAGAAATATAAGCTTCAGCGTGTAACGCGAATACACACTCACACACCCACACACATAAATATGAATACGTATAGCCACACTTACATATGCACACGCACACATGCGCTCATACACACACATACACGCACGCACATGTCGACACGCACGTACTCACCTCACCGCTCTTTCTCACCCCCCTCCCGCTCGCTCGCCCACCCTCGATCCTCCCACGCTCGTTCCGAAGGATCGTCTAGACAGTGCAGAGATGCACGTGAACATCGCTTGGCATACTGCCCACAAGGCGATAATTTGAACGATGGGAAATCAGCGCTATTTTAAGAAAAGACCATTTTGACACATACGTCTTCTCACGGTGATGGAAATATAGCACGTCATCATTTCTCAGTCTTTCTCCGTCTGACAGACATATCGATGAACGAAGAGTGCGAAAAAAGGAAGGAATAGCCCGAATTTTCACAAATGCAATTTAAAGCATGCATTTTCTCAACTTTTCCGAATTGAATGGAAGTTAATCAGGTTGGGAAGTCTTTGTGAACCGGATAATGATGAATACCATGGAACAACTAATAGGATAAGCGGAAGGAGGAGGGAAATGAGTAAAAGGGGAGCGAAATATAATTGCTGTTTTATTCTGATCCGTTCGATAATAATTGATTAGATCGAATTTGGCGAGAAAAACAAAGATGGAAATGCTTGGACAGAATTTTGTTTATTTACATTTCAGTATTAATTTACATCTAAAAAAGAGTGAAAGGAGTAAAACTGATGCATAGATTGGATGACAATATCGGTAAATGAATTCATTTCAGTTATTCATTACCTCTAATAGTAATGCTCGTAACAGTCGAGCCTCATAAGTTATTGTATTTTTTACAATTTCAGCTTCTAATTCATTCATTATCAGTGGATCGGCTATTGTTGTTGGTATATCTTTTCCGTGAACTGAAATGATATATTCGTAAAGCTAATGCGATTAAATGTTTTTGTAGATTTCTTTAGCGATATACATATATATCATAAATTTGCAAATTGTGCTTAGTTAAGTTTGAAAACAGTAAACGTGAAGAAATGGGGGTTTTTATTTAGCACAGTAATCGATTACGAGACATAAGGAAATTTTTGGTCATAAAATTAAATGATTTGAATTCTTTATCAAATTTAGTCTCAATTTAGTAAATAGAATGAAATTTTGCTGAAAACTAACTTTCGCACTGTTCTAAGAATTGAATACAATCTTGTAGCACAGAATCTCTAACACTGATAGTATGCTTTGCCAAGTTTTCAATCAATGAAATCATACAACGTTTACTGTAGAACCATGTATCTGTCCCGAGTTTCTTATCGTACGGCTCCATAGCTTTGATCACTCGTGAAATACCAAATTCATAATTACCCTGATAAAGCATTTTTGAAAATTTAACTTTTTTCTGAATCAATTAAATAAATAGAAATTTAGACATACTTTTGAACAATAAAGTGTGCCAATGACGAGATTTATGATAGATAAATGAAAGAATTTTGTGTTATTCGAAGCTGTAGCACTTGCTTCCTCTTCTTCACGTTCAACTTTCTTCATCAACTCTTCAGCCTTCAACAATCACAAAATTCGTTTCGCTCTTTTCTCTCCGATCATAACTGATGAAATGTAACTTTTTCATTTTTATAAAACTAATTAGATGAAATGTAATGATATTAACCTCTTCATTTTGATTAGTCATAATGTAACAAACACTGAGATTTGCAAGAATTATTGCTGTTACACTAAGCATCTGAAATTGAAATTATCAATCAGTGACATGAAGGGAATTAAATATGTCATTCAGTGAATCAATCGATAGGCGTAAAATGTTGCAACTGTTGAAAGTAATGAATTACTGAAAAAAATTAAGCATACATTGTCAAAATTTTTCTTTACATTTGGCTCGTAAAATCCCGCTGCTTCTTTGAATTTATCGGCCTAAAAGAGAAAAATGAGTGATCGATTTGATTAAATAATACTATTTAAATCATGCTAGACGATCATGAATGAGTAATTTTGCTAAATAATATTAATTAACTAATTTTGGCTTCTCAGCGGTAATGGCTAAATACCTGCATGAATAAAGTATGTGCCACATTTAATTTCCATATATCATTCTCACTGCAAAATTCCACTGATTTACGAAAAATTTTCTCCACTTGTGTGTAATTGTTCATATCCCAATAAATTTTCGCTTGTGACATCAATACTGGCATATACCTGTTTTTAATTTAAGGTAAAATTAATGAGTAAGAAATGATAGATTGAAATTTAAAATTAATGCAAATTTCTTCCTCTCCATCCGTAAGTCCGTTTAGCTTATGAGTAAAGCAAATTATCGTATTGCATTAGCAATTCGGAATAATTCAAAATGATTCACAGATCAAATTATATGTCTTCACATTCAATTCAATTAATAAAATTCACTTTTGCTGTGATATCAAGTGGCAAATATCAAAAGAGATATTAACAATGTGCTATAAGTATTTTATTTCCAAAAATCGAGATATATCATTAGCCTTTTTAAAAGTGTCCACAATTCCGGTAATCCGGTTCGATGATGCGTAATAATTTTTCGAGCAATGAAAACTAAAATAATACTTACCTGGCCATTGTGTCATCGCATGCTTTGATAGTATTCTGAAGAATCAGTTCATCGTTTCCGTGACGAATTTCCTGAATTTTTGCTTTCTGTTAAAAAGAAAAATGGAATTTCATTTGTTTGTTCATTTGAAATAACAATATGCGTAGCTCATGTGCCTCACAAGCACCTACTTCCCCTTTCTTTTTATTAAATAAAAATCCCACATTTATAGATTTGGTCAGTTTGCGTAATTCGTTAATTTGTTCATTGCCAATTGCTTCAAATTTATTGTACGCATCCATCGGAGCTGTTTGTTGCGTAATTACTGCGTCGAGATAGTCATATAAATACTATTAAATGACGTTAATTGTAATTTCGAAAATAAAAGTTAAACTTTTTGTGATAGTGAAATTTTTATCAACAATATACCTGCGTGAGATATTTGTATGTCAAATGAGCATTTTCGGCCAGGACGTCAGCTGCCAGGTTATAATACTGAAAATGATTAATCGATAATCAATTTCACCCACAACTAAATAAAAGTCCTATTTGTCGTTAACGAATATCGATAATTGCTCCGCCATTTTCGTAGATGTTTTAAGCGGAAACGTAAATGTTACCTCATATTTACAGTATAGAAGAAGCAAATTACTGAAGGTCTCTGGTGGAAATGGATTTTGGCTCAAGAGATACTGTAGTTTTGCAAAGCCTAAAATTAATTATCCATAAAATGATTGTTTTACCGGAAAATTACTGTTTTAATAGAATGATGAGAGTTCTTAATTATTTAAATGAATTCAATTCACCGTCAGATGGATTGGTATCCATATTAATTAAGGCTTGATTGTGCAAAGTGACAGGATCAAGTTCCTCTTCCAGTCTCGGCGGCATATCTGTTAATGCTTCCGAAGCCGCTGATACTATAAAAAATGTCGAATTATTGAAGGATTGAATTAAAAAATGTGTTTCAAAACTATTAAATTTGAAATTTTTGAAATGACCTTTGCTATTTAAACGGGTAGATGATTTTTATGATAAGACACTAAAATTTACAATTTTTCAGATTGTACTCAATTGCTGCTTTCAAATTGCATGCCTCAACCAAAGATGTCTCGTGTAGAAGACGTGTATTACCAACTGAACTCACTTCCATACCTTCCGTCGCCAAGCCAATTGATAATTCTGTTAGAATTCATTTATTTAACTTGCAAATTATTCGATTAGATTTTAAAAACTTTTGATGAACAAAAAATTTCTTCTTTTGGACAGAAACTTACCAGGATGATCTTGCACACCTCGATCAATGATATCAGCAATGAATTTTAATGACTGCGAATAATTGCGCATTCGATAATGACATAAAGCTATTGAATAGGCCAAACAGGGCTAAAAAAAGACTTTTTTTTAGAAGTTCTGATGATTAATTAATTTTTTTTAATTAATAAGGGCAAACTGTTTATCTCAATTTTTAAACATTTGAATAACCTGATATCCATGAAGATGTGTAGCGGCCGTAAAACGTTCAAGTGCTTTTTCATAATTTTCCTCCTAAAATATATTTGATAATTGATAGCTCCTTCATTCAATTTTTACTTTTATCATATCACACTTAACAAACCTTATAATCAAGGCATGCTAAGTTGATATCACCGTCTGGATCGTCTGCTGCATACTTTTCAACGAGTATTCGTGCATTTATAATATCTTCCTCACGATATTTGATCGCTGATTCTAATTTCAGCACTTGTTGAGCAAATTGCGGCTCATCAATCTCAAAATTCTCCCATATATTCCGTGCATAACATTTGAAACTTGAAACTTAAAAATATTTTGAATTAAAATTTCTGTTAGAAAATGTTTTAGAGTTAATTTGTTTTGAAAACATTCACTTGTGAGACAACAGCAGTAGCTTCCGGAAACATAGAAGCATTGTAGAGTGATTGAGCCCAATAAAGTCGATATTCCGGATAGGATGAATGTAGCTGCACAAGTTGCTCGTAACATTCTGCTGCTTTGATAAACTGTTGCAGATAGAAGTAGCAATAGCCAAGCAATGATAGTGCTGCTCGACTCTACAAGTATATTCCTATTGTGAATTTAAAATTTTACAATTATTAGTGCGACTGCAAGATATTCAGGAGATCCACTTCCTATTTCTTTTCCACAATTATAATTAAAGTACGCTACTATTTTGATAAAAACAATGTCTCACTATTTCCGCTCTTTTCTCTCTCTCTCTCTCTCTCTCTCGCTCTCCTTATCAAACAATCATTCTTTATCGAAAAGTTCTCATCATGTGGTTCTTAATTTACCTAATAAGAGGCTTCATGTAACTCAGCCAGCTGTAATTTAACATAAAGTTTTTAATATTACAGGAAAAAAAGCAAGCTACCGCTTAGGTACATTTAGCTCAATTCATGTCATTTCATTACAAAGAGGAAAAAAAGCAGCAATGAAATCTGTTAGTTAAAAGAGAACATTTGGCTTCCGTTGCAATTCATATTGCAATGGTCGAATTGCGTTTTCATATCGGCCTTCTTTGATCTATAAATTATAAAATCTAATCATTAATTATTGGCATTTAATTGAATGGTAAGTGTTTTGCTTCATTAAATTATTACTCCTTTATTGTTTTCCATATAACACGATGTTTTACAATTTCATCGATCCTCCTTACTAGAATGCTTTAGCGTTAGTTTATTTCTCAACTCTTACAATTATGAATTCGAGTTTTCCTACCCTTTCTGATTTCCTATATATCGCTCCACACATTTCAATGTATCTTCTTCACGGACAATTAAAACACAAATTCTTTCTTTTTTCCTACCACATCTTTGGCTTATTACTACTCAATTACTGAAAGCTACGATCAATCAATAATATCATCGATTAATTTCATCTGATCTTATTGTTGAAAGAACTTGAGTTCGACTAAACTATCTGATGCACTCAATTGAAAGACATTTTATATTTTCCGCACTCGTCGCAGTGAACAGGAAAAAAGCAAAAAGGTTTTACACTAAGAAAAAAAAATTTCCTATGGAACTTAGTTAATTCAATTGGAACTATTTCACTTTGAAATTATTTAAAACGAACCATTCCATAAATTGTACTCGTAAATTCACCATCCTTTATTGGTACAAAAGGCATTCTGTTTTCAGTTCCAATTCCACATGTGATAATCCATTTTCCCTTTTTAATATTTTAGGATTATAGAAAGATCGCCATAGTAACCGTATCTATGGTTTCCTCAGAATACCATGCGTAAAACTATATAACTTCTGAATTAATTTTACAAACGTCCAGTTACAGCTAGAGATTGTTGGATGAAAATGAATGTTTTGTTTAAATGACCACCTCTTGTTTAGTTATTCACGCGATGATGTTGGCAATATTTGAACATTACATCTCACATAACCTATTTCATTTTTAAATTTCTTTTTCATCTATGAATGGAGAGGATTGTTCAAATCTTCCATTTCACGTTTTATTTCACTTTATTCCCATTCGTATAGTACGGTAATTTAATCGTTCATTCAATAGCATTGTTAACATAAGCAATAATAAAGCTTACTATCTCTTCTACCATTAACTTCCATCACTCAAATATCGAAACGATGAACTTGCACTTGTTGATATTTATAATCTTTATCTTTTCCAGTAATATTTGTGATTGAATATTATTATGTGTTATGAGCAATGATTGCAGAAGATGAAGAAATATCAATGAATTGATTTTATCTATTTGACCTTAAAAACTTGAGATTAATATATTTTTAACTTTCGGCTAAAATTTGCTATTTATATAGGTAATTGCATACACTCAGGTACCATCGCTAAGTGAGATAGGTTAAGATAATAAAATAAAAAAACTGAAGTTGATCAGTAATGATTTTCACATGAACTTCCTCTCCGGACTAACCACGTCCGACACGTGGAATTACAACAATGTATACTACATAGAATTGCAAACCATTACTTGCAATATTTCTGACGCTTGAATTTAAACAAAATTTACAATGTTCTATAATCCTCTTACCTCTACCAAAAACATCTATTCGTTGAAATATCGAAGGATCAACGCATTTTGTGAAATTTTAATCAAATTTCCAATCTTTGGAAGTTCCAAAAATATTTATGCAGCATTTGCTTCATCAAAATTTCAACATTTATGAAGTGAACAACAGTATAAATGACAAACTATAACGTTGTACAACGTTATACAGGCACTAGCGAATTACAATAAAATGTCACATTAAAAATGGGTAATATTTATTTTTTAACGAATTGTTTGAACAGATTACAATGGATGAATTACCGGTGACATTTCGCTTTTAACACTATCGATTAATACCAAATAATTCAAATAGTTCATCCTCGAAACAATTAACATTTACATAACACTAACTACTACGAGGTACACTGTACAAAATGTGGACTAGAAAAAGTAAACAGCGACAAAAAAATTCAATTCCACTTAAATTATATACGCAAAACACATCAACATATACAAACTATGGTAATATCATTCTTTGACATACATATCAAAGAAATGCTTAATTATTGCAAAAAAGGGATCTTCTCTTCGAAATTGCTTTTTCATGTACCTCACCACCAAGAATTGCACGTATCAGTTCCAAATGTACATTCATTAAAATTTGTTATTTTAATTGTTTTAATATTTCGTTGAATGAAAAGCCGAAAAAGTAGTGAGAGTAGTCACCAACAAAGTAGTGAAATACAATGGATTTCAACATAATCAATGATGGAAAAATATAAATATTTTTCCCTTTAACTTATTCTAAATCGTTAATTGGTAAAATGCATAGTGAATTTTTTTCAACTGCTTCTAAGCACATATCTGATAGTATTGGTGAGTCATTTGCTAAAAAAAATTCCATCCGTCAGGGCTCTCCGCTACGCTGTCACATTTTTTCTTTGCTACTTATTTACATTATTTTAAATGATTAAAGTGTTAATATTATTTGGAAAAGTGGAAAAGAGATCACGTAACTGGATGCTTGGTTAAAATCCTTTTTGCAACTGCCGCACCTAAAATTAGGAAATCAAAATGCATATTAAAGCGGTTGGAAATCACTCTACATTACTGTATCTTAGACCGGAATTTCGTCTAAAGCAATCGAATAACTTAAAAAACATTACGAAATTCCTGTCCGGCATAGCAATACAGAAACCATCAAACGTTGCTGAAATATTGTCAACTTTCAAATTTTACTTGTTTGCTTAAAGTTCGTATCTGATCATGAAGCGACTGCAACGATTCGGCGTGCTGCTTTTGCATCACGGTTATTTTCATTCTGCCCTGTTGCTCTTGCATTATTATTTCAGCGTTCAGTTCTGCAATCTGCAAAGATCGATCAGTACAAAAACAGACCAAAATTTCGTGGAAATTACGTTAAGTATACTAACGTAAAGACTAAGATATTATGCTCCATACATGGTTCAACTGCATATTATATGCAACTACGGGACATCGGCCTTCCTCAGTAAGCTTAGGAATCCTATGCAACATTTTTTTACTTCCTTATTGTTACAGTTCTCCTGTAGTATTCCTACAGTAACAAGAAAGTTAGAGCTCGTGTGAGAAGAGCATGTAATAACAATTTCATCACTTAAGCAAGCTAACCTTCTTGTCTCTTTCTAATATGACCCTGTCTTTCTCAAAGCACTTCTTTTGCAGTTCTAAAATTTCGTCCTTATATTGTTGAATGACAAAGATGTGTTCCGAATGAACATTATCCAGCACTGTCTCAGTCATTGCATTTCGCTGAAGAGAAAGTCATATTAAATACCATTTACATCTAAAAAACGTTGGACAATAAATTTGCTTTCTATGAATATGAAAAGTTGGCATTCAGATTTATATAAAAAACTGTCTGAAATTACAAGAACACAAAGTTCTTGTAATCCATAAGTTTCTCACCTTCGATACTTTTCCTCCTCTTTTTTCAGATGAATTTGGTCTTTTGTGTCTTCGATGACTACTACTTTTTGATTTTGACATATTGCTATACGCCGCAGTTTCGCCAAACATTGCTTTTCTAGACATGGTACATAAACGACAATATTGTGGTTTATCCTGTAACCCATTTAACGATATAATCGAAAGAGAATTAAATAATTGTAGCAAAGACGATAAATCACAAACTATTATGAATACTTCTGACCTTCTCTGAGGGCTCGCGAACAAACGCACATTTCTGAAGGCACTGAGAACACTCCACCGGTAATCCATACTTCCTTTCAGCATGACAGCACCAAACACATTTGTTGGCAACAAAAGCGGCCTGTAGCTGGCAATACATACATATTGTTGGCTGAAATAAATCAAATAGTTATAACTAAATCGCAACGTTTGACATTAAGCAGCTTTCATATCCAATAGATAAATTAGTTGAAAATTTGAAACATTGTTTAATAAAAACTCCAAAGAAGCCACCCACAGAAATATAAAAAACAAAAAGGAAAATTATTTCGAAACCATGAGATCAGCATGGGATTAACCTTTGTCTTATATTTCTCCTCGTTCTTCTTACATTTCTCACATTGTGAATCGCCTTCATTGCCTACACTAAAACGTATTTTTTAAATAACATTAGAATAGAAATTTAGCAGTTGAAATTAAAAAATAAACTAAAATTTGACCGAAATTTTGTAAAACAGAAGGTATTTATATAAACATACGTTACTTCCGGCATTCCCGCTTTGCAGTAATAACATTTACGTGTCATTTCGATTTTTTCATTGATATTTCTCCTGGAAAACAAAATAACTTAGACACAAATAATAAACACTTCTTCACCCTTCCCCACATCTTACTGAAATTAAGAAAAAACTGAATTTTAAAAAAAATGCATGTACACTGTTGAAGTGTGACACATGTGATTTTCACAAGATGGTACATATTATGGAGTTGAGACAGAAAATTTGCAGAATGTCTGGTGTGAATGAGCAGGCCGCTATAACTTTTGAGGTTTGGGGGCAGTAGCTTATCGTTGTATTTGCAAAGATACGATCTGGTGAGGTGGGTGGTGTTAGGTGGGTCCTAAGACATTCTGAGGTTTAGAGGCTCTGGATTTGATTTTGTGTGAATTCTTATGTTATTTTGTGAGATTCTTGAGTCACTGCATTCGATTTTTCTCTTGGCAGGCAATGCGATACTGCAACTTTACGTGGATTTTCAGAGTGAAGTAATCTTTGTGGAACAATGGTTTGCGGACGTGTGCGCACAAAGACCGTAAAAAAAGCTTCTCGTGTGATTATTGAAAAATATTACACTAAGCTGACACATGACTTCCACACAAACAAGCGAATTTGCGAGGAAATAGCTGTTATTCCGAGCAAGAAAATGAGGAACCGTATTGCGGGGTAAGTGAGGGTTGAATTATCAATATTCAAAACCAAGGTGTAGTTAATTTTATTCAAATTGCACTTTCAGTAGAAGTACTCGTCCCATACAGGCGCACAGGTAGTTTAATCCTGCAGTAAAAAACATAGCATTTGAATGAATTACTTAACAGTTTTATAGTGCTTCTGAGGTTATTTTCTTTATCTCCTTTATCATTTTGGACATACGAATTCTTTATTTCCGTGATGAAATGTCTGTCACTGAATTAAGTTTTGAAAGGCATGCTGTCTGAAGATTGTATCTTGCGGTATCGAGTAATGGTTAATCACTTCTAACGCTGGAAAGATAAAATTTATGTGAACTTTTTGATAAGTTGTTGGTACTTCGGCAGTGCAGCCATAGGATTATGAAGTTTATTGTAGCTACATAACACATTTGATGAAACGTATCGAGAAGGGACCAGTTCGCGGCATTTCGATTAAATTGCAAGAAGAGGAAAGGGAACGCCGCGATAACTACATGCCGGATATTTCTGTTGTTGATCCTCGAATGTTGACCACGATCGAAGTGGATACGGAGACTAAACAAATGATTGAATCAATGGTTTGTTTCTTTCTATTTTCACCTTTCCGATTAAATGTTGGAACTTGGCCTGCTTGAATTTGTGGATATTAGTGGGTTGATGCATTAAAAGAGTAATCGATGGAAATTTTTATTGTATCATCTTCATATTGTAGTTTTCGAGGAGGAACTATAGTTTCTGTAGATTAGGAATAAGGTTAGAACATTGGCTCAAAAGTGCTACCAGCAAAACTCGGCAGCGAATGAAATAGAGTTATCTGCTTCGTCTGCTGATGAAATTAAAATTGTTTTAGAGCGATTCAAAATCTGATTAAGCTCCTCTAGTTTTCTCGAAGTAGTTGCTTTAAAAATTTATAAACAGTGTGAATCGGAGTTATAGTCCCAGCAATTGAATGAATTGAATGACTTTTTTTAAACAAGTGGAGATAGGTGTAAAGAGAGCTAGCATATGAATTAATATTTTGAAACTTTGGCATAAATACCATCTACAAAAAGCTAAAGGAAATGTTCGTTTACAGGAATTGAGTATACCGATGACTGACAAGACAGCAAATACGGGAATGGCTGGTCGAAGATGATCCAGAGAAGGAATTGCGTTTTTTACCAGTCCTTTTTTCGCTCTGATCACCTTTGTTTCTTTAAATTCTGTTATATTTTTGAAAGACGTTCTCAATAAATTTTGGGCTCGTTTGCATGGAGCGTGAAACAAGGTTCGATCTTCAGTCTCACTTTGTGGTTATAGGTCTGATCACTATGCCAGCAAGCTAGATAGTTTGTAGTAGCAATTAAGAAGTTCGATACCAACCGATAAGCAGGCTACATCTTTGACTTCTGAATGTTTCGGGATTGATCTATGTGATGAACATTTTAATGGATTTCCATGTCATGAACATCTGAGTAGAGCTGTTTTTTTTCATGGCTATCTTTTAGCGCTGTAATTTGAGAAAGGATGATAAGGTTATTGATGGTAATTGCAGTTGGCATATATCTAAGTGTTACTGAATTTGGTATTCACAGAACACCAAAAGTGTTGAGAATCATGCTGTGGAGAATCATGCCCGGAACTCATCAGATTGAGACCGACAGCAAATACCATTGTGCAGTGCTAAAGATTTTGCGAAAAGTTATTTAAAGTATATGTGCTAGGATTTGCCTAATCTATTTCTCATTAGAAATAATGATACACTAGCAGATCAAGTGGTTACAACGTTCCTGTATGGGATTCTAATTAATAGTAAACCTTCCGGATTTGCCTGAAGTTCGTAGATATACTATCTACGCACCTTCCCAGTGGTATTGTAGAATGAAATCAACAAAGCCAAGAGCTTTTAGGGTGAGGGAATTACGGAGAGGAATGAAGAATCAGCCAACCACTTTCACCCACTGATTCTTGTGTTAGTTTCCTTATTTTTGTTTGTATTGCAAAATGCTTACCACAATTTTCAGTACCGCTAGTAATTGTAAATTGAGAATTCGTGTTCGTCATAGTTTAGAAGCAATTCACAATGAAGCAATCTCAGATCGCAATTATTTAGAGAAGTAAAAGTTTACTCGGAAGATATATACATAGTAATAGTAATCACCTTTAAATCATAACATTGTTAAAGCGATTCTTTGATAATGCGGTAGGAGCTGCCAAACAGGTACTCTCAAATTGAAGCTAAGTGCTGCACAGAGCGGTATTTCATACCGTAATAGCTCTTTGCGATTGATTCGTAATGATGATTCCAAGTACTAGAAATTTAAATCGATTTAATTCAGAACTCATTTGAGATTTACTTCAAAAACGAATCTTAACACAAGTGAAACTAACGTTTACAACATCCGATGCAGATACAGATCCAAAATCGGTAATTTTTGCAGCAATGAGAAGAGCTGTTCCAGCCACCAGTTTCCGATTCATTTTACATACTAAGCCCTACAAATAAATAGGTCTAATGTATCAGTAATCAAGAGGAAATGGGAACTAGTTAGAGAATATTGCTTTCATTCCCTCCGATTGAGTAAATGTTGAACATGAATTGAAGCACTACCCATAATTTTAAAATTGTCTTCATTAAATCCTTTGAATTCACCTTCAAAAGTACTTTCTCGTAGAAAACATACGCGTGTGCTGTTGTGGTATCTTCTAAATTACATGCAACAGCTATTTGGTGAAGCTCTCGTTTAATACTGAAAAGGAGTTAAAGTAAAACCAAATTAGCAAAAGTAGATGGAGAGTATGTTGAACTCACAGCTATCATTAACTTGTCATCATACCAGTTGCAAACAAATTAATCTGCTGAGGAACGAAAGGAAAATGTACAACAATGAAAACCTCTGAATTTTGCTGAAAGATACGTGAACATGTGGGAAACGTGATCGAAATGCTTCGTTTACGAAACGTTTCACTTCATTGTTTGGCTGATAATGCATTAGTATACTCTATAAAATGGAAATAATCATAAACGTTATGTATTGGCACAATCTGTAGAATCAAAAAAAAAGCCGCTATCTAGGGAGGGAAAAGAAACTTACCACATAACCATTGAATTTCATCACGGTTTTTCGAGCGAGGCAGTCAAAATTTGTTATAAGGTTTGGATCGTATTCGGTGAAATTTGTACTGCTTGAACCACATACTGTTGAATGCAGTAATAATGGTTCTTCTTTTGCGCCTGGAAGTTTGATACCTGAAGTGACTGCACCTTGAATAACATAAGATAGCGGTAGTATAATATTCAAAAAATGAGTGTATAGTCTTAGTAAACTATTAATATCTATAATCCACATGTTGGTACATACCATTGCATAGAAATACGTTAAAGCATTAAATTCTGAGAAACTAAAAACACTTAAAGAAATGTATGGATATATTACACTCTTTAAGATAGACGGAGTTGATGTCTAGAAGTGATCTGTCAGCATGCACCCTTGCCAAGAACTTGTCATCAAAATGTTTGCGTGAACTGACTTCTGATGAGCATGAGGTACTGTCCAAATTTGTTGAAATCAAATCACGAAAACTAATTTCCTGCATTAGCAACATTAATAACAGGACAAAGTGGACAGTGAACACGCTGCACAACTGAATAAGAAACAGAATAAAGCGAAAAGGGAAGACATTCTGCGAGCACATTAAAATCAATTCCAACCTGCATTTGTTTATAATTAATTGGCTTGATCCTCGTATGAGCAAATGAGGTAACGCCTAACCGATCCGAATCTTCGCTGAAAACTATTATCTCATTATTAAAAAACTGCATGGCAAGAGATAAAATGAAAATGAATTTAACTACAAATACATAATTTATTATCGGAAATATTCGTCAAGTTCATTCAAGCTCCATCATTTTCTAACCAAAAACAGAATAAGGTGGTATTAATTCCAATGAGAGCAATAATCTCGTGCTTTTATAAAACATTATAATAATACTTCGACTATAACTACGTGCTAACCGTTCGTCCTTGTATATTAGGCAGGAAAAAGCAACTTTCCGACTCGTCAGACATCAAAAATATTTCCAGTAATAGTGGTTAAAACAAAAAAATGTAATGCAGAAAAGTGATGCTTGAGCTAAAGCTGAATTGAAATTACTAGCACTCCTATTGCCAGCGATGATCAGAACTCCTGACTGTCTAAAGTTTTACCAGAAACTGCATTGATAGGTTTAAAAACGTGTGAAACACTGCTCTTATTGCGCATGTTAGTTAGATTATCAGATCAGTCAGATCATCAAACATCATCGTAATTCAAATAAAAGATTTAACAGACCTCTGGTTTTTGATATTACAAAGTTTCAAGAATTTTTGACGATTTGTTAATTCTTTCATACTTTGCTCGCATTTTTCTGTAAAAAATTTCAAGCGTCTTAATCATGTAATAGAGCTTTCGAAGTTATACAAAGCACGAAATTTCTCCCTAATTCACCATAATCATTTATGACCGCAGAATGCAAGTGATAATTGTTTAGTTATATACAAACATGGAGATTTAAGTAAGACAAAAACATAGTTGTATGTTTGATAACTAAAGTTAACACAGTCAAAATGAGTTTAGTAACTTCAAAATCTTCTGTTTGGAAAAGACATTTCTTCCTTTTAAGAAGCTAACGCAGTAAGTATGATGGGCAGTAGAAACCACTAATATGAAAAAGTAATGATTCTATACCTAAAGAATCGTACTGCAGTTACTATATCTAAATGTTACTTAATTAGATGTTCAAAGAACAGCAAAAGTGGAGGATGGAAAAGAGCCATGCGCTGAGCACATCAGGTTGAAATCGACAGCAAATACCACTGCGCTGTGCTAAAGATTTTATGAAAATTATTTAAAAAAGAAAACAACAATACCGACCTTTATACTCTTCCGACGCATTTACGTAACCTTTTGTTGACATTTTTCTCAAAGACCTAAAAGTTGAAGAAAAAGTTTTGCAGAATTAAACCAAAAAAGACGCAATAAGTATAGTGTTCTCTTCCCATAACAAATGAGTAATGTTAACCTAAGAGAAGTTTCACCATCGCATTGATTCAATCTCATGTTTATGCTCTCACTGCTGCCAATATTGATTCCATGTGCTTGACAAAGCTACAATTGTAATGTGTCAAATGAAAAATCGAATGCAAGTCGATAAACGAAAACTTAAATAGACTACATGGAATATAACACTTTGTAGTAAGAATTTAAATAAAGGATGAATTAAATTTGGTTCTCAAATCAAATGGATTATAAATCATATTTATTTCATCACCTGCTTCGACACAGATACACCACGACTTACACCGATTTTGTCGTAGTAGTCAGCTTTTATCATTTCACGCTTTCCTAAAAAAAATAATGTTCAGAAACTCCAGTAGTGGGCTGTGCTCTCATGCAATATTAAAACTTCGCTATATGTGATGATATATTTCTCATCTTTCGGATATGCCTCACTTTGCATCACCTTAAGGACATCATTATAACAGATTGGAAAGGATCGAAAATAAAAACAATATTAACTTTTAAATTCAGGAAGAAAAGGCATACCATCCGATTTTTGACGTTTCTCTTCGTTGCAAGGGATACCTCGGAGCAAGCTATCATCATGATTGGCTAATCCATCATGTCCAGATTTTTGATTCCCGCAAGTACCAACTCTGGCCATAGATGACAGAGAATTCTGCGTGATGAGTAACTGGTAAGCATTCCGCTTCGATACCCTACTATGCATACACATGTCTATAGACCAACTCCTAAAAATGGTCATTGTAGTGGTTTTGGCCGGTGACAGTGAACACTGAACTTCCATCGCTCCTTTCAATCACCAATAATTAAAATTAATTTATGACTACGGATTAGCTTCTAACAACCCTTCCACGCACTCTTACAACACATTTATCCATACTATGTTCTAGAAACGAATTTCAAGCCCCCAATAATGCAAGCCACTTCAAAAAGCCCCATCCGTAAAATTTTTCAGAAATTTAAAACTTATGTGACCATATTGAAAAAGTAATTCCGATGCACCACGCACTGATAAAGTATTTACTGTCAGTAACAACGTGATGTTCAACAACAAAATGATACTTTCCAATGCTGTCAAAATGAAAACTCCGAAGTACAAAAAAGGACAAATATTATGGGCAAAATCATGTAAACATAAGCAAAGTTCGTTGACTGACTTGCTATTACCGATTTCTTAGAAAACTGTGTTAGCTAAAATTGTAAAGTTTTGATGCATTCACATTCTATCACGGCCAGCATACGAAAAACTGCCTATATCTTTCCCGAAACCTAAGCTTAAGTTGAATATTTGAGGATGCATGGAATCTCAATTTTGCCAATGATTTATTTGACACATTTGTTTAACTCTAACAAACATGAAAGTTCTTAAAATTCGAAAAAATTAATTTGATTAGTAAAGAACTATTCCCCCAACAGATGGTGAGTGATGCTGCGTGATTGCCTGGGACTAAAAAGTTTAAATGCATGCAGTGTAATGTAAAATAAAAATTAAAAATGACACGCGAGATTAGAAATCAAATACAGAAATTTATTAAGACATAGGTATCAGCAGCAATTTCATCATCACGAAAATATCAGAATGTTTCCTTGTGGAATTGATGTTCTAACGGCTGTGAGATGAAGAGGAACGTGAACGTGAACGTGAGCGCGTGCGCGACCTGAAATGCATCTCTGAGTTATTTCTACATCCAGATGGTTATACTCAAAGTCTTTTTTCTTTTTCACTTCCATACCGCTTCCTCTCACAAAAAAAGTGCAAATGCAAATACAAATACAAATGCATAAGCGTTAACGCACCTTCTGCGACGTTCACGTTCTCGGCGTGGCGGTGATCGCCTGCAAAAAAACAAAAATTAATTAAGCAAAATGGTAATGCACGCTTCAAAATTCATCATCATAGAGCAAAAATTGCTGGAAAAACGGGGCTAAGTTCGAATTTTTTCGAACAACCCGCGTCTAGTCCAGATTTTATGGTTTCGTAAAAAAAGACACAAACTGTAGTCACAGGGTAAAAATGTAAAACAAAATGCGTTTCGTGGGTGGTATGAAGAGGACAACACCTCTATTACAGATCACTGAAACATGAATGTGGCGCATTTGTTGCACAATGTCCGAAAAATGAATAAAAACCATTTTCAAAAGAATTGCGAATCGTGCACTACAGAGTTCCCATCACCATACACTTCCTCCATTTTCCAACAACAATATTCCGGAGTATGCCAAAAACACAAAATGATGAACCATCAACACCAAAACCAACAGCTCGGCCCATCCATTCCAAACAGTATGGACGACGGAGGGAGCCGAGCCAACACACCAATTACCACCAAAGTTTCAACACTGTCCATTATGATTCCATCACACATAAAGCAACCAAAGTTTACCATCATCCAGGCCTATATCAAACTAATTTAATGGATAGCCCTTCGTATATCCCACCCATCCGGGATGAAGTGGACATCATAGAGAGTTGCTAGGTAGTATTTCAGGGAAATGTGGCTAAATAACTTCTATTAAGCCATCTTTCTTCCCCACCTTCCCATATGTTTATTCAGATTAGAAAAATTTTATAACACTCACCGTCTATCTCGATCTCGACCATACCCGCTGTAACGCCCATAATCTCCATACCGACTGCCGCCGTAGCCTCCATATCTATAATTCCATTTTTTTTTTAAACCAATACACACAAAAATTAGTCAGTGGAATGAGAAATCAATTATTACCTGCCATAACCACCACCACCACCACCACCATAATAACCACCTCCATAACCACCACCACCAAAACGATAGCGATCGTGAGCACGAACTCGAGGTAATGCCACCGATACTCGTACTCGGCAATTACGAATGTATCTGCAAAGGAAATACCGCAAAACACATCATTTAATGAGAATGACATACATAAATTCTGCACATAAATATCCCACGCTGCTGCACAACCAACCGCAGTTCAAAAGACTACAGATAAGCTATCCAGTGTGGTGTGAATTTTCGAGAGAAGGTAGCTATCAAAGAGATCGAATCAACAATATCATTCAAATTTGTCCTTTAAGGAATAACTAATAATTCTATCCCAGGTAAGAATTACAGAACATATAACTTACGTGTTATTGAGGGCGGCCAACGCTTCATTTGCATCTGACTTATTCTTGAAGACCACAAATGCAAAAAGTGGTGGGTAACTCGCTACCCAAACTTCAGACAGTTTTCCAAAACGCCTTCAAACACAATAAAATATATCAAATATGCGAATAAAATAAAAACAACACCGGCAGTATGCAAACAAAAACTAAACAGGAACAGATCATGCCAGGTTAAAACTAATTAAATATTAGTGACCGTTATATTATAAGTGAAAAAAATCTTACGAAAATGCTTCTTCCAGATCTCGTGCTCGTACTGACTCGTCAATATTCGCCACATGAAGACGTCCCTCTTCTCCACGTTCTGGTGAATATGTTTTACTGCGGCTTCGGGTTTTTGAACGTGTACGACTTCGTGACCGTGATCTAAATTAGAGAGTGTATTCCCTATATCAAATACGGTAAACGTACATAAATAAATTATACCAAATACGACATAAATAAATTTCTGATTAATATACCGTTCCGTTGATGAAGAGCTTGAACTGGTTTTCGACGTAGAACGTTTTCTCGGTGCCATCTTCCTAAAAATATGCCAATTATCTTACCAGCAACAACAAAACAGACAAATCTACATTCGCGATGACTTGTTTTTTATAGCATAAAGAAGAAATATTAAAACAAATAAGTAGACAGGCAACAAAGGACTAATTCATTTTTTCGAAAGTTTGCATCCGTCTCTCTATCAGAAATTCTAAGACTCCTGTATAAATTATTTTCTGATCTTTTTCACATCACACAAGACGAGGCATGTGAATAGAAACTAAAACAGCAAACGAAACTTCCAGCTGGAAATGAAAACAAGAGAAATCAATGCCGTGCGCCAAGCACTATCCCATCTCTCACCCACCACCTCTGATTTCCTGTTCAACTCACACTATGTTTTACTGTCTAATCGTTTAGCTACAGCTATTTTGCTATTATGGTAGAAGTTAGAGGAATTCCCACATCATTTTTCTGGCAGTAAGGATCCTTGAGAGATACCGACAAAAGTGGTTTAGTTCGTCAAAAAGTGGGACACTCCACGTCTTAGGATAGCTAAGTTTCTCTCTACGTCATTCTAATACTCTCTGCTACAACCTTCCTTACCCACTCCTGACAACATCACATCATCTTCAAACCAAGCAACCTAATTTGTAACGGGGCTAACACGGCCGGCCTAACGTGCAATCATTTTGTAACGATGTTATGATGGTCAGTTAATTCCTGCCACAGCTCAGTGTGCTACTTTTTTGGATTGAGACTTTTTTCGTGTGCTACAGTGAAATAGGCGTGGGTTTCGGTTGTTACATTCAAGTCTCTGTTACGTGAGAATATAGCTTTTATTGTTTTTAATTATTTCAGTTTGATAAGTATTAATGATGTCGTGTGAAAATGGAAGGTCAAGATGAGCGCACTTTCTTGTGCAGTTATCAACGAATACCTGGATACGGCAGCTTGTCAAATCTTCGCGTTTCCGCGAAAAATTATCGTACGACTATTCAGCATCAGATTACACCAAATGATACACTTCAAGGACTCGTGCTAAAATATAACACTTCAGTATGTATTTTATATAAAGCCTGTTTCCTATAGATGGTTGCTTGGACAGTAAAAGCCATTCAAAATTTGCAGTGTTGTGTTATTTAGAAATTTCTTACCCGCTTTCTAAAAGTTCATCGTCATGGAGTCAAAAATCCCGATTCTTATGATTTTGTTGAACAGATGCTTGTAGGAATTTTCTCTCAAAAATCATAGAATGTGTACTGTTTTGCCAATTTTGGATGATCTCTTTTCCTCTACATCTAACTTTTAAAGCTACCAAGACAAGAACTAGTACTTCCAGCAAAGCAAGTGCATGAAGCATCCTGTTTGCAATATCAGTACCATAAGATATTTTTATAGATGAGCGAAATAAAACGACTGAATCGTCTTTGGTCGAATGAAAGTCTCTACCTCAAGGAATACATCGAGATACCAATTTATGATGAGATTCTTGAGAAAGATCATGCGTCGGATATATCCAAAAATATGAATAGCCAATGCTATGAAGAATCCAAAAAATCACAAAATATCGATGGGGAAAGTCTGCAGGATATCTTCAAAAGAATTGACATGAATATTAGGAAGACGACTTACAACGTACACAAATTAACGGAGAATTCGACGTAAGTCCGGTAGCTATCAATTTGTTTTCTGATGAAAATTAATCTAAGACTCTTCCATTTTTATTTGAGTGAAAAAGAGAGTTAGGGACTTCCGGTTAGGGACTTTGTACCTCCGTCGCATTTGCTTGGAAACCACCATATATTTCTATATATTTACATTATTTGTTCGGGCCTGTTTTGAAAAATAGCACTGTATATGCACCTAGCGGTCTCCGCGTTGTTTCTTAGGGAATTCCTTTTTACGTCCTGTGGCAGTAGAAAAGACACATAACTAAGGAGATACTTAAACACTTTTAGGCTTTTTGGATTTTTTACTCCCTCCTCCTCCTTTTTTGTCTTTAACAGAATTTTTCAGCGCGGATCTACTTGCTGAGGGTTTCAGAATGGAATTTAAGCAAAGGAGACCGGAGCGTAAAATAAAGGATCCATGTTCCCTTAATTATAATTCTTTGGGTTTCCAAAATGAAACTTATCAAAACTAGTTGTATTTTCCATACCGCTGTATTTCACAAAAACATTGTCATGTCTGTGTACCGTCGTCACTCACATACATTCCTTATATTCAAACAAATCGCCGTGCAATTGTTCATATTTTGCTTTACTGATTTATTATGTCAAAAAAAATGGTATCCCCGCATGAACCTATTGAATTTTCTCAAAGGATTCAGGTCTCCCTCGCTCTTTTATTGTCAATGTAACTCATCTTCAATCTTCGCCGAGAACAATCATATCTCTCTTGTCGTATTTTAGCTGTTAGTAAATTGTGAACCCTCCATTCCACATATTTAAGGATCCTGAATCCTACTACCTGTAAACCCGACAATTACACGGAAGCGACAATTACACTTTCATCCTAACATTTTCTCAGTGGACTATCACATAATACTATCACTCTCTTGAATCCGGCACTTCTCATGATTTTATTTTGACTACATTACCACAGATTGCTGACTTCTCCACTTATCAGAAATTTTATAAAAATTTATGTGAAAATTTATGCAACAGAAATACAGCTGTGTAACAAATTACATGACAACCATCAAATATATTATTTTGCAGCTGTCGTTTTCTTGACAGCTTTCTTCTCAAATTTCTTTCGGCGTTCAGCCTAAAATATATGATAATGCCAACGGGTAAGAGAACTATGTACGATGAAAACTGCCGCTTCGTACTTGCGCATCCTACTCTATCTTCCGAAGAAGCCAAGAATTAAGGTACATTACCTAATAATAAAAGACTTATGATATCGCTCTGTTTAATCAAAATATCTTGTTCAATCCCGCTGTTGTTTAACGTTAGTGGAAATAAAGAGATCTCTGTAAACATAAAAAATCATTACCTGAATCTTTTCTTCAAATGGGTGTTGTGTTCCAAGTCGTCTACGATTCATCAAAATAGCGGCACGCTTCAGTACCGCTGCATATGGGTTCAATTTAACCATGATTGCGGACTTCTTTAGTGGGTTACGATGTACTTTCGCAGCCCTCACCTTATGCATGTTTTTCCTTTTCTGTCGAACGGCTCTAACAATTTCCTCAGAGCGAATCAGTCGTGAAAAGTCAGCATTCGTCATTTTTGCTGTTGGCATAATGAATTTTGCTTTGGCAACGGCCTTCCGCGTTTCTGTCCCATAGATAAGATCCAATTTACGGAAAGCAGATTCCGTCCAGATGATCAGACGCCCAAGATGGCCACCAGGTGCGACTTTCAACAAATTAAGACGATCTACTGAAAGCAGATGAATGCCCGGGATATTTCTGAAAGCCTTGACGATACCGTTATCCTGATTGTACACTACAAGCGGACCCAACTTAGCTTTATAACGGCGATTACGTCCTTTTCCTTTACCAGCTCGATTACGTTTTGAGTTGTAAACCTAAAAAATGTTATCGAGGAGTCGAATGATTCACTCCCAAAAATATATCAGGCATCTTGAGCTTCTAACTCTTTTAACTTTATGTTAATGAATTGAGAGCCTTCAAAACTAGCTCATAATAATTAGAAAAAGCATAACGTGGGAACTGACTTTCATTATATCAAGCCAAAAATGTGAACGACGAAGAAATGAAACCGCTTCTTTTGTCTTTTTAAAACCCTCCACTTTATCAGCAACAACAAATGGGATTTCCGGTATTTGATCAATAATATGTCCGCGGGCTTGCACCAAAGCTGGAACACCCGAAGCAGCTACTGCTGAAACCATTGCATAACGTTTCTGTGCGACATTAACACGACGATGCCAACGTCGGAACACCTAAAATAGTCTTATCTCAAAAGTTGATTTTATCCATAAAAAAATTACGGATAATATGGAAAACCGCCAGAGTAAACAAATTAATGAAAGAGACGTAAATATAAAAAACTCTTGAAATGTTTCTGAAGTCAACAAAATTGATCTGCAGGAAATATAGAGAAATAAAAACGCAGCCATGAACCTTAGTTGGTGCAAACATGCGTCCGCCACGGCACATATTACCAAATGCACCTTGTCCGGAACGATGTGTACCACCACCTCGTACACGCGGAATTCTAGCGACTGCACGGCCTGTACCCCATGATTCCGCAGAAGTTTGATGCCCTAAACATAGTCCAGATCAGCAATGAGCCTAAAAAACTCAACTAATTCAGACTTCTAACTTACGGGTACTAACGTCAATTTATTACCCGCTAACCCAATACTTCATAATCGATAAATTAACATCGGACTTCATACTACATTCATACCTTACCCAATGCTTCTAGTACCACTCACTCCACAAAAATAACTAATCCGAACTTACAACTGTTTCCCCGGAGTTTGTGCAATATTTACTGCAAAGCTGTTCCAAATATACATATATACACAACAGAAAAGTAGAAAGACAAACCAGCTTCAGTTGAGACAGCATACGGCTGACGTTTATTCTTCCTTATTTGATCGTGCACAAAGGAAACAATATCCGGACGTAATGGTGCACGAAAAACACCGGGTAACTTGATCTGACCATCAGTCGCTTCGCCCTTATCATTATAAACGGTTACCAACGGGCGTGCAGACATAGCACCTCCTTAAAATAACAAAGAAACAAAGGATACTTGAAACTTGTGGGCATCTAATGCAGTGTCCTCTTGTCTTTAGCATTACACTGATAACATGTCCATCATATAAATTTTCCGTAGCATACTTTTCACGCCCCTAATGAGTAAAAATACATGCAACATGTTACTCTGAGAAATAGTGCGACAAATCTCTCATGCAAATGATACTTGGGAACAAAATAGTTAGAATGGGTTACAGATGCCCCTAACTCTTTGCTAACGAGAAACTTGGAGGTGATTTTCCGACTAGCAAAAAAAAAGCAAGTTTGGTATTACGGGAAGACCATAAACATACCACCCCAATACAACCACAATTTACTGTCTTCCCGTCCCTACCCGCTTTGCAGACCTAAACCTTGCCGCACGCTATGGAGCTGCAAAAGTCAAACACATATAAACTTCGTGTAAGCATAGTTCGTACTGGTTCGTTCATTTCCGATTGGGCGCGGTGAGCAATTCTGTGTCTCATGATGTCGCATGCGGGAGAGGAGGGGGGAATAAGTAGAAGCAATATTTTGGATGAGGTAGTGTGTCCTGGTTGAATAATAAGAGAGGCTGGAGAGCTTGGGCTGGTCCTCAAGGAAAAGCATAAGGTGTACAGTAATGAATGCACGGTCCGGTGCGTTTTGGTCGAAGACGTATAGTTTGGACAGAAATTGTGGTCGTATCAAATGCATACATAAAGACACTCATCTGGCAACTTTACTTTCATTTAAGGAAGACTGTCTTCATCAAGTGAAGGAAATATGCCTGCAAGGATTAATATGGACAATGAAATGGATTGCACATCAAGTTTGTTGGCTCGTCATGAAAGACCTGAATGCATCGATTCTTCTACCGGTTTGTGTGTTCTTATTTCTCTTCACCTTTTTTTGACTCCTGGGAACTACTGGATCTACCAATCCAGAAAAGAATGACAACTTCGCTGCTGGTCCACACACGCTGCCAATGTATATTTCAAAAGACTGTCAAGCGGTTTTTGTCTTTTGCAAAGTTGGATTTGCAAAAAATGAAAACCACTTGACAGTCTTTTGAAATATATAACATATACATTCGAACCAGGTAGTGTTGATATTCAAGCTAGGTATTGTTGTTTGTAAATTAAATTCCATTAGTAGAATAAGTAAATGAGGTGTTTCAGGAAAAGAAGATTGATAGTTAATGAAGAAGAAAAATATTTTTCCAGGACCAAAAAGACAAAAACTGGATAACGATGCTGATGAAAAGCTAGCTGAAAATGTGAATAGAACCAAGAGGCTGACTCAACTGAAGAAAGATATCGCTATCTTGGAAGCGGCAGTGCGCTTTGGTGAAGAGACGATGGAGAAAATGTTGCACATAGCGGTAGAAGACATGACAGTTGATCCACTGGTAACAATTCAAGTCTTTTCACAGTAATATATTTATGTTAGTTTGGATGATAAATTGCAATGAGTCGCAAAAAAGGCTTGTTTCAGTCTCGACAGGAAGATCTCTTAAGGAGACGTGATTCTCTATTGGCTGAACTTATTTCCACGCAGAATGCAGCGGGAAAAAGTGGGTTCTAATTTATTTAAATTAAAACCTTTTTACTCAGGAATGAAATGCGGATTTTCGGATTGAGAATGCGGATTTTCCGTACCCCTCATATTTTGCTTCTTATGTTCAGAAAACCGAATGCAGCGCCTGGAAGACGGTTCGGCGGCTAATGCATTGGAAGGCAGCGGGAAGAACAATGACACTGCTTTTGTTAAAGTAAGGAAATTTGATTGCCAAATAATTTTGGTTTGCCGAAAATATGACCAGCGGCTAACTAGTATTCAATAATAGATAGATGGTTTTATGAAGACGCATATTATCGTGGAATGGATTTTTCGTGGTTACTTCCAATTCGTGGAGGATTTTTTGATTTTTTTGATTTGAATTGCTTCGTAGAAATTGCATACTCCATCAAATCACCTAGTTTAAATCGCTTTTGGTAATCTGAAAAAATGTATTCAGGCTAAAGCTTGGCAATTGAAGAAATGTGGTTGTGATTTCTGCAGTGTTTACAACTCATCACGAAATGAGCTGCCACCACGGGTATAAAATATTGTCCTACGAAAGGTTTGTGACCCTTGCAATACATATCTTGACTATACTAATAAAATATATAAAAGATATTAAGCTTTTTAATTACCTGTTTCTCAGCACGTTTCCAATGTTATGAAGGGACGAGGTCAATTTCTTTGTAGATAAAGCAGATATGTTTAAATGGTGGTATGTAATGGCTAGTTTCTACAGAACTATTTCATGATCTCAGCATTATCTCTGCTATATATGAATTTTAAAGTATTTGCCATCGGTTTTTGCAGAATATTCAGTCGTTTGAATTTTGAACTCTCGGTTTTAATAGTTGGTTGTGTTTGATGGTTGTGCATATATTTATTGTTTTTCTGCGAGTTCTGAGGTTTTGCATAGGTACTTTTCTTAAGATTCCTTCTTTAAAATAAATTTTCCACCAAGATCTCCCGTTTCTGGACACATGTGGAATTGAGATATCACTTTGGAATGCGATGTACATCAAAATTTCTTTTCCTTTTAAGAAAATTTGTTGGATTTGCTATATTAATATTGTGAAGAGCTTATGTGTGGTCTATTTTTTACTTTGTTATGCTACAGTTAGTTACTTTTACATATCTTAGACTTCTTCAGCTGCGTGCTTTTTGTTTTCATTGTTACAGTTACAAACACATATACATTCATTACAGGATTTAGGTACATATTTTTTTTAATAGCTTATTCTACTTTTTGTTACAGTTTTATGTCATTGCCGTTGACTCTAATGAGATATTTATTTCCTATAGATCATTAATAAAAATCAAGTTTTTAAATTTACTACTTGAGTGTTACTGGACTTTTGCTTAACAGGTTCTTTGCTTTGTACAGTTGGATGTTTTTATCAATAAAATGCATTTTTAATTAAACGTCTCTTTAACATTGGATATGTCGTAAAGCATTATTAGTATATTGTGATGTGCTGTAACTTGGAGGTATTGAGAACCTTTAAGCATGATTTTTCTCAATAATCTCTATGCATCAGCCAAGTTGATAAGTGTTAGCCACTGTGAAAACGGCCCACTTGTATTGGGAAGGTGTGAATGAAGGGTCTCTTTCACACATGTTTTGTGTTGCGTGAATGTGACACCTCTAGAAATAGGTTGCGGAAAAAAAACGAAATAAGCTTCCCGTTACTTCATTCCTTCAAATTGCTGCTTGAGACTAAAGGATATCATAACTGTACAGAAAATGTCGATGTTGGATCAACTGGAAGAGATGGGTTTTCCTCATGACATTGCGTATGTTTCCATTCTTTCTATAAAAATTTTGTTACCGATAATTTGCATGAAATAAGAGTATGCAAATTGCTGAAGGAGTTTTGATTTGATGTTAAATTTGTTGATTTTAGCGAAAAAGCATTAAGAGAAACCGGTGAAGCAGGACTGATTGAAGCAGTGGAATGGATAGCGGCCCATCAGAAGGACAGTGATACAAATACGCCGAAAACTGCTCAGTCACAACCACCGGAAGAGGAGTCTTCGATTGTTGAATTTGCTGAAGAAGAAGAACCATCGAAGCCATCATCTACTGAAGTTCCACAAGCAATGTCGTTCAAATGCGATGTGTATGCATGTTTGATAGTTTTTTGTTTATGAAGCTAAACGATTATTTGTAATGGATGGAGTGTAATGTACTATAAGGAATAGGGGAGGTATTAAAGATTAAAGAGGAATGTCTGTGTACCAGCAAAGTGAATTTTACATGTTACAAACCCAAGCCTGGTTTTGTCGGTACGCACCCTTTTTAGCAACCAGTATTCCGATTAGTATACATACAACTTAGTTCTTTAGTGATTTTTCATGACTTAAACCGGCGAACATCTAATATTTTCAAGGACCGAAGTGTTGTGTGATAGACGAGTAGTTACTTCACATGCTAGACCTTTTAGATGTGAGAAACAATTAGCCGATGATCAAGCTGTTATGTTCCACGCAGCACGCACAAAACATGAAGCGTTTAGTGAGTCAACAGAAGCTGTAAAGCCATTAACAGAAGAAGAGAAGAAAGAAAGACTAGCAGCACTGCAAAAGAAGCTCAAGGAAGCAAGAGCAAAAAAAGAAGATGAAGAAAGAAAGGAAACCCTAGAAAAGGTCGATATTTATCTCATTGATCTTTCAAATGTAATTTATTCGAAGTTTTTGCATTGCTTGGAATTACTGTAACAGGAAATATTGTAGGAAAAACGCCGTCGTCTAGAAGGAAAATCAATGGCAAAAGTGGAGGAAGAAAGGAAAGAAATGCAAATGAAGAAAATGTTGGAAGAAAAGAAACGTGAAAAGCGTGAAGTTCTGCTTTGAAAAGTTTTAAATGAAAAATATGTCAAAGCATCACTTATGAACTGTAATATTAAGGAAATGGAAGCACGTAAACGTGTATTGGAACAAATTCGCTTGGATCGAGAAGCTCGTAAGCTAACTGGACAATTGCTGCCGTCGCAGTCGACAGCAGTTAATTCACCATTACCTGTGGTAAACAAAGCGTCTTCAGCAAAGGATGATGGTTTTTGTCAAATACAAGTGCGATTACTTAACGGTGCAGTCATCAGAGAGAAGTTTAAAGTAAGTTTAGCTTTAGCATGATGATATGGCCAGTGGTGGGATTTAGTCTTGGTTGGAGTTCAGTGACTATAATTACATCCACTGTTAGAAAATTGTTCCCCAGTTAACAGCTAATAGTTCTAACAAAATTGCTACTCATTTTTGAACTTCTGATACTTTATAGTCAGATGAACCATTATCTCATGTACGTTTATGGGTTGAAATGCACGGTAAGGATGCAATGGATGGTATCCCCTTTACTCTCATGACTCCATTCCCCCGCAAGATATTTACCGATGAAGATATGGAGGCACCCATCAAAGTTCTTGGTACGTTTTCAGATGTTGATCTGATAAATATGTTTGCGCTTGCTTATTCATCTTCATCTTCATCTTACAGTTTGAACTGTGATTTCCAGGGCTGGTGCCTTCTGCAAATATGGTTGTTACGCGCACTACCCACTAGATTTCCATTTACATGATGAATGACATAAGCAACTAGCCGATATTTTATAGTGAAAAGTTTGCCACAGTCACGCACATCCACTGGAAATAATTCAATTGTTTTCGTTATGTTTATGCACAAATATATCATGTTTTCTAAATTTGTGCAAATGTCAGTTATACTATGCTGGAGTCGGCTGCTTTGAAAAAATTATGAACCCTTACCATCATTTTATATACAACGGTAATATTTGAAAAAATTTAATCGTTACACTTAGGAAACTCTTAAAAGAACTGATTACTTCCTCAGTAACATACAGATTTGGCATTTTCTCTTCTGAAATTTCTGAGTCTCTGTTAAACATACTCAGCTCATCGTATTAAAGCACTCGATCTCCCACAAAATCGTTGACATACCGGATGTTTCCTAAATATGTATGAAAAACATTGAAAGAGTAAAACCTCTTTATCGCAGAATGCCGATTTTATCTCGATGTTTACAATTAAGTATGGGCAGTGGACGCAATAGACGTAAAAGATCTAGAACACTGCAGTAATTACAGTCAAATTAAACAGTACCAGCAAAATAACGGCAATACTGTTAGTAGCAGAAGTAAGAGATTAAGTAAACCAATTGTTCTGACATCTCTATTTCAAAAATGCAAAGTAAGGACTCATACAAATTAGGGTTAATGCAATCGTTAAAAATGAAGCTATGTACAATTATCTAAAACAACATTTCTCAGATTGAAATACAGAATGTTTTTAAATAATAACTATAAATCTGATGACAGTAAAATTCAGATGATACGATCTATATTAGAGTTTAATGATTTTACAATGAATTTTAAGACGAGTGTCCTCGATGATATCATGTTATACATATTCTATTATTCAAACATGAGAATAAATTCCATGATTACAATGAAAAAAAAAACATGTAATGAGGTCAATAGAATTGTTTTTGGGCTCATGGTAGTTGCCACTAAAATCTGGCGCAATATGGAAGTCTATGAAAATGAAACAAACTTTGAAGGTAACGACTGAAAATTTTAACACAACTGCGAGATCAGTGAAGAGACAGTAGTTTCATGAATCCTCCATTTTCTCCAAAGCTGCTTTCACGCGTTCTTTCAGTGCACCTTTATATGTCGTCATATCCAAATTTGGGAACTTCTCCGCAATCTACAAACATTATTTTGACAAGAGTTAGTGAGGTCTTCTTGCTGGGCCGATTTATTGGCTCTCTCCAATCACGGTCAGCTTTTTCCTAATTCACTAGTCAACTGTTTAGCTACATAAGATATTTGGTCCCACAAGCGGATGTGTACTTCGATCAACTTTGCTAAAAAGTTTAGTTGCCGCTTACATAATGTTCAGTCAAGCTCAACTTCAAGCAGTCTCATAAGACTTTTTCCTGAAGCATTCTATACTCTATAGCGCCAACCGATTTTGGACTCATTATAATCGAAATCCCTACCCTTTCACACATTTCTTTCATCGTGCAATTCACCAAATCCACGGAACGCAGTATTTCATTAATAGAAGTTTCCACCTCCACATTTGAAGGTCCACCGTCACCCCAAGTTGGATCCTCCTTAATATCAAAGATATATTTACATTATTTCACTTGATGCTATGATAGAAACTTGATAGAATTTTACTTTTTTTACTTGATATTTTACTTGATTTTACTTGATAAGATAGAAATTTTACTTGATAGAAACCCACCATTTAATATGGAAGTAATAAGAAACTTCCAACCAAACTTGAAACGAAACCATTTCTAAACCGCTCTCAATATTAGTTCTGAATAAGGTATGAAGACTTGATGACTTAAGATAAAAGATAACCTTTTGTGCGGCGCTTTTAGAAACGGATGTTAATTTGCTGGAACCTCTCATCTTCTCCGGGCGATCTATTGTTGCATTTATTGATCCTGATTTCATTTCATCCGAATCCTCATCATCACTAGATTCTACTCCGCTATGACCGGCGTCGTCATTTTCATTTGATTCTTCTTTTGATTTCTTCATACTTTTCTTCTTTCCTAAAAAAGTCTGGCATGACACAACCTATTCATTCAATTCACATGTCTTTATCTCGTTATGAAAGCATACAGATACCTTTTTTCTCACTTTTGTTTCTTTTCGTTTTTTTCCCCGACGATTTTGAAGAGCTCCTTCGCTTCTTTACTGATATGATTTTCTTGCCCTTATCTTCTGGTTTTTGTAAGAAATGCAGGACGTTCATCACCTTAAATAAGTTTGTATAATAGAACTTTCCATTCTTAAACATCATCTCCCATTCCGTAAAAGTAAAATTTTCAAACATTGAGTTCATGAATTCAGATATTTTCATACCCTTAAAAAAAGAGATGGAACCCATTAATTTACAACTATGCTTACTGCTTCTTCCTTTGTATGTCCTCTCTCCGAGCCCAGAACTCTTCCAATCATATGTAACTGAAAAGATAAAATATTATCACTACCCTGTCAAAATTATTCAAGAACTTTAATCTTATGAAAAGTAGTCGCCTTACTGGATCATGTGCAACATATCTCTTAGTAACAAACTATGTGCACTATTTTACAGAAGAAACTCGTGATTCTTGTCGCCTAAATCTGTATTTCAGTTGTATATATATCAAAAAATCAAAGTGCGATATAGCATTGTAACAGATTTAAAAAACTGCAGAACACATTTGTGCTAATTTTTAGATTCATATGCACTGCAACATCCAAATAGCATACAATATTCTAAGTCAACTTGTGGATTTATCCAAGAGAAATTATATCTGGTTATTCAACAGGAATCTCGAGCTTCTACTGAAAAAGCATGCTTACTACATCTCTCACAGCTTCGTTATTTTTTAAGCTTTACACTATCACATATCTATGCACGGTACACAAAATACCTATGTTGTGAGCATCAAGCTTCTGAAGCTATTAAAACTTCCGATTGAACACCTCATTATTTGTAAGCTTCATTGCAGTTGCTTTTTTCTTGTCGAAATCAACACTCTTTTCATCAAATGCAAAACCGTTAAATCTTCTAAGATCTCTTTTTCTCGAAGTTGCTGTCCCAGGAGTGCCGTAACATAGTCTGTGAAGCCACTTCAACGTCTCCTTTTGTGCTTTGGAAATGCCAATATTTACTAAAAGACAAAGAATATCAGACAAGATTATAGTCAAAGAAAAAATTATGTATAATTTAAAAAACTAAATTGAACTTTCGTCAGTTCTTCAAACTGCATTCTACGATATTCCTTCTAGAGCAAATACCGAATACGTAAAGCTTGCTACTTTGAGAGAGTGAAATGCAACATAGTAGTGTTCGACAATCTCCACAATAACCGTAATTTCATTACTGTTCTCGAACAAAAATGTTACCGAATTCAATGTCGCCAAGAGAAGTTCCAGATCCAACAGCATCCAAAGACATTTTTCTTGACGGTGGAGACGAGATAGCCGCGAGTCGTTCCACCGTATAGCGCTGTCTTTTTCCTTCCCTTACCACTGGTTCATCAAGAAGGCCTATAAGTCGAATAATAATGATACAGAGTAGTCAATGTTCAATAATATGTATAAACTGTTCAATAATATGTATAAACCACTGACAATAGATCTCAGATAAAGTTAAGCCATAACATCCATTACTATCCTCAAAAACCATACATCGCTTTAAAATTACAGAAACAGTCTTCGACAGAAGGAATACCTCTTTTTATAGGCTTCGGTTTTCCTTCTTCGGGGAAACCACTTTTCACAGACTTCGGTTTTTCCTCTTCCGGCGAACCTCTTTGTACAGCCTTCGATTTTTCTTCTTCAGGTGAGTCTCTTTTTGCAGGCTTCGGTTTTTCCCTTTCAGGGGAACCTCTTTCTACAGACTTTGGTTTTTCCTCTTCATGAGAACCCATTTTTATAGGCTCCGGTTTCTCCTCTTCAGCTACTTCTGCGCTTGCTTCTAGATCGATCTTATCATTCGCTTCACTTCCACTCCCGTCCAAATCTTCGGTTAATGGTTCTGAATATGCTATTTCCTTTATTTCAACACTCTCTTCATCCTTTTCTTCAGCATTCATTTCGTTTTCTCCAATATCATCTATTGATCTTTCATGTTCACAATCGTCAACAATGTCTTCTTCATTGCTTTCATCTTTCGACCTTTCATTCATTCTGGACTAAAGAAGACATGTAAGAATAAACATTGACACTGCGACTTAAAGTACACTGCAAAACGTCAACTTAAAAAACAAACTTAAAAAGCATGTTCAAGGAATATTTGCTAAATACTAAATCACAACATACAGCCCTCGCTGGCTAGCATATTCACTGTTGATAACTTCTTCCATAAGATTCCCTTCCAAAATTATACCATTATCACTATGACGAAATTTCAAGCTTCAGAATTTATGATTACCTGATTATCAGCTTCTTTCTCATAATCATCAGCCATTGCAGCAATAATTTAGTTGCTTGTCTCGCCAACTATAAAACACGATTAAAATGAATTATACCAGCTTGCTAGATTACTAGTAGAAATATTGAGGAAGGGAGAGGGTAAAAAAAGGAATATATATCTTATTTCGAGAATCAATCAAAACATACCAATACCTGAATGTATTGGTATGTTTTGGATTGATTCGGAGAATACCAAACCTGAAATCTCTTCAACCTTGAACTCCTCCGAACTTGCCCCCCCCCCGCGTCCCGCCAACTTGCCATATTTTAAAAAGAAGACCCGCCCTGTTTACCCGCACCAAACCCAACATTTCATTGTGTCCCACCTATTTAGCTTACCGCCTACGCGATATGAAAATCTGCAATCCCGAGAAGTGTATTCATTGTACGTAATGTGAATATACGTTGAATTTCAGCGCAACAATATTATTAGTAGGTATGGACATATGTACCGTCATCAAAGCGTGTAATTTTGCAGCTGAACGTCATCGCTTTCAGAGACGAAAAGATGCTGCACAAACGCCTTATATTAATCATCCCATCGGTAAGTTGACAGTTTTACTTATCGTAACTGTTCAGCAAGCAATATATTTGATTTGAAGGAGTGGAGAAGTGCAGCTGTGTTATCGAACAGTGCTGCACTTGGCACATAGTGTTGTTCAAATATTCTGTTTCGTTGTCACCGTTCAAGTGGTTGCTTTTCTTACGAATAATACATTTATTGTCATTCCTGCGTGTTACATTAAGGCATCAAATTAAGAATTAGAACACTTCGGACTTGTTTTAGGTGTTGCGAATATATTAGCTTCTGAAGCTGGTGTGACGGATAGTGCGACAATTGCAGCAGCATTGCTGCATGATACTGTTGAAGATACAGCTACTACTTTCCAGGAAATCAGCGGCTTATTCGGCGAAGAGGTACTTTTTATGCTTAAGTGCTTTTTGTTAACTTAAAGAGAAACAGTTGATGGAACAAGATCCGTCAATTTTAATTTTAGATTAGCCGAATTGTGCAAGAATGCACGGATGATAAGAATCTATCAAGTTCGGCACGTAAACAGCTGCAAGTCAAAAATGCAGCAGGACATTCACATAAGGTTAATTTAAAATTTGATATGAAAAAAAAGGATAGAAAAAAACAGAGTTATGCATTTACTACTCATTTATGTAGACTATATCATATTTTGAATTTTGTTCGAAAGATGGCTTATATCGAGAAAAACTTGCTCTTTAATTGAGTGCAACCAAATGAAATGCTTAGCATATCACTCTGAATACAAAGATCAAACACCAAAAATTTGCGGGAAGTAAAAGTTACTGTTTCGAGCTTTGTCGTTTTTCTTCTTAATTCGGTGTTTCTATAATGCCAATTTTGTATCTCGTGTGATTTTCAGTTGTAAATATTGGAAGATGCATTGCACAGATTTTCAAACTGATATATGAACGTATGATGAAGAGAGTGCGTATTGAGTCTTTAAAACGATTGTATTTACGTTAGCGGACTACCAGTATGGACAAACTGAGCAGTTTTTTATTTTTATATTATACATTCTACGAATATACGAGTGCGGTGTGTTGCAGGCAAAATTGATTCACCTCGCGGATAAACTTTATAATCTGCGGGATTTGGAGCGTGGTACTCCAGTTGGTTGGGATGCACAAAGAGTAAAAGAATATTTCATGTGGTCGAAAGCAGTTATATCGGAATTGAAAGGAACTAATAAAGCTTTGGAGGTTGCTCTTGATGACATTATTAATAGATACTTGCGCAAATGCTGATAGCTTTTTTGAACTCTGTAGTTTAAGGAAAATTTCGTAGAGCTGCTGATAACACTACAGTATCCAGTTGCTCTAGCGATAATGTTACGTATACTGTTATTTGACACGATGTTTTGGATAGTCCTTTTATGATTCCTTGTAACATAACTGTTTTAAGTCTGTGCTGTTTTTCTGAAATATTTAGATAAAACTAAATGTATCCAGTTTTCACATTTCAACAAATCTCGATATATCATATATTAATTCAGTTAATATTCTAAATATTTTAAAAATCTCATAATGCAAGATTATAAGTCGCTATAAATTTTGCAATGGTTGCGTTTCAATTTAAAATGGACCTTCTATCACCCGTGCTGTTTATTCTTCCGAAACAAGCTGTAGGAGTGTGGCAGTGCTGAAAGAAATGAGATTTGCAGGAATCAGTTTAATAGCTATCATTATAGAACAGATAACTAACGATGGTTGATTTGTCCAATGATAACTTCTTTACACTTTGCAGAAAACTAATCATTGGAGGTCATCCTTAATTTCATATAATTTATTTTTTTTCAATCCCAGGCAGTGTGAAGATTGCTATCATTACGACACACTTGCGCTGTTAAAAAACATCAGGTCGCATCTTTGTTGTAAGTATTTGTGATCTGGATCGAAAAATGTAAGTATTGTTTCTATGAGCCGATCTCTTTCCTTCTTTCCTTCCTTTCTTTCTTCATGAACAAAACAATAATCAGGAGGGTTTCGTTGCAATAAATGCCTCATTTGCTTTTGTTAAATCACAAAAATAAAAAATATCCAAAATATTGATAATATGTTGTTAAATTATTCATTTCAATTATACCAAGTTAATTAAATTGGACTTAATTTTACAAATTCATTTCACTTCATCACTCGCTCGTGGGGCTATTTTCCAGGCAATGCCTGCAGTATCGCTCTAACAGTGGCAAGTTGCAGTCCACACTTGTGACCGCATCAATTTCTTGATACCTCTCAAAACACTTTTTTTCATAGAACACGATTTTTACACTTTCATTCCCTTTCCCAGGCCTAGAGAGAATAAAACTCTCTTGACCTTTTCTTTTTCATCTCTAACAACGTGCTATTCCAAAAGTCTATTCCTATCTGTCCACTATGCTCTTTTCCTTCTCTCCCTTCACTCTCAATCTCCCACCCACTCATTCCCTGTTACCAAATGCTTCCACAGTGCTTCACGTAGACGTATCTCTCATTACATTATGATGTTTGTACTTACATCATGCGTAAATGATGTTCTCATTAACGGGCACTCTCGTAATACCGTATAATAAGATCATGCATATTACTCATGCGTACGTAGGATTTACGTGAATATAAGACTAGGAAAGCGATTGAATATCATTCCATTAAATGTTAAATGTTTTTTTAAATTATTCTTTATGGGAAAAGCTAATTTTCTGTTCTCATAAAAATGTCTTTCTTTTCTTTTTTGAGGACTTTTACTAATTATAATTATACATCACAAGTCATCATTATGTGCCATTATTACGTCATATTACTCGTATTGAGGAGAAGAATGATCATATTGTTCGAAGTAGGTATTTAATCAACTTTATCCTAATCTATTGTGCTACATTGTACTATGGACGGAGTCGTACCATACTAATGCTACATTAATATGTGCTACGTCAAATAAGACTTTCTCCTTTAAAAACACAAAATAAATAGGGACGAATTTTAGAAAATTTGAATACCATCCTTTATGGTTAGCACAAAAACTGTCCTAACTTTTCCAGGAAACAATTCTTGAATGAATGAATGGAGAGGAAATCAGACTAAAAAAAACAGTTACCGATCGACCAGACATACGCCACTCTCTCTATCACAGAACTAACATAAGTGCAACACGTTCTTACACCGAACAAATTTCATAAAATTCGTTCCCCGATCTGTAACATTGTGTCGGCCCAACTTCAGCAATACCAGCGATGATAGTGTAGTGCAATTAGATTGTTGTCACTTGTCACTTGTTGTCACTGATTTATCAGGTGATTGTTATTCTTTCCAAAGACGTATACAATGAATGGAAAATGGAAGTTGCACATTAACATTTACTTTTGTTTGAACACATTATATTTACAGTAAGATCAATAGGTCACGTACGTGTAGTACGTAAACCTGCCATGATATATGCTACTCCAAGTAGTGAACTATGGTATATCATTCGGCGTGCAACCTCATGGATTGGTAGTGAGGTTCCCCGTATTATTACTGAAAAGAAATCGATATCGGTTAGTCTGTTAATCCTTTTTTTTGAATTATTGTAAATTACTTGCTTTCTAATCTCACCAAATCAACCTTGGCTTACAGGTGCATCACGAGAGCCAATGATGATCTCACTCATTGCCTAGTTCACTTATAACCAAACAACTCCGTAGTTTAATCTCCTTTAATTTCCGAACTGTTGTTTGGACATTCTGATATTAAGCAAGTGACCACAGTCCATGACTATAAATATGTCCTGTATTCCTCCTAATATTCCTTCCAAACTTTATTTGCTAGTATAACCAGCTGAATAAATTAAAACAAGTGGCTAAATTGTTAGCTCGAAAGCGTTTTTTAAATTCTCGACTTTCTTAGGATTCGAAAATTTGTTCCAAACAGTCGGTTTTTTTTGTTCCTTTCTCTATATAGGGATTTTTTACCAAAAAAATTTTTTTTTAAGAGATCAATGCTAGGCCATGTATGGTTATACTGTCAACAGGTAGCATAGCGTAACGAATGTCCCGGTAATTTCCGAGTAGTTCCAACCGAAGACTTATCATTTTAGGGAATCATTTCAAGGAAAGTTTGTTTTTTTTAATATATGATCGGTAGAATGCTATTTAATTGATTCTATATTTCTTTTTTCCAATGATTTACAGTAAATTTACAAGAATGAGTTATATGTGAAATTTTAGCAAATGGCCACTTAATCAGGTCAATCAATTCTTCCATTTTATATTGTAGGAATTAAAGAAGATAGGTGTACTTATCGTAAATACCGGCACACCATCCGGTTATAATTACTGGATGGTAAGGCGCTACCTGCGAGAATTCCTTAGTGATAGACGAGTTATCGAATTACCCCGAATCGTCTGGTGGCCCATCCTCTATATGTTTGTTCTAACTGCAAGGCCATTCATCATAGGAAAACAATATAAGTAAAATTTTTTTTTAAAAAAAAGGAAATTAAGCTATGTATAATTAAGCACTCTTAACTGATGAGTATTTTCACATCATTTTTACATCTTTGATATTTTTATCAAATTGCATTTCATTATCACCCAGTGATTAGGATCAGAAAAGGATGATAATTGAAATATTTAGATCGATTTGGAATATGGCACAGAACGAGTCGCCATTACGCACTATGACTCGTAATCAAGCATTTAAATTAGCTGATCGTCTGCGTGATCAACCGGTAATGTTATAGTATGGATCGTTTTTTGGCAACAGGGTAGGATTATTGACATAAGATTGATTAATCTTAAGTCTGTCTTGGCGAATCTCTAGACTCTGAAAATATCACCTCATCTTGTGATCTAATAATGGAAATGATTTTTTTTAATATTCAGATTGTCGTTGACTGGGCATTTCGATACGGTGAACCATCAATCCGTTCCCGAATAAATAAATTGGAAAAAGAAGGTTTTTTTTAACAATCTGATTTGAAGCAAATACATTTGCGAAACAGCAAAACATTTCTCGAAATTGCTTCTCTCTAAAATTGATCTCAGTGAAACTTGAATTGAAATTGATTTTAATGACTTTCATAAATTTAATAAAGTGATTTTAAATCCGACAAATTTAATAAAATTCTAATGAAAACTTTTTAGGCATAAAATTTTGCAACTTCAATGCTAAATTTTACTGAGTTCTTTGTGAAAGAAATTTTAAAATTTTAGAATGTGACAAGCTTATCGTCTTTCCCCTATTCCCTCAATTCTCTGCTGTCACGAATGCCTCCATTTTTGATGAAGTAAGTTTGCATTATTTTATTTCTTCATAAATATTTGAGCTGTTCAACTTAATCGAGTTTTAGAATTTATACAGTGCTTATGATTAGCACATTCGATAACAACAAAAAACGTCCTTCCATTGCTCACTTATTGTTTTCTTTTTTCTTTCTTAGTTATTACTTCAAATATTTTGCTTTACTAACTTTATTTATTGTTTAGAATTCCGATATTTTACTATTTTTCTTTTTTAATTTTAGACTTGTCGATGTCTAATGAAGCAACGTCGTCAAATGATTTTATCTGTGGTACCACCATTTTACGATAATGAATTGTATGTCAGAACAATCCATAAGCATTTGAATTCCGCCTTAAGAAGATTCCGGGCACCACCGCAAGTAATTATTGTTTCATATCATGGGATACCACTGTCATATCATTCCAATGGTGATCCATACAGGTTCCAGTGCGAATATACAACAAAACTCTTACGGTTTGTATTTGATGAATTGCGGAAGCAATTATTAGAACAACATTACACGGTATTCCTACTACTTCAAGCATAAATCTGTAATTTTTGGATCGCGTGACTGGATTAGTTCTGTTGGAATTTCAGGCAAAGATTGCATACTTCAGACTGTGACTTAATAATGACATTCCAGTCCCGAGTTGGACCCGGAGAATGGTTGAAGCCATACACCGAAGATACTGTCATCGAATTGACGAAGTAAATTTTAGGATCAAAGTTAGCATGCACCATCTTATAACATCATAGGAAATTATTATTTATTTAAAAGATGAACGATGAAAAATTTGCGGCTGTGTTTTAATAATGTTGGACATGTTGAAATTCAATTTAAAGAAAGCTCAAATGACTGTTTTTATTGTTTATTTGCTTTTGCAAAATATTAAAAGGGAATTTCTTCTTCATGATATTCTTGTTGATGTTAAAAAGAGAAATTAACATGCTTCAAGCTTTAAGCAGATTTAAATCATTCGAAATAATTCAGATAACTAGTTCATTTATGGAATTGAGTAATTGAAGTTTTTTAATACTAATCTTCATTTTTTTTTAAATTTGAGACGTGGAGTGAAACGAATTATGGTAATCGCACCTGGTTTCTTTACTGATTGCATGGAAACAATGGAAGAATTGGAAGTTCGACTTGCCAATTTATTCCGGTATTTTATTTATCATTGAGAGTTCGTCATAGACAGTACGCTTTATAATTACACTCGTGAAGTTTCTGATTTCGGTTCAGTCCAAATACAAATTTCTAGGAAACATGGTGGAGAAGAATACGTTTACGTGCCCTGTTTGAATGATGGGGCGGAAGCAATCGACATTCTTGAATCATTGTCTCGGAAACATATCCAATGTTTTCTGTAACTTCCATCAGTTAATAATCTACTTCTAATAGATCTCTTCCAAATATACTTACAGTGTATTCGAAATGTATTAAACTAGATTATGTTCCTCTTCCCTCTCCTTTTCAACAGATTTTGCATGAATTAAAATTAGATGGAAATTACATTCACTTATACTGTTACAAACTGCTGATTAAATTTTTAATTTGTACTGGCAAACTGTGTTTTTTTTTACTCAGCACTTCACAATCATATAAAAAAATCTCAGAGGATCGGTTAAATGAGGTAACAAAAATGACAACAAAACAAATAAACAACATCGTGAGGATTGTCTTCGTTGTACACAAAATGTTTTCCAGAACTTAAAGCTTTTTTAAAAATTAAATTAATGTAGAAAAGTATCTCCATGTAACTTCACCTTCAAAGTATAGTTACTGACGAAAATGTTATCTTCAAAAGAGCTAATATTGGATGGTAATGAAGTGAAGTTAGTGAAAATAGAAAAAAATAAGTGGAAGCCATATTATTTCTGGACAGACGGAGGAAATAAGATTGATAAGTAGTAGTTTATCGATAATAAGTTAACTATAAGTTAAAGATTTCAACGTCCGAAGAGTACTATTTTCATATTGAAAAAAATTTTTTTTTAGTTGTCAATAAAATTTTACTAATGAATTGCCGTAATTTAAAAGCTTTAAATTAAAAGATTGACAATAATTTATTTTAATTTTAAAAAGATAGGAATGGATCAATTTATTGAGGAAAAAATAAACTTCCAAATTCTTTCAATAACTCCAAAAGTAATTGTTAACCTATTTGACCATAGAGAAAAATTGTTTTTGAAATGAAATTTGCAAAAGGAGTAAGGATTTTAGCTGGATCAATAAACAGCAGTAAAACGAAAGATTGAATTCGGATAACTGGAATAGCTGCAGGGGATAGAAAGGTAAGGACAAATAAATGAGCAATAAGAAGGTGCGATTTCATTAAAATGCTAAACTGTCATTCTTACCCCTTTCTCACATTCATCCTTAATTAAGCAAGTTTTTCATTACCTGACAAATCACAACTTAGCTTTCTCCTTTATTCCAAAAGGGAATTACACTGCCTTAAAAGAGAGGATTCACTTCATTTGAGTTGAATTACCAAATTTGTACTTTAATTTTTCGGATATTTCGAATAAAGCTTTATTTTTTCTCTTGAATTAATTGATTCTCATTTTGGAAACTGAATCGAAGAAATGCGTGAGAGAAGGATAAATGATAAACCAATTTATAAATTAATCTCAAGTTCTTATCATTTCAAACTTATCATTCCGTATCTTTTATCTCAATTATGATTAAGGTTTACTAACAGACTAATCTTTCAGCAAGTCACCGCTGAATCAACTATTCCACAATCTTAAGACTTATTGAAAGTAGCAAAATGTGCTTAATAGTTATATTTGACCACTCGTCAAACTACAAATTATAAATCGACGAAACTGAGAAGTTTTGAAAGCATATTCATAAATATTCTGCTATCACATGGGTTTTTTCCGGTCTTTTAGTAAATTTTTTGATATTTTAATTAAACTTTTCAAGAAAAAACTTATTGTTTACTGAAAGCATCATATTCCAAGAAATCATAAAATATGAAATAAGCCGATAAAATTCAAATATGGCAGTGATGAAGGCACTGGATATAATCGTTAGGATGAAAAAATAACTGCTTGGAGTTCCACTATTAGCGCCTTGCATCGTAATCTTTCTCATCACTATCATAGAGTTGTTTGTATAATGGACAGCAGAAACAACACCAACAGGACAGGAAAATGAGTACTGCAAATAGATTCTAATTATTCTATGTCACGTATTTCACTTCATCCAAGCAGGTGATGAATTCTATACACACTACAGTATTGAATAATGCTACAGAATCGGCTATCAAGAAGCATCCAAGGACACAGCTTCATTTAGCATCTCATAATCAGTTAATATTTAAAAGAGTGAAATCAGTTGAAAATTTAAAACCTACAAGCAACCAGAACAATGGAAGCAATGATAATAGCGATTAGTGCACCGGTTGGAACAGCAAATGGACAGCAGGATGGTTTCCACGAGCCTAAATATGGCCAAGTACAACACCAGTTGTAGCTGTCCCAGTCCGTTGGTTGTGGACAGTAGGCCAAATATCCTGAAATTTGAAAATAATTGTAGTTAGGCACGTATAGTTGAAGCAAATATTTCGAATACTGTAATAAGGATAATATTAGCTGAGTTGATTGAATACACTGAATACCGTATCCCGATGGACACCACCAAATTTTTCTGTTCCCAAGACGTCCTTCGATGTAATGTGATAATGGATTGTGTAGCTGACCACTTACTATATTATCTATAACAAAAAGAAAATTTGTATATTAAACATTATCAGTAAACAATCATATTTTTAATAAAACTAATAGAGTATGATGATCTTAACGATCTTAACACTAAACTATCTGACTCGAACTATGCCGATTCTAAATATAAATGATAGGAAGATAAACAACAAGTAAATACACTACATAGTGGATTAATATGCAGTATGTCTTGACCAGCTAATTCAAGACTTTTCTTTGGTAATTGTACAAAAAAATCAAATTGGAAACATTCCCGATGCACTAAGATGCGATATCCTTTTGCTCTAAAGTTCTCCTATCTTTCATTGGAAGTGGAATAAAATTAAATTTAATTTTCCTAAAATTCAGTAAACAAAAATTTTAAAATTGCAATGAAAATTTATCGAAATGGGGAGATAACAGATACTTACTTAATGCCAATATTAAATAACAAGGCCAAATGTGGATCAGCTTAATTGACATTTTCCGTTTGACGGATTCAGTGCTGTCCTGTACGAAATTTCACTCGTAATCGAATTTGAAAATTAAACTGAAATCAGGAGAATATTTTTTCTTTTTATTTCATGCTCATTTGATCAAGAAGCCTACAATATATTTTCATCATCAGGTACTTCACCAAACACAATATCCTAACATTTGTATTCTCACACCAATCACCTTAACTCTTAACTTAAACAGGTATGTATCCATTTCAAATTTATTTTCACGATTTCAAATTTTCAATGATTCATTTTTCAAATTTATTTTCACGATTTTCAAATTTATTTTCAAATTTATTTTCACGATCAATTTTTCAGTGATTTCAATTTTAATAATTTCAAATTTATTTTCACGAATAGGAATTAAAAGTCTCTCTCTCTCTATAAATGAGCTCTCCCTCTCTCTCTCTCCCTCTCTCTATATATATACTAATTCCATGAAATTTAAATTTTTTGAATTCTGATTCTGGAAAATTAATGACGGATGTCTGTTTAACGCATAGAGAACACGTAAAAGCAAGAGGGACGAAGTGATGCAGAAAAAAGTGGTACAATAGAGAGGAAGAAGAATGGACGACGTTATCAGTGATTAATAATAAGCCTGTAAATATTATAATATACAGCATTATATTTTTTGAAACTATTATTTCTTAATATAAGCATATGGAATTATTAAGATATGGTGATAACTCGGATATGATTGTCGGGAATTACTACAGAGAAAAACACATTTGATTTGAGATGAGACAGAAATTGATTAAATAAATGGGTACAATATGTAAGAGAATTACTAAGGTATGGTAGTCAGAGGTTCAATTAGGATCTTTCTCTACCTTTCCCTGATTAACGGTAATAATAATCATTGTTCTTCAGTTAGACAATAACATAGCGCAAAATTAGCCTTATTAATTTTACAATTCATTACCTTCCTTCAAACCTTCAATACAACAATCTCTCTCTCTCTCTCTCTCTCTCTCTCTATCTTGTCTTAAACTTATACTTAGATGAAAAGGCTAACAAATCAGAAAAAATCTCGGAAGGTAATCAAACTATCAGACGAAATATGTTAATGTTAAAGTAATGATGAGCAATCGAAAGGATGAAAGCCATTCTGCTAATGCAAACATGAAGCATTGATGGAAACTGTTCCACTCCCTCCCTCTCTCTCTCTCTCCCTCCCTCTCTCTCTCTCTCAGCTATCAGTGATGAATAAAATCAACAGTGTACTTTCACTGTAACGAATCATATAAAATGAATCATTAATTTCTTTAACAAGTAAATGGAACACATAGCTTCATGGACGTATTAATAGCGTACGATATATTTCTGCGACCACGTACGTGTATGTTTATAATTATCAATCAGACAGAATATGTACATATATTTTAATTTAGTTAGCAAATTTCAAGCTCAATAAAATCGTTTATTATTTTTGACTGATAAGCTATTGGTAAGCTAAAACTATAAGTTAATGAGAGTAATCATTGGGATGATTAAACGTTTCGAATTTTATCATTTCATAATGGATGTGTTTACTCGTTGTGTTTTGAGAGGCAGACATTTTCCTCCTAAAATGGAATGAGAAAATTTCTTTCAAAGAGTTAAGTGTGAAATTGACAGATCAACAGAGTATGACGAAATGATACGGAAGATCATTCTGTGAGTCACTCTGTTGTAGTATTTGATATGTATGAAATGACAATTATAGACAATTAGTGCATACATTAGGAATTCCATAATGAAATGAACAACTAACAGTTGTAAATTTCAATGGTTAAAATTAAAATTTGCTGGAATAAATTCGTAATTTTTTATTGAACCGTTGAATTTCTGAAATTATCTTTTTATGAGTTAGAAGAATATCAAACTGTTAGACCAACTAAATGTAATCTTTTAATAAACTGATAAACGGAATTTGTGAGTTTTTTTTAAGGTGCAGTGAAGGAAAGTTGAATTGGAAGTAGAAGAGAAAGGAAAGAGAGAGGGAGAGAGAAGGAGGAAGAGAAAGAAAGAGTGGTGCTTTCGTGCTTCGGGATTTAACGGTCATCTGCTCATCAAATCTTACGCCTAAGTAAATAAAACAACTATTTGTCGTGCAGTTGCTTAGACTAAAATACTTACATCGAAGTTCATAACTGCAATCACAACTGAAGCTTGCAGCTGCAACTACTACTACTGCTACTGCCACCATCACTTAGTATAATTTAGTGGAGTGTTAAGCAATGTACACAAATCTTGAGAAAGGTATTAAGTATATGTGCTGTAGAAGAAGGACCATAAAATGACGTTAATCTTTAATCTTTCCTTTGCAATTAAAAAGCCAAGGATGTAATTCGATAACAAAAACAATGAAAAAAAAACGCCTAAATAAGGCAAACTGCTAAAACAACAAATGATCGAATTAATTTATTAATAAGTCAGTAAACAAATATGTGTACAAAACACAAATCGAGTAATTCTATTTCAGCAGATGGCTTATTGGATGGAAAGTTATTATTTGATTTTTATTACAAAATTATTTGATTTCATTATTATTACAAAATTATTATTTGATTTCATTGCATACATTTCATTTGATTTCATTTTACTGTTTAGCAAAATGAGAATGTTCGTTGATTTTAGCAATGATTTTGGTAATGCGGAGATTTGCATTCGAATAAAATGAACTGTATTTTAAACATTCCAGGTAACTATACAGATCACCTGTTGGGTGATAATTTTCATTGCGGACCAGCTGTAATAAGCATCCACTCAACGGAGTACGAACTTTGATCCTTGTCGGAAGGGGATTGCAGGGAAATGAGGGTGTGGGGGTGAATGGACTCTTTGTTTCTGAGAATATTTTTAGTCTCAGAGACAGTTGTGATTTTAGAAACTTTTGGAAGGTATGATATTTTTAGAAGACGAAGTTTGATCTTTTTCCGAAGAGGGTTGCGGGGAGTTGAGGTTACTTCTTCACTGTTTATTAGCATTTTGTTTCATATTTTTTGTTAATGTTTAGTGTTATTGTCGTATTAATGTTTACGGTATACGCACTTCTGCTAATTTATTAATGTTGTATCCTATCAAATGATCATACTGTTTGTGTCAGATGATGTTGCGAGTAGGATTACCCAGTGGATGGAGAATGGTGAGCACAGGGACGCAAAGTCTCAAACCTGATAACTTGATTAAGAATTTATTCCTGAAGAAGATCAAAGAGTATGAGTCCAAGATGGCTGGCAAAGAAGATGGACTTATAGATGCTACACCTGAGGTAAATTTGCCCTGTCATTTTATCTCTTATAGCGGTTTTAATCTGAAAACTTCAAAGGGTAAGTCAGCTTCACCTCATCAACTATTTTGTTGAAATTAACATGCTGCAATCATAAGGGAAATTATAGCTATTGTAGAAAATATGTAGAGCTAGACATTGTTTCTTAATCTTTTTACAATTTTTTATGTCATATTATGGTGGCAAACTTTTGGAGTAAACTGTGCTCTCACTACTTTATGCTCTATAATATTAATTAGAATGGCGTCCATTGATGATTACTGTATGCTGCACGTTATATTTATTGCAGACACATCGATCACTGGAAGATCAGTTGCACCGTCTAGCTAGCAAGTACCACCTGGAAAGTAAAGAAGTGGTGGATGAATTGCCAATAAAGCAGATGGAAACTCCTTCTGTTGAAAGTGCGGTCGCAGTGCTTTTCGAAGGAAAAACAGTTAATGATTTGAATAAAGAATTAGAAAAAGAAATCCAACAATATACAGAAATGCGACGAAAAAAGCAGGCTGTGGAAGAAGAAGCGCAAGCACATCTTCAATCCATCAAGCAGCAACAATCTGCTATAGAACAGCCAAAGAAATAGTTTATCTTCACTAATAGCTTTTTAATGGTGTTAGATTTGAAAGGATAACCATGTTATCATTTTACTGTTCTCATTTTACAGGTGATGCATTCGACGTTAGTTTATTTATGTAATGTAAAAGCAGTATGTAAATAAAAGATCTAGCTCTGCCTTGGTTCATCGTGCTTTGGACTGGTCATATGCTGTAATATCCTTATTATGGTGGTTTCCTTCATTCGGAATTTTTTTCTTTTATAGTAGTTATCCTTTGAATTCAGCATTTTTTTTTAAATATTCAATGAGGAAAATATAAACTCTTACTCTCTTCTTTTCTCTCTTCCCCTTTTATTGAACTAGGACAAGCATTTATCAGAGTCGTGACTTTTAAGTGATTTTCCTCCCTGTTTGCAAATGGTAATAACTTATTGCGCTGTGGTGCGATCGTTTTCATGAACGCTTAAAATCGCAAATTAAAAAAGAAATTATTGACGACCATATTTTTACACAGATATTTAGCTGTCTGACTTTTTTGCTTTTACAATAAATCGTCTGTTCCATCGCATGAATTCAATCTAATTCTAATGCAGCACCCAAGGGTTTCAGTTTTAAACATGCGTCCGTTACGGAATGGGCCCAACAAATCTCCAAGAAATCCCATTTCTGGACGGCGGAAAGATAGAAAAAATGTAAAGGAGACTATTGAATCTGTAGTCGCACAATATAACGATTTTGTGAAGGTACGTTTTAGCTTCAAGTCATTCTCCTACTGTTTTAATTTATTGAAGTATAAACTCTGCGTGTAAGCAAGGAACTTTGAATTATAGGAAGATAGCAGGACACTTACTTCATTCTCACAAATGCCATTGTCAGGAGCTACGCAACAAGGTCTTAAGGAAAGTGGTTTTGTCAGTCCTACTGATATCCAACGCGAGTCGTTGCAGTATTCCTTAACAGGTGTTGATGTAGTTGGTGCCGCCAAAACAGGCAGTGGAAAGACGCTTGCCTTCCTTATTCCGGTCAGTTTTAATAAAATATTTCTAGTTCAAAATACACTCCTTCATAAAGATCCGTTCCAGACCACGACGTTTTCCTTTGGGATCCGTTTTTCATGTGGTTTTGCAGGTTTTGGAGTGTCTGTGGAGACAGAGGTGGTCGCGCACGGTTGATGGATTAGGCGCTTTGATTATAAGTCCTACTAGAGAACTCGCTTTTCAGACATTTCAAGTCTTGAACAAAATTGGAGTTTGTCACCAGTTTTCAGCTGCCGTGCTTATTGGAGGTGTGCTCGTGTTTTTTTTTAACTTTAGTTTGCTATTATTTTGTGTGTCTTAGACCATTGCTAATAGCTTTCACATGAGCAGCATTTTAACCATAACTTTTCGGAAATAATTTTTCACGTTTTTCTAGGAACTGATGTAGAGTTCGAAAGTAAACGAATCGGTTCGGTTAACATTGTAGTGTGCACTCCTGGCCGATTGTTGCAACATATGGACGAAAACAGTACGTTTTCATGTGAACAAATGCAAATTCTCGTTATTGATGAAGCCGATAGGATTTTAGATCTTGGTTTCTCAAAACAGGTAAGTGTCATTCATGGTGGTGAATATGTCCTGTAATTTTGGAACATACGTAGCACTTTGTGCTCTTTAATTCTAGCAAAAAGATTGGTCATACGTAAGCCGTTCAACTATAGCTTCTTTTCTGGACAATGATAATAGACATGGCTGATGTACGATTGTACAGTCTTGGAGACAAGTTGCACTGAATAGTCGAATGTTTAACTCATTTACAGATGAATGCGATCCTGGAAAATTTACCGAGTAATCGTCAAACACTACTTTTTTCGGCAACGCAAACGAAAAATGTGAATGATTTAGTGCGCCTGGCGCTTAAAGATCCATTATACATATCTGCGCACGAAAACGCTCCTCAAGCTACACCAGAGTCCTTACAACAGGTGGAGTTTAGTTGATTCTTTTGGATTTTTACTATTTCCAGAGAATTACAGTTGGCTTTTTATGAACATTTTAGGAACACTGAGAACTAGCAGTAGCTATAGCAGAGAACCCTTTCCCTGCTATCTTCTTGCAGTCTGGGCGATCTAAGTGATTTGTAACTCATTTTGCTACTAAAGACTGTAGAGATTAAGTAGCGATTTATAATGAGAGAGTAAAAAAGAGCTTGGAATTGCAGAGTTATTACAATTCAATACTTGTTGAAAATGAAGGGGATTTTGCAGAGTTATTTTGTATGCAGTGATGAGAACAAAATCAATACACTGTGGTCGTTTTTGTTGAATCATCGCAAGAAGAAAACATTAATATTTGTATCATGCTGCAAGCAGGTTATTGTTAATCCTTTATTTAATTTACATGATGTATAGTTTGTTCTTTGTTACGTTGAGGTAGTGTTTAGGCACGGTTTCTAACTGAAGCGTTTTGCCATCTGCGACCAGGTTTTTCACTAATGGGATTATGGGGTACAATGAATCAGATGAAACGGTTGGAAGTTTTTAAAAAATTCAACAACACAACAGTTGGAGCTGCAATGATTGCTACTGATGTTGCTAGTCGAGGACTGGACTTTACCCGTGTCGATATTGTATTACAGCTGGACTGTCCTGTAGATGTTGATGATTATATTCACAGGTTAATTTTTTGCGAATATTTCCATTTAGAGCTCTTGTCATTTGCTCACGCTGAAATCTAAGGGATTTTGATATTTATGTTATCCATTACTGCAGAAAGCTTAATGAATTGATGGCTACGTTTAGGGTAGGACGTACAGCGCGAATGGACGCGAAGGGAGAAGCAATCTTGGTTCTCACACCGACACAAGAACAAGCCATGCTGACACGACTGCAAGAAAGAGGCATTCCAATCACTAAAATTAGGTTTGTTTCTCGAACTTCACAGTGTGCAAAAAAAAAGAACTAGAAAGTTTAAAGTTTGAACTTTTTATTCCAGTGTCAATGAAAAGCAAATAATGGATATCAGTAGACGTTTGCAGTCAGTAATTGCACAATACCCAGGAATGAAAGAGTTCGCTCAAAGGGTTTGCTTATCAAAGACCTGATAATAGCCTTAATATTCTCGAAAAATATTTCGAACTCATATTTTTGTGACATTTCAGAGTTTTGTGGCTTACATTCGGACAATTTATCTGATGCGGAATAAGGATGTTTTTAGTTTGGAAACGATTGATCTCTCGGCATTGGCCAAGTACTGATAATTGATTGTTTCCCATAACCTCAGAAATTCATATCCATTCTTTGAGAATGTTTATTCCTCATTTTAAATTCCGTTATCCGTAATATTTTTTTTGCCATATTAAATTGGCATGTTATATCTCCCAATTTGTATTTTTTCAAAGATTCGTCTGCAGAGGAAATGAATAAAATACGTAGGTAAATTATCCTTTGTCACCGGTTTATAATCGTTGACTTTCACACACACCTGTGCGTTGCAATGTCTGTTTCTTTTTTTATAGATCCTATGGACTTGCTGCGACACCGCGCGTTCGATTTTTGAAACGAATTGCTAATAAACGTCAGGATTTACATGCAAACACAAGTCGAAAGCAGGAAGGGGAGAAAAGTGCTGAAGAATTAATGGAAATGATGATTTCAGCTGCAAACACAGGAAAGGAAGCGTTTACAGTGGTAAAGTTTTCTTCTATATATTTGTTGGATTATTAGATCTGTTATGTACTTATTTGAATTATATTTCAGGAAAGTGATGATGATGGTGGTGATATAGAGAATGACGAAATTGACATAGGATTAGGTACAAGTGAAAACAATGCGGTTGAGGGAGATCGGCAGAGCAATTTCAGCCCAAGTGCATTTGGTAGTGGTTTGGATGAAGATAACGGCGATTTTCTGAAAATAACTCGCAAAAATGTGTTCAATATATTTCCAGACAAAGTTGGTTGTGTGGAGTTTTAGGCAACTTAGTTTTTATTGCAAAAATTGTTTAAAGATCTTAATATAACCCTCTATGGAATAGAAATTGATGAATACTCCTTAGTTTATGAAATATCTATTTACCGTTGTTATTTCTCTGAGGTGTGTATTAAGGTTGCTGAGGTGTTGGAAGAACCGAAAAGAGAATCGAAGAAACTTGTGACACGTCATGCATTGGCTAGGAAAATTCTAAAAAAAGGAGTGAAATTAGGTGTAAAAAAAATATTCACAGACGATGGAACAGAAGTCATGGTATGATCTTGCCCTTCTTTAATAGCAATTCAGTTCTGTTAACTATGTTTTTCAAGTTGGACAAGTATTTTAATTTATACTGCAATGTATTTGCTTACTGAAACAGTCATTTTTGGATTTTGCAAATGTTAGATCAAATTTCGGGTTTTGCTCTAACGATTTCTTATCTAATCCGTACTTTTTTTTAAGGAAGGCAAAGCGATCCCTACAGCCGTTCCAAATGACAACGAATTGGTTGGTCTAAGTGTAGAGGAAGCAAAACTTCAGATGGTACAAATCGATCAGGTTGATAAAATAACATACAAAGAGAAGCAAAAGATGTGGAGGAAGGTAGTTATTTCATTCTTCCTCTTATTCCTGGGATTCAGTTATTACTTTAGTTATTATATATTGGTTTAGTCTAGCTGCTTATTTTTTCTTTCATCTTTCAGGCGAGGATTTCTGCTGATAACAATCATGGGAGAATTTATATTACAATGGATTTCTTTTCGTTAACTTTTTAATTGATATTGATATTAATTTAGAAAAAGAAGGAAAAGCAAAAAAATAGAATGAAGAAAACACAAAACAAAGAGGGTGGAGCGGTATTGGATTTGGGGGCTGAAAGGAGTGATTCTGATGGCGAATTAGATCTGTCATGGTTGCCTGATCCTGACAAGCCGAAGAAATATGATGAAGAATGGAATGAGGTCGAAGATAATTCCATGGAGGATTATAGCGTACGCAGTTTGCTGAGTATTTTTCTAAGTTTAATGCTATATTAACAGATTGACGACAGATTTTATAGAGTTTAGTAGATTTAATTCACTGGAAAAAATATGGATTGAAAGGTTCCTCAGTGGTAATAAAACAATAGCATCCGTGAATTTTATTATTTCTACTTTATGGTTTTGTTTAGAAAGAAGTCAGTGATAAAGGTAACGATAATATTAAAATCAAATCGATGCGAAAACGGAAAAGGGAATTATTCGATGACGAGGAAAGAGCATTGGCATTGTTGCGAACGTCTTGACCTTCCAAGATTTTTCAACTATTATATTTTATTTTGCTGTAGTAAATATGTGTGTATGAAGTGAAATATGATTAATGTGCTATTGTGGTTAAAAATAAAATAATTTTCTCTCTTTAAAAGGCTTCTGTTATGTTCAGTAAATTTCCTATCCAGTACCTACTTACCTATTAACTTAAACTCAGTATCTCATATACGTTTATTTTTGACATAATGGGAAATTATTTTAGCATAACAAAAATTAAATCTATTAGAAATTGCAGAACAGAATGGTGGAGTCTTATAAGCCGTCAGCTCGAATTATGAGCGAAAAAATGGAAAAACGATTCTCGAAAGATGTTCTGTATTGGCGGCGCATGGAGGTTGGCTTACCTAATTTAATGAATTGCTAGTCTTGAATTTTGCAACTTTTACAGGCAATATTAATCGATTACAAAAAATCACTGTTCATTTAGAAACAAAATACTTTTCAGCGTTTGGCTGTTTTTCAAGAGCCAGGTAATGTATCCAGTACATCCTTCTCTCCAACAGATAGCAGTAGGGTCGCCAGTACCTCTTCTGTAAAGGTTTGTTGTGATTATATTAACGTTATGGGAGAATCGAATACCAGTACTATATAAAACGAGAATTTGTTCAGCTGGCAGTTTATGATGCCACAATTTGTGAACCTCTGGTAACGTACGGTCGTTTCAAGCAAGCTGTTTATGGGGCAAGATTTCGTCGTGATGGTAAACTATTAGGTGTGTTTTTTTAATGCCTGATTTTATCATTTTATTTTTTTAACAATTTTCAACAATTGCTAGATGGAAGATCAGTTGCTGCGGAATTTTTGTCTTCTGAAATCGTGAAAACCTAAAGTACTGGTATAAGAGGATATTTATATAAACAACGCGGTCTCATAGTTGTTTTGTGTGTTCCAAGTTAATGTTGTTCCATTTTCAATAGTTTCCAAGTTATGATACGATGATACGTTAATAATACCGTTGGGAATTATATCAATTAAGGAAGGTGTTGTGCCTGTTATATTTTTCTATTAAAATGTTTTTAGCTGTTGGTGGTGAAGAAGGCAAAGTTCGTCTATTTAATATACGGAAACAGACATCCACTTCTGATGGAAAGAAAACTCCATTAAGAATTTTCAAAGCCCACGAAAGCGCAGTCCATACGGTTTCTTTGCATTTTCATCTTGGTTGTTTCTATAAACGAATATTTTATTCTTTTTATATGGAAGTTCGTGTTGTGTTGAGATTCTCTTCCTAATCAATATCCTTCAAATTCATACATGACTGTAACATCTGACAGTCACATTAGTTCTGCCCACAACGTCATTGTTTGATCTGCTTTTTTTATATTTCACTTGATTTTTCAGGTAGTTTTCACAAGATCAGGAAAAACACTTATAACAATGGGTGATGACGGTTGTATCAAATTATGGGATATTACTGAAACGAAGTCTACTCCGTTGAAAGTGTTCGATGCTGTCCATAATGATCACATTCGATGCAGTTATGCTTCTCTCTCTTCCGATCACCTCTTCGTAAGCGGTAATGATTTGTTTTTGCTTCTTATAATCGGAGTGATGAAGAATCCATTTACTATAATATTTTGCGATTTACTGGTTATTTGCTTTATTTTGCACTTAATACTTAAATCATGTTGTAATATCAAGTTCTGTTGCTTGTCATATTTGAAAAAATAGTGAAATTTGTAACACATCCGTAACTTCTATTTCCCAGGTTCGTACGATCACACAGCGAAGGTTTGGAATGCTGAAATAGAAGGGAATGAGCCCCTAATGGTTGTGGATCATGGCTCACCAGTTGAACAGGTTTTGCTTCTTCCCGGTGATGCATTCATTGTCACGGCCGGTGGACAGTTCATTAAAATTTGGAATATTGCTTCTGGTGGTATTTTGCATAATATTCTTCATCATCATCACAAAACGGTAGGCATATCGTGTCTGAAATAAAATTCTGTTAAATGTTCCTTCATATTATCATGACATATGACGCTTCATAATATCATTAAAAAAATTTTTTCCAGGTAACTTCACTTTGTCTTGCATCGAAAGGCACTCGTCTTCTTTCGGGCGGTCTCGATAAAAAAGTGAATGTTTTCAGCCTTGATAGTGGTGATTATAGGCTGCTCCATTCATTTAGTTTACCTGCTCAGGTATGTTTGGTGATTTTATGAAATACATTGTAAAAACGTTGGGGGTCAACTCTCTTTAATCCGCGGTAACTATTGTATTATTTTCGATGCTCTCCAAAGTTCTTTATTTGAATATTATTAATAGAGCAAATTTTTTGTTTAATGCTGTACGATGCTACTCTTTTCTCAGTCATTTATTTCAGGTACTTACACTGTCGATTTCGTCAAACGATAGGTTTATGGCTATAGGTATGGGTAATTTACTGCAAATTTCGGTGCGGAGTGAGCCAGGAAATTTAGAAAAATCTTTAGAAGCTGCACAAAATGAAAATGCAGGACTTGAATACCATAAAAGGTACTTTTTACAGAACTTTAGAATTTTCTCGTATTTTTAAATTTTGACATGTTTGAAAATGTATGGACATGTTCTGTATTCATCAATCTGGAGATGTTTTATTTTGAATGTTAACTTACATTTTATCACGAAATCATAGTTTTGTTATTACTGCAGTGCCTCATTTCAGAATGCATTCAAATACTCCTGTCGTATACCAACAACTTCGAGGTGAAACTGTAAAAAAGGCTCAATTTACTGCTGCTTGTGTTCCACAGGTTTTTTCTTCATGTCTTGGTTTGGTCGTATACTTTTTCAGAGTGTTAAGGACCACATTTATTTCTTACATGTAGTTGGTTATTCTTTTATTTATGAGTAGAATTTGCACCAATCTATATTTAATTTCAGGCCAAATTGAATAAAGTTGATTTATTGTTGCGACGATTTAAGCACTGGAAAGCGGTTGATGTTCTCTTTCGCGAAAAACACTATAAATCACGTCCTGATATTATTGTTGGAGCGCTAATGCAGGTTTCTTTTTGCTTTTTACCGTTACTTATTTCTGCATTATCAATTGCTCACTATGAATCCTTCCAAATATCTCCCACTAGTCATTCATCTTCCAGGATATGTCTGATCAATCTTGTCTCATTAAGGTGTTAGAAACAATTGTTATTTGGAAATCATAATATGCGCACACCTTGTCTTTTTTTTCAGATTTATAAACGTGGAGCATTAACGGTGGCATTGTCAGGACGTAAATCAGACACCATCCATCCAATACTTGCCTTTTTGATGCAGAATTTCTTCCGGCCAGAATATCTTCATATATTGCTCAAAACAATAACCATTATGTGTGGTTAGCTACTTTCTTATTTTCTCAGAATTCTTCGAACTTTTAATTGAAACTAATTATTGGGGCATTTTTATCCTGTTTATGTTATTCTCAGATCAATTGAAATATCTGTCGAAATCAGTCAATTAATTAATTAAAGATAGAAATCAGAGTGACTTTGCAAGATGTTTTGAATCAACTTGATGGCTGAGTTACTATTTTATCTTGAATAAATTGGAGAAAAGTGTGATCAGAGACAGTTTAGTGGAGTGTATATTGTTAAGTGTGTTAAGTGACTCGCACAACTTTTTCAGATATTTATGGGAATGAAAATATTGATGAGAAAAGTGCCAAAATGTTTTCCAAACTTCATCGTGCAGTTCAACGAGAAATTGAAATTCGCAACAAGTTAACTGAGGTAAACAGTTAAAACTTTCTATCCAGTGTTTAACTTTAGCAATTATTTCTCGTGGTGCATGTATAGTTAATTGATGTTACCTGATACTAATATATGTAAGTTATGTATTTTAGTTACGTGGGATGTTAGATATGCTCATTCAAGTATCACAAATGAACACTGGGAAACTGGTGGATAATCGGGATGATATTAGAGTTTTTGGTGAAGTCGTCGTAACTCCCATTCCTTTTACAATGGATGTCAATGGACGAAGCAAAGATAATGGTCTCTCTAATAGTACTGCTTAAAGTTATCTGTGGAAAATAATAACTTTTTTATATAAAAATAAAGTGGAATGATGTGTCATTTTCCTCTTTATAATGAAGTATTGCCTTTTTTGTTGTTTTTGTGCTCCATCTGGTTATAATATACGATATGAGATATTGTTTGGTTACCGAGTAGTTTGCATCTACTTCCTCTGGCTGTTTAAAAACAATTTCGAGTCCTCACGACTCTTTTTCGGTCTTTTCATTCTAATCAATAAGTGAATTTTAATTCATTTAAAAACTGATACTTAGTATTTTCGAAACAAAGAAAACAATAATAAAAGGAAGGATAGTTAAAGCGGTATTCTGAAATACTTTTCCGGTGTTATTACAGTAATCAGTTTGACAGATGCATTCGGCACCTACACCTCCTTTCCAGAGAACGCTGGTTTCACAGTATTCCAACAGTGGTTCACTTGTTTGTTGGCACATTTTTTGTATTCGTAGAAATCCTAAAATAACTTTTTAACAGTTTTTATGCTTTCTATCAATAAATGTTGATTTTTATACTACTGTAAGACTCACTATAAAATCTCCATAAATGCTTTGAATGACCAAGACAAATTTCTATGTTCACAGTGTAGTATTGAATGATACTGGCCTCATATTATGCAAGAAGAAAATGTATTATTTTTAATCTGTTGAGGATATGTGAAAATATTCCACCAATTTTTTGAATCAGTAGGAAAGTTTTGGATATTCCCATAAAAACTAATTTTTAACCAAAATCGTTGTAGAGTTAAACTGGAACATTTTTCTTTCATTAGAATTGTTTGAATTGGAACCAGACTTCCAGTACATACCATCGATGAGAGCAGAACGTTTAATGCATGCCGTACCAACACATGTTGACCCGAAGCAGTTAACCTCCCCAATGCTATCGCACATGTAACATACCAGTGAGTATCCTGAATTACGTCCTGTTATTTATCCGGAGTTTGTTGAGCGGTCACCTGTGTATTTCTGATTTCCTGGATCTAATTTTTAGAAAACGCTCTCAGTGAGACATGCCACCAAAGGTTCCATCTAGCTAAATGTGTTTTCACCGGAAATAATTTTCTTTCAACTCAAATTTTGGATGCTAATTAAATTAATAGAATCGGGATGTTAGTGATTAGGGTAGTAGGACTGCTGCAGATATTTAATTATAACAAATGATTTTTTTTCTGATAGTCGAAATTACTCATACTTGCTTATAACAAATAACAGTGATAATATTATTATGAGGAATGATAAATTCCCGTGTTGTAATGAAATTTCTACCATTACTAATGTATATTAGTCGTGATGGAAATAATACAAAACTGATATAACCTTGTGGAATGACGGTGTAAAGAGTGTTGAGAAAGAGTAGAGTCACTGTAAACATATGAAGGAATTAGGTAAATGATGAACTGCTGCAATTGAAGCTAAGAGTAAGTGTTTACTTTTATTTGAACTAATAGGAAACTAGTTCAATTGACACGATCGAAAAGCCACATAATAAAATGTTCTTATAACTCCACCCAAAATTCGTCTCAAATTTTAGATGAAACTTGACCAATTGTAGACTGATATACTGTGATATTTTATCATTTATCACTTACTGTTACGATTTCTTTATTATTCTTAAAGTTCACAATTATAATTATTAATATCAGCTTATAATGATGCAAGTAAGCAACACTATGATTATGTGAAATTGAGAGATTCACACGAATCACGTATGCTGACGATTGTTTAAACGGAGCTCATGTGTATTGACGTTTTGTAAAAATCATAACAAACAGTTTTGCAATGATCATTGATACCTCTATGTAACTATTTTATCCTTTAATTTTTAGTAGAGGGAGAGGTAATATGTGATATCTATTCCTTCATTTCACAAATGATTAATTAATAAGTTGATGATAAAAGGGAAAACCCCTGGCCCAAAGTGTCAGCAATTTGTGAAAAGTTAAAAAAAGCAAAGAAATGAATGGATTAAAAGAAGAAGAGAGGGAGGAAATTAATTAGGATACCGTACCCGAAGAGTATTCCTGGCGATTAAGAATAATAAGCTGTGGGGAGATGGAGTAACGCTTCTCCGATATTTCATCCACTTCATTTTGATTGACTGAGTGCTTCATTTGACTTTGTTTTCTTCAACTCAAATGATTATCATGTTGTTTACGCTGATAACAATAGTGATGTGATAACAGGTTTTATCTCACCCTATCGTACATATCTTACTTGTAAAATTAGAATGAAAAAGATTTGATCGCAACAAATTACTCAGCCATATCATCAAAATCAAATCAAAAAAGAAAAAAGGAATGCTCCGCTCAGTGAATTTCTGTTATTGTTTTATTTGTGAAATTCTTTGCAATAAATTTATATTAGTGAAATTTTAAATTTTCTTTTTTTCAAAAAAATGATGCTAATAGGAATTGGAGCGACCTGAGTCTTAAATGATCGAAATGACCTGAAAGATGAATGTTACGGGTGATGAGAGAAGATGTGTTGGTGAACGTAAGTTAAGTTAAATAGATAAAGATAATATGAGTAAAGGAACGCGAAGCGATTGCGTTATGTTGCGATAGCAATAAGCTGTTTCTCTTGGAAAAAGTAACTGACGTGAGGTGACAACGAACACATTCTTCAAAGATATCGGCCGCCTTCTATTTTACAACAGATATACTGTAATGAGTACTGCACAAACAACATCATATTCTTCTGGTCATTTTTCAATATTCATTGGACTAATATATTTTATTTTATTATATCTTCTAACACTTTAATGGACTGTGGTTTGTCCTATTCGGCTATTCCGAATTTAATAATATTTCATTTCCGATTTTTGTAATATAACTGATCGGATGTTGTAATACAATGCAACGTAAAATTATTTTAAGGAATAGAATTATTAGAAATTTTACAATTTTAATTAGAATATTTGGCCAAATGTACAGTTCGAGTAAATTATGTCAATTAGAATTTTGGCGAATAATTGTGCTAACATAAATTAAATTATGAAAACATTTAAGAGATTCTTCAAAATTTGTTTCATTTTTCCAAATATTCTTCATATTATATAACTTTTTTAATTAATGTAAGTGAATTTGAGTGAATTAAATTGCTGGATTTTTCCAAAGTGTCATCGACAAATTATGCGATCATAAATGTGTCGGAATGATTTAAAACAGGTAGAATGGGATGAAGAAAAAAATAGAACGATAAAGGTCAAGTGACGAAGAAACTTTTCCAGAAATAGAAGATAAAAACCACGCCCTTGGATGACGATAATTTAGCTAAAAGAGTTACTTTGAAAATATCATCATTCTTTGACACACATTACTTCCCTGTCCAACTCCAATGTCATAATACTACCATTTGCTTCTTATTGATAAGTATTTCATTTTAAAAATTAAAAATTTTTTTTTAAAATAAAGTTCGAAAACTTAATTTAGTTATTAATTTTTACAATGTGCTGGACTAATGCTTATGTAGTGAGAGGTATAAATTAGTAAATATTAGTTCAGTGTCTTAATACTCTTTCGGTCATCAGTCCTTTATGTATTAAGTAATTCCACCAGTTAGTTAATATCAGTTTGTTTTTTTACCAATTATTAAAAAAATTTTGAGGTAAATAAAGTGAACGAAATAAAAGGATGAGAAATGGAATATCAAATAAAATATCACTGCAAAATGTATGCATGAGAAGAAGGAATCAGTCGAACCGAAAGGTTTGTAGTTATTGATATTGTGAATATTTAAGATATTGCTTCATAATGCTTAGAATTCCTTCCAACAAATTTAAAAAGCACTTGAAATGAGATAATTTATCTAATTTAAAATTATTATTATTAGGAGCGGCGACGAAATGAGGAAATGAATCTTGCATACGCTCGATTACAACGTTGTGTACCGCACATTCCGCATGATCAAAAATTAGCCAAAATTAAAACTTTACGTCTTGCCACTCTTTACATCAAACATTTAGAAGCAGTAATAGATGGATCTGTTCGGGTGTGTCGAATTCTCTCACTAATAATATATCATTAGATGGTGTACATTTGCATAATTTATTGTATTTTCGACACGATTATTATTTTATATTAATGAAAAATTGTATTTTAAATATATTTCTTATCATAAATCAGAGTTGCTTACCTGTTCGTTTAGTAATTAACAAACAATTAACCAATTAGGAGATGTCAAAGAAATTTGTTTGAAAAGACAAAGGGAGAAGATTAGGGGGAAAGAGGGAAGATTCTCTCCTCTCTTGCACTTGTCAATCACTTCATGGATTCTTTTCTTGTTTCTTCACCTATTCACTTTTAGGTTCGTTCGTCATCATCGCAAGAGTTACGACCACTTGAACTGGAAGATTTTGCATCAATTGCAATGGCTGAAATACAAGCGAGAAATAATTACAAAGGTAAATATTATTTCATTCCCCAATCCCTCTCCCTCTCTCTCTCTCTCTCTCTCTCTCTGTGTCTTTTTAGTCTTATCCAATTGTTTCCTCTGACACATTTGCTTGTCACATGGAGTGGACAATGATTGATGGATATGATCGGCACATGCTTGTTCCGAGTTTTATTCACGGTCTCCCTTTCACAATATTTTAAAAATTTTTTTAATCTGCTAAAGTGCTGGATAAAATTAGATTTGAGATGAAATGTTATCATATCATCTGCTATCATATCATAGCAATTAGCAGATCAACAGATTACTTTGACTTAGAATTAGTGAAATATTTGTCTGAGACAGAAATAAAAAGGCGTATCATCCACTGTACACAAAATCCGTTAATTATTTAGCAAAAGGAGAAGTTGAAATTTTTCCGCCAATAATATTCCTCTTACCTGTTATGTTGTACGACGACTGCCATAAAGTGACAAGCCATAACATGCACTGATAACAACTGTTACTTCTCTTCGCAGAATTAAATGAATAATTGTTCTAATTAATTAATTGCTTCTTTTATATCTGATATACTTTGAACGTTACGAGATCAATTACTTCAGGAATATTAAAAGAAAATGAGTAATCTTTTTTTTAAGAAACCTTAAAAACAACAAATAAATTAATTCTGAAGTTTCTAACTGTAGTTTGATTTAGTTTCAGAAAGGAAGGAATCCTGGAGAAAGTGAATTGTATTGTTGATAGCAATTATATCCGCCATTTTTCTTGCTACGTCAAATGCTAGTCACTCAGATTTTCTTTAATGTAAAAGAGCAAATTTAAGATCTAGCAGAGAAGGAATTACAACGCGGTATTCGAACTGAAGATATTTGTCGACAAACCATACCGGAACGTTATGCATTGTCGGAAACATCACCGGAAAATCATTTCACACCGGTAGAACGATCTTATCCAACATCTCCGACAGTAGTGTGTGATAATAATGCAACTCCTCCGTTAGTGATTCATAGTGATCCATCTCAAATTTCATCCTTTCCTGGATCATTTATTACTGATAACTCGCATTATCTTCCTCTTCCAAACTAAAAGCATACAAACGTTATTTCTAATTTCAAATTTTTTCTTCAAATAAAGTTGTTTATATTTGTATTATTTAAAATATAAATTATTTATGCAATATTTTTTTCTAAACTTTTTAGAATGTTTTTTGCAACGCATACTTCTGGTTGATCTATTTGCGCCTGAGAATGTGGGAGAGGTGATGTTTTTCTGAAGGAGTAAAATAATTTTCGCATGAGTTTACTACTCTGTTCATTCTCCGCCTAATCCCATTTCCTTCAACATCCACTTGCGCCATCGAAAATCATAAACAATTTATCATCTGAAGAATGAATGGGACAATAACAATGTGCCAATAGGTCGTGAACTTGAGGAGCAGCAATGAAAAAGTATTGAATTACGTATTTACCCATTATAAACATACCATACACGCAAATGACGTAACTCATCCATTTCTATTGAACAGACTGTTTGAATTGTATATGTATATATAAAATGAATAATAAAGTGATTTCAAAGAGATAATCTGTGGAATAAGAAGTTAATTTTATGATATTAATGATTGTTAAGTAAATGTAAAATGACTATATTACGTCGTTTTATACGTAACGTAACAAGTTTCGTACCCGTAATGATTAGAATTTAAGATAATACATTGCGGATATAGTAATTCTACTGTGGCGAGTATCATTTAAGTAATTCAGATGAGTGTTCACTTGATAATTAGCACATTTATATCTCATCACTGATAACATTTATTCAAATAACAGATGGTATCTTTTATAATCGTTTCTTAATTGAACTGAATTTAGCATTTTATTTTGAACCTACGTCCTTCATATGAAAATTGTTAACTTTTCAATATTATTTACCACTAACATTATTATTATTATTATTGATATTACTAATATTGTTATTAATTACCATTGTTATTGTTAAAAGCAATTATTCAGGAATTCATATTTAACAGTTATAATTCGGAAAAACGGTGCAATTTAGCAACTTTCCTTTTTCCATTTTTTCCCACTTTCTTTATGCTGCACAGTAAACTGTTTATATCATTCCATTACAAAGACTTCACTTTTTCTTAAATTTTTCCTATCCGTTCCTCTTGGGATTTTATGACCGCAAAGAGCGAGCACTTCTTTGTTTACATTGAAAAAACGCTCGTGCTGTCAATGACCCACAAGTAATCCTTCTTGGGAATCCTCTGTCCCCTGTCCACTACATTCACGCGCAATGAACTAGCTCCTCTATAAATCCCTGAAATCTTCTTGGGAAGATTGGAGATGACCGACCTAAATATAAATCAAATAATGCAAATACCTGAGTAGATTTAAGAAACTTAAAATTTTTTAAAGTTTATCAAATATGCTTATGAAGTTAAAGGTTAGATAAAACAATTAACAAAGTTAAATGAAATGTCAGGTATAATTGATGGGTAGTGATATTGCATGTCACGTCTATCACCACTTTAACATCTATTATTACAACAAACAACGAAGAGTGGATTACCTCCTAATTAACACGTAAAATTAGTAGGAATTATTACATTTGCTGCTATGTAAGACATTTTAGGCCAACCAATCTTTTCAGCCTATCAGTTCTTTGATAGCTTTGATTTTCTCTACACATTTTCAGAATAATCCGACAACTCGTATTTTCTTTTTATCGCTTCTAATAAACTGGCAAATATGTGTCAATGAATGGCTGAAAAATAAATTAATTTGAGAAGGTGGAATAGACAAACAAATAAACAATCATTTCAGATAGCCTTGAAATCTCCGCTTAATATCCGAATAGCCTTTAACTTACAGTTCGAACTTATAAAGTGAATAATACTTTTATTCATTAATTCAGTTCGATTTAATAACTAACGGATATGATAAGGAAACAACGACAAATGCATTATTTCTTCTACAGAGAATTAGATATAAATGAACTCGATTGATATTTGAATTTTTGACTTGTTTGTATTTAAATTAGTTGAATTAGTTATTCGTTGATCTATTTTCCCGGTATGATGTAGAAGTGAATTAGCCGTACAAAGTGCAAATTTCAAATATTAATTTGAAAACCAATAGCATCTTTTCTGTTAAATATAAGAGTTATTGGGAATTAGTGACAGGAATAATATTTCCGATCTCATTCTCGATTAATTCTATTTCTAAACGACGTGAAGTAATCGACTTCATAGAGAATTTAAAACTTTAACACCATGGCAGTACTTCTCAAGGCGTATTTTTGAATTCAATGATATAACAGCCACATCCACATAAGCCTTTGATCACTCCTCTTGATCTTTAGATTCTTGCTTTAACCTTTTCCCTGATCTTTAACCTCTCGCTCCTTTAATTCCAACGCATTGTCCGGTCATTCGGGACGCAAACATTGTTCGGTGAATTCAGGTGCACAACTATTTATATAGTTCCGCAGAAAGCCCGTGGCCTCTTATCTGAAGTCTAGTGGCTGATGGACTTTGTTGACGAAAAAGTGTTCAGAGTTCAATTCTTCCACTGAGCTTTCCTTACTGCTGATCTCTCGGCAATGATGCTTATATAGGTTTGAATTTCTTCAACTGATGGAAGCAACTGCAGAAAAGCACCCTGAACTGAGCCGAGAAGTAATGAAGCAATGACACTACCCTCCTCCCCCTTCTGAAGCGAAACAGGAGTAGGCTGGTGAAAAAATTAAATTATTTCTATTATTGAATATATTAAAGGACAGTTCCGCTTAAAGACAACAGTTTATCAAACAAGTATTCTTGAAATTTAATAAGTTTCAACTTTAAGTTTAACAATATATTAAAGCATGTACATACATGTAAATACAAATAAATAAATATAAATATTGTTAAATATATATATATATATTGAGGACATAAGGTCAATCAGTATAAAATAAATATCAAGAAACAAATGTTGGTTAAACATTATGCTTGCATCACAAAAAAGGCAATAAAGAGGAATGTAGAGAGGATACAGAAAAGAATCAAAATGCAGCAAGAAGGATGCAGTAAGACTTCAAACTTCGAATGTCCAACAACTGCACTAGTTTCTAGAAGTCTGGAACGTTAATGAGAGCGTTAATAAAAAAAATTGCATTAATTGCTACAATCACTACAATTGCCAGAATTCTTTAAAGGCACAACGAACAGCTCATAAAAAATGCATTTAAATTATTGTCTCATCGATCAATACACCAAATAAACAACATAAAGTCCTCCTAGAGTTAAAACTTACTTTTATGATATGCCATTTTCAGAACAGAATCTCATTTCCTATTTCAGTGAGGGATCGCGCAAGATCACAGTATAAATAGCAGACTGGGTATCATGATAGTCGCTTCTGCTCTTCATAAAAAAGCCTGATGTAGGAACCTTCGCCCTGATTAAGGTGCATAACTATAATAATACACTTTCCTCTAAACACGTGTTTCTAAAATTTACATCTTTGACTATAGGAGTGAACTGTGTTTGCTGTATAAAGTTTTCAAAGCGCGCTTAAAATCAAATGTCTTCAAAATAATTATGTAAGAGATCTAGAAAACGATGCGAGAGATCATGGACCTAACGTGGACTTAAAATATCTTAGATCTGAAGACTTTGGAGATCTCGAACACTCTGAACTTAAAAAGGATTTAGGAGATTTTGGACTCATTGGGGACTCTGGTGGAGAGATCCGAAATCGCTTGGCTTCTGGAGACAAATTTTCAGGTTCAAGGTTATGAGATCGTTCGTTTTGATTTGGTTTCATGCCATGTTCTTCGTAAAATTCATTATCACCTTCCACATAGCTTTCTAGAACTGAAATACAGTAAAGGAAATCATAAACGAAAATATGAAAAATGAGCTGCGTACTAAGACTAATTGATTTCGTACAAGGTGATATAAGTGTGAGCTTTTAAACAATAGAGTAATATCCATATACCTTTCTTACACAAATAATTGGAAGCGTTATTACAACTTACTTGAGAAACACTTATATGGACTTTTTGATACTGTTTCGTTGGCAGATGTTCCGATGATTCCGTCTTTTATTGCTGAAATAAAGATAAATAGATATAAAAATACGATTACACGACCACCATGAAAAATATGCCGTTATGAAGAACAGCCACAACATAACTTACGCTGCATCTGTACACCGGGAGCGTGTGGCAAGCAGCGCAGATGTTCAAAAATCGTTGACCTGCAATAGATGCACAACTGGTCTATGCGAGTTTCACTGTTAAAAGCAACAATTACAAATGCAAATTCCAAATTACCAACAAAGAAGAATATAGAGATCATTTTTTAGCATATCATTCTAGTGGACTCGGTGATTTATTTACAGAAATTCCATTTAAAGGTAAGCGTTTCCAAATTCTCTGTTGCTCCTTCATAAATCTCCATACCACTGTTTTCTCCGTTACCAAATATTAATACAATGATAGTAATTTTTAACCCAAACTTACTGCATTTTTTGAAGATAATCAATTGTATTTAGATTAGTCATATTTGACGGAATTATATGAAGCTTGAAATCGGTTGAGTAGTATTCAAAATAATCGTTGTAAGGCAATTCTAAATACAAAGTAATTTGAAATTTGAAATGGAAAATTCTATAGCAAAATTAAACAACCTGAAGATAACGGAACATATTCTCTCTTTATTTACATTGTTTCGGAGTCGAAAATCTGAGAAATAGAAATAAGAACCTCATAATTAATAGATTAAGTAGCTCACCGTTTGATATTTCGACATCCAAAGCAATGGATGTCTCATAAGCCCAACACCTCGCAACGTTACGAATAGTATAACCGCCTCCACCAAGTAACAAAAGAGGAAGGTTGAATTTCTTCATAAATTCAACACATTTACCATGTCCTGCAATTTGTAATGAATAAAGGCTCATAAGAATAATAATGGAGCAATCTCCACAGTGAAACGTCAAGCAAAGCCAACTGCCGCCACTGTAAAGCACTTTTATCAAACATACACCTTGCAGTGCACCGACATGTTGTACAGCGGCAAGTCGGTAACAAAGACTGATTGATGTATGTGTGATAAAGAAGGATAACCTTTCAGAGTTAGGTTGAAACATCCAAGTCTGTCACCAACTAGCGAATCAGCGCCACACTGCAGGACAATAGCTGATGGTTGATATGACAGCATAACCTAAAAGATGGATGTCTTGAGTGAACAGAAACTTGACGCATGAACAGGAGCTTAATTTGGAAGCAAGAATAAATATAGGGATGTCATCATCGGGAGTATGCACGTTACTATACAAAAACATCGCAGAACAGTGTGTCAAAAACAGTCCACAAAATCTAGCGCAGACAAGTAGGGACCAAGCAAACCTCTTAGCATATAAAAAGGAACCTGTTCCATAACTGATCTGAATATATATTGATATGTGTCATCATCAATACCATCATGCAGAGGACAATTTACAGCATAGTATTTTCCTTGACCTAAGCCAATATCCTAAACATTTATTGACTAAGCAGTGTAAAATAATGTGTTAAAATGCTTATAATTCTTTCGTCATCTTACGCTTCCAATATAACTTACTGGAATTATCGATCGAAAAAAAAACAGTCAAGAAGCCACCAAAAACTGAACGTTACCTGAACATCCCCAGTACCTGGAAAATATTCACCAAATTTGTGAAATGAAACAGTCATTACACGATCTGTTGTATAGAATGCTTCTTCGACACCATCACCATGATGAACATCGATGTCGACGTATACAACACGCTGAAGTTTCACTGCTTAAATTTATTTTACAAACACAATCGAAGTTTCACTGCTTAAATTTATTTTACAAATACAATCGCTAAAGTCCAATAAACTGAAATGAATTAAAACATTTAGGCTTTTTTGGATGTCACTATACGATGGACATTATTAGCGATGAAAAAGTAATACGGCTTCATATTGGCTTAATGTTTTGCAGCTTGTTTAAATCATTATGAAGATTTACTTTTCACTTCATCGATTTACAGGTGAGTTATGCAAATCATTCCTGATTCTAAATTTACGTAACAACTAAAGCGATTCAAAATAGCGAACCTGATGATGCTTGAGAAGCTCAAGAATTGCCAGGACAATATCATTAGTGTAGCAGAATCCAGAAGCTTCGCTTTTCTTAGCATGATGTAAACCACCCATCCAATTTATCGTTATGTCTGCTTGTTTCTTGTTAAGTTTCGCTGCCGCAGCTTAAAGGAAGCATAAAATTATAAAACGTTATTTGTCTCTATTTGCGCTTTTAAAATCATCCGAAAACTGAATTTATTTAATTAGACAACTAGTTATCTAGTTAAATAAATTTTGTCTCACTATACCAGTAAAACGGAACTATTCCACTGGAAAGTACACAGAAAGAAAAAAAATCAATTTTAGAAAAAACCAATCTCACCAAGGGAGCCTCCGCATGAAGTCTGACAAAATTCGTAAATACCGTGAAAAATGGGACAGTCTTCGCCAAAATTGTCTGCAAGAATTTAGGATAAACTATGCTAAAAGACTTGGATAAAATGTTCAAATCCACCACAACCAGACTAAAAAATATAATATCCAGTCCCAAAATAATCAAGGAATTTTTACAGTAAGCACGTCTGACCACCTTTGTGATCTAAAATTTATATTAAGTATAGCTGGTTTAGTTGTAACTCAAGTTATAATTGTATATGATATCCAAAAATGGTTAGTAACATCGTTCACGAGTTTTAGCTGCCCTATGATCAGTGATATCTCCTGGTCGTGCATTTTTCAAGAATGTCAAGTAATCGTTGCTGTGATACTTCGTCATTTCCTCAAACGTTGCCACATGCGGTCTCTAGAACATAGAAAAAATCAATCCACGACAAACTTTAAAATATTTGAGCACATTCTTAAAACAAATGAAAATCAAATAAAAATCGTAGAAGTACTGAATGCACTCCCCATCAGTTTACTACAAAAATCGGAAAGTTATTCCGGAAAAACAAAGTATTTTTTCATCCCCTTCCTCTTTAAAATTCGATTCATGAACAGCACAAAGATCAAAGTTAAAATTTTCTGGAATGTTGAAAAAATATTCATAAATTTTCCTCTTGTAAAACAGATTCTCTTGCTCAATGTTTTACTAAGTTCGTATGAAATTCCAAATTTCTTGTTTCACTGCGGAAAAAAACTTTGTTTCTCTAGGGAAGCATCGTTATTTATGTTAGGCACCCACAAACTTTTTTAACAATAATCTGATCAATAACATTGATGAGTGTGATTAAAGCATTATGAAAACGGATCTTCATTTCACAATGTAATCTAACCAAATATAATCATAAAAACTAACATAAACTTCCATTCGCCGGTACAGACCATAATTGAGGATAAGATTATGAGCCATTCGAATTCTGTGAGGTTTCATTGGATGCCCTGGACCATAATAATAATTCCCAACATCTCCTACAAATTTCACAAATTAATTTCACAAATTGGATTACACTATTAAATGCTGCGTTACAATGTACAAGATCCCAAATGGTTCTTGCACTCATGGGAGATGTTGGTGAAAAAACAAAGAATCCTAGCCAAATGCATCTGCTCAAAAGTATTGCTGAAGAGCAAACAAGAAGCATCAAACGATCCTTTTGCTTTTAAAAATATTTAACTTATGCCTCATTTAATACTGCCAAATGTACATAATATGAAACATATATGTGTTCTTCACTTGTCCTTCCACTTAAAAAAATGATTAGATTATCCAAAATATGTTAAGTAAACCAGTGACAAACAGGACTATTTGATGGAATAATTATGTGAAGCAGAAATAAATTTCAAAATGAACCGTCATAATAATATGCAACTCTGATCTTGCTGTGAGGCCGAATAGCCATACCAATCATCTACCATCAATCACTAACGGAAGTTATAATTCTCCACCACCGCAATCTACAACAACTGAAATATAAATAGTATTTCAGCTAGCACATTTTATCCAGTAGATAATTTTAATGACACTTTTTTATGTAACAACGTATATAATCAATGAGGAATAAGATCTACATCAATCCATCAGGAATGGATTACAATAAAATTCGGCAAAAATGCAAAGCCTAATGGCTTCAATTGTAATTCCAATTCCTATTACTTCACGTTTCACCATGCATCAGAACTGCTCCTCTTTTCTTACTTTTTATTTCGTTTAAACAAGAAAAAAAGCTAAATTAAACCACTCTCTGATAAATTAATTGTTTTTTTCATCTGCTATTTTCAGATCAATATGCAGTTCGACGATACACGTCCACTCTTATGTCAGGTATTCTTACGGTTGCACACCTTCAGCTATAAGTAGTCATCCATTACAATAATATGCATTCATTCCAATCACTCACGTATTAACTTCGATACGTTATGTCAAAGACATTTGCTACACTTCCTCACATTCATCCACACATTCACCATTCATTCCATTGAGATGGACAATTTAAATAAAATTGAAACGTACTCAACGAAATCAAAGTGCGCGTTGTGACCCATGCGATGTGTTACTCTGACTTGAATTGGTGAAAGGACGGAGTGGTCTGAATATTAAGTGTTGTTGAAGTCAGTGGCAGAGGGCGGTAGTTTCATTCCCCATTCGTAGTCCGTCTTACCGAAAAAGTAAACTTTCGGCTCCGTGTTGAATCTACTCTTTGGTTTTGTTCCCTTCATCCATTATCTGGCGCAGCATGAGGTAGGATGATATTATCAGGTCACATTACTCTGTGATTTTGTTTGAATTACGAAAGTATACTCATATATTTTTTGATCCTACATATCATCTGCTATTCTTCGTTCATTTATCTATGTTCCTGCTGTATTCACTGTAGTTTGCAGTTGTAATGCTTGCACAGGTGCTTACTTAAAAATAATTTCATTCGATAAAGTGCTGCCATCCTCCGTCACCCACGAGTTTCTGATTTAGTTTGAAATTTGCTGACATTGTAATTAATTCGTATTAAAATTTCCAAGCTCTCTTATCATGTCAGTGTTGCATGCTTAATTCTTATTTTTCTGTCATTTTCAACATTTCTTATTTTTGATTAGCGTACTTTTTTTTTATTTAGTGATGTTAAGGTTGTCGAAGAAGGCCATGCTAGTTGTGTTAAATTTTAAACTTTTGGCATATAATTAGCAAGAAAATGGGAGAAGTTGGTGAAAAGGAAGCGGACAATGATTTGTCGGCGTTGTTGGATAGTGCTTTGGCAGATTTTGGTCGTGTCCGTAACACAGATGATGAATTGGATTCGATGATGGATACAATGGATCAGCAAGCTGTGCAAAGGGCGGCTCAAAAATTTGACGATGTGGTGAAGACGCTTCAAAAATCCAGCAATTCTCCGGTATTGTTTCATGTTTTTCCGACTTATAATGTCTTAGAGGCATAGATGTTAGTTATTGCCAACAACTTTGTTTTGACAATTTCCATACTTTTTTATCTGCTGATGCAGTTTTTCTGATCTAATAAATGATAAAAGGGCAGAAAGACTGTCTTCTTGACTCCTCTCTTGATCTGATTTTGCTGTATTTTAAGGAATCGTAGTATTGAATGTTTGGAAATTTTTACAGATTTTTTTTGAGATGATAAGTTTTTATCCAGTCATCTTCGTATTTTTAATAACATTGTAAGTGCTTCACATTTATGACCGATCTAAAAGTTTAGTTGGTTGGGTTTGCGATACGTTATAATTGCAGAACATTAACTCATCCGAAGCAACACAAATGACTATCGATGAGCGCAAAGCCGCTGAGAATTTCCAAAATATGCTTAAAACATTGGTTGAAGCTGAACAAAAAGCACTGAGCGAGCGAAATGAGGATGTCCAAGATAGTTATGATCGAGCTAGCGCTGAAGCTTTTATCGGGCAACTGAAAGCGAGTTTTTTTTGTGGGTTTGCTCGTAAGAAATTTACATCATTCAAAATTATAAAAATAATTTTGTAAGTTGTAGCTAGATAGTAAGTTCTGATCTGACTTGCGGTCAAATTATCTGAAAAATGCTTTGAGAGTTTTGTGAACTTAAAAAAAATGTTACTTCATAAATTCACCACTATTTTGTAGAACTTGTCAGAGCAGGACCCTACTAATATAGAGGACGAATCGCAGTATAAAACGTTAATAAATCTTATTCAAGCATTCTTTTCAAAAGATTTGATGTACCCTCCACTGAAGCAGCTACTGGAGAAATTTCCCAAGTATGTTTAACATTTCGGTGCTTAGATGAAGTTTTTTTTCAAATTATGCAAAAGTATCAGGCATTTAAAATTGCTGATAACTTTCACAGAAAGGTTAATACTGATGGTAGACAGGCAATAAATTTGTTTTGCTTTTTTTTTACTATTAAAAAATAATTCCAAATGCACTGCATTATGTGAAGAAAGTGCTTTAACTTTACTGAGACCACATTTTCAGTTATATAGCAGAACACAGTGAATTGGATACGAAAACGAAGATTCGTTATGAAAAGCAGATGAATGTAATAGAACGTGTGTGCATGGAATATGAGAAGGATGACAGCGAAAATTTAGAAGAAATGAAACGGCGATTTGATAATATTACCACATTAATGTTGGAATTACAGTCATATGGGTATCCACCCGAAGAACTAGTGGGTGAAACTCCTCCTGGTTGGGTTACGGATCCTCAAACTGGCTTGCCAAAAGTAGATGATATATCAAAGGCTGCCGAAGCTTGTTCACTTATGTAATCTTTTTTTGCTGCAGACGAAGAATCACGTGTAAATTTTCATGTTCAAATAATTTTGTTGCCATGGCAAAGTTTAAAGAAATTCATGAATTTGTTCCTTTGCTCATAAGTAGTTATGGAATGAAAATATGATAATTAGGGATTCCTTTTCAGCCTGCCATTATCTGAGTGCTTCTTAATTTGTAATGAAATTACTTGTATTGCTGTGGTAGCAGTGATAACTCTTTTTTTTCAAATTTAGCACTTCTTATTCCGAACAAGAAAGTGTTGCAGTACTTCAAGTGATATGTGGTCTTATTTTATAGTAAAACTGATGACGGTTTTAGTTAATGCTAAAATGAATTGTGATAATGCTGATGAAAATTTATAAATTTATGATACATGAAATTTTATAAAAAGCTTATTATGTCATACTAGCCTTATTTTGTGGGAGTCTTTCAGTCTCTCGAATATCCATATTGTTCTTTTCATCTATTGGTTAATTAGTAACAAAATTCTGCTTTATATATGTATTTTCTAATTTCGCTGATTCGGCGAAACAATATCAGGTTTTCTCTATTTTAGGTTAACGACTTTCCTCAATGTCCGACAGCGAAGATTCTGACGATGAACAGCGAGACCGGGACACAGTAGAGGACTTTACAGATGGCCAGGTTTTTATGTTTTTTTTTTCTCATATCTGAATGTTTTGGACGGCAATTTACTAACCACTGTTTAACTGAAGTGAAGTGACCAAAAATTAACTGTTATTATTGCAGAAAAAAAGCGATGATGAGCGACCGGAAAGTGATAGCGAAGATGTCATCAAAAATGGAAGGAAACGGAAGGTCTCATTTCATAATTTCTGTAAAGTTGATTTCATTGATATTGTGAGAAGTCTTTATACAACAAATTTTCGAATAAATTGCAGTATTTTGATGAAGATGAGGAAGATGAAGACGAAGAAGAAGATGAGGACGATGAGGATGATGAGGACAGCCATTATGGTAAGAAGTCTAAGAAGAAAAAAAAGGTAATTGCATCGATCTGTTTTTTTCTTCAATTTTATGACTCTGAATGCAAGGTTTCAAAAAATTTTGAGTTTCAGCGGCGGACAGGAGTACACCAGTTTATTCTTGATGACGTAGAAGTGGATGAAGATGAAGAGGAAGAAGACGGTTTCGAAGAGGATGGCGATGAGATGGGAATTGATCCAAGAGAAAGAGAGGAAGCAGAAAGAATGATGAAGGAGCAAGACGAAAGGAAACGTGAAGGACGTCGTCGAGACATATTCAGGTAGTTTTGTTTTAAATTTCTGTTATGAAGTTTATATCATTTTGACATACGGTGATTCATGAACGTAATTTTTCAGTGGAATGAACGAAGACCAAATAGAAGATTATTTTAAGAAGAAATATGCAAATCAGTCATCCTATGCAAGTGTTATGGATGATGATGCTGCTCTAGATGACATAAGTCGTCATTCCTTACTTCCAAGTACAAATAAGGATCCAAATTTGTGGATTGTAAAATGCCGTCTAGGTGAGGAGAAACTGGTTGCGCTACAACTTATGCGAAAATTTATCGCATACGAAAATACTGATAATGTAGGTTTTGGTTATTTTTATTTGCCGTACATAGGCACGATGTTTTTCCTTTTTTTGAAGCTTAGATCAAATGAAATTTTGTTTGCAGTCTTTGCAAATCAAATCAGTGGTGGTAAAAGAAGGCCTGAAAGGAATGATTTACATAGAAGCATTCAAGCAATCACATGTAGCGACAGCAATTACTGGAATATCAACTTTAAATCAGTTTCGAATAGCTATGGTGCCAATTAAAGAAATGTGTGATACTTTGAAAGTAGCTAAGGATATTCCATCACTAAAGAATGGAATGTACGTTCGTTTGAGACGAACCATGTATCGCGATGATTTAGCTCAGGTTTTTTTTTTCATTTTATAAGAAGTGAGACGTAGTACGACTGTAGTAGAACTAGAAAAAACTTTGTCATTATTTACTGAGCACTAGTTTTGCAGATGTCTTATGAGTAAATTTACTATGCCTATTGATATATATTTTGTAAACAGGTTGATTGGGTGGACGTGGCGCACAATAAAGTTTATTTGAAGCTGGTGCCACGCATTGACTATACTCGCATGCGTGGAGCACTCAGAGCACCGGTCTGTTGCGCATTTTGACTTTATGTAATATATATATATATATATATATCCTAAATCTGATTGATAATTTTGATCTCAAATCAGTTTAATGTTTTTATCATACATTATTGTAACACGCCGCTACATTTGAAGGATGAACCACGTTTTGTAAAGATGAAACGAAGACCACAGGCACGACTATTTGATGTTGAAAGAATTAAGTAAGTTTAAAATTTCACTGTAGTTATTTGAAAACATATTTTTCTTCCAGTTTTTCTCATATTCATATGAAAGTGAAATGGAGGAAGGAGGAAATTTTAGTAGTTATTAAGCGAATTGCTTGTGCGACGCGTAATAATCTTAAGTAGTAAATAGCTGTTTAGAAAAAGCATGAATACTTGAAGCGTTGTGTCAACATTGCTCTACACCGTGTACATAGGTATTTGTCTTGTCTTTCATTTTCAGGAAAATAAATTCTATAATTTCAGAGAAATAGGAGGTGACGTATCGACAGACGGCGACTTCGTGACATTTGAAGGAAATCAGTATCGTCGAGGCTTTTTGTACAAATGGTTCCCGTTGAATATTGTCGTAAGTATCACTCATTTTGCCACACGCACTTATCTTCTTTTGCTAAAATCATTTACTGCATGTTAAGTCGATAATGTAATAAATATCAGGTCTTAACTTTTTAATGTTTCATGATTACACCGCAAGCGATGCAGAAAAAAATTTGCCTTTGGACCAGGTAGGTTAGTAAAGTGAGTAAACAACAGGAGAAAAACTGTGAAAGGGTTCAATAACTTCTTTTTTAGCAAGTTGACGGTGTGAAACCTTCTCTGAGCGAGCTGGAAAAGTTCCAAGAAACAAGCGATGACTTAAAAAAAGAATGTTCGTCTTCTAATTTATAATATCTCACATGCACCTCATAGACAGAAGAAATGTCTGTCAATTTTAATTAACTTGGGAAAAGTAACATATTGTTCTGTATAACTGTTAGCATAAAATTAAGGTGATGAGTTCATTTAGTTGAAAAATATTTTTTTGCAGTAGAGGGAATGAAAGTAAAAGATTTATCATACATATTTTCACCGGGAGATTACGTTGAAGTAGCGGATGGTGAACTTGTAAACTTGCGTGGTAGAGTTCAAAGTGTCGATGGCGAAAAAATTGTTATGTTGCCGGATCATGAAGATTTAAAGGTACTTTTTCGATCAACAAAATCAATAAACGAGACAGTAAAACTTTATTATTTGTTCGATATTAGGTTACTAAAAGAATTAAAAAAAAGCTGTGAGTAGTAACTGTAAGGGCTGCAAAGTGAAATTTTTATAGAAGAGTACTGTTTGAAATCATTTTTTTAAATTATGAGCCGTTTTACAGGAACCGTTGACGTTAAACGCTTCTGAATTGAGGAAATTCTTCAAAACGGGTGATCATGTGAAAGTGATTAATGGTCGGTATGAAGGAGATACCGGCTTGATTGTCCGCGTGGAGGATAATCTTGTCATTTTGTTATCGGATTTGACAATGCACGAGGTAAAGAATTCCTCTGTACAGAATTTAATCAGCTATTATGGAAAACATATTTAACATAGGCTATCGATTGTAGAAAATAACAGATACTTTATATTTTTTAGATAATAAAGCGCAGCATTCAGCTTATTTTTTACAAGTTTTTTTCCATGTTCAAGAATCTTTATTTATTGTTTTATAAAAATCTACGTTTGTTTTCTACGTCAGTATCATCGATTTGTGTTTGATTGTTATTTTATAACTCAACACATCGGTCGTGTGTTTTAGTGAACATGTTATATGCTGGTATATCAGCCATCTTAACTGGTTTTTTTAAGATAGGATTTATAGTGTAAATATCTTAAGGAATGATATAGACATTGTATTAGGTCTTTAAAAAATGCTATAGACTGATGTGTAAGCAGTTCACATTTCTTGTGAACTCATGTTCAGTTTTTAGTTGTATTTGCAAATTTCCAGTTGAAAGTATTACCTCGTGATGTTCAACTTTGTGCTGATGTGACCACAGGTGTAGACTCTCTGGGACAGTTCCAGTATCAGGATCTTGTAATGTTGGATCAACAAACAGCTGGTGTTATCGTTCGCTTAGAGAGAGAATATTTGGAAGTTTTAAATATGCATGGAAAGGTAGCATGTCCCTCACAATATTTCCATTTTTTTCATATATATTTTTATTCTTGTACGTCTGTTTAAATTATAGGTTGTACGAGTAAAACCTCAAGCAATTCATGGTAAAAAAGATACACGATTTGCACAAGCACTTGATAGCCAACAGAACAGTATTCAAGTGAAAGACACAGTTAAAGTTGTGGACGGACCTTATGCGGTCAGTTTTATGCGAAACTCCTGCTATATCGTTTTCGTTCTGATCTATTAGGCATAAATTTAACGAATACGTATTTAATTGCTATATAATCGTTCCATTCATGTTTTTTTGTGACAGTTTATTTCTAAATAAAACGAATTTAGTGTCGATTTGCAGTCTTATACATTTACAGTGGCTTTGTAAATTAGGAAGTATAATAGTTCAGATTTTTGCTGGTAGCTTCTGTGTAATTATTTTTTATTATTGTAATAAACTTAATTTAAATTTTAATGAGGTTTAGTAGGTTAAACTGGGTACTCCACTGGTGTGTATACAATTGCAAATTGAAAAAGCTAATTTCTAATTTGTTTTTTAGAGCCGTGGTGATGCAGAGGATGAGAAACAGGGTGAAATCAAACATATATATCGTTCGTATGCTTTTGTAATGTCGAGGAAGCACATGGAAAACGGTGGCTTGTTCGTTTGCAAGCCAAGACATTTGCTTCTAGTTGGTTCAAAGGCAAATACAAAGAGTATGCCAGAAAATGATTTTTTAATATTTCTCATATTTTTGATAATCATTGGGAGATGTACTAGTTAATTGTATTTCTTATTGCAAGCTGTTTCATATCAAGACATTTGGTGGTTATTCAAATTTAATGTTTTCGCTAATGAAATGCTCATCTCACCTCACTTGTCTAAACTATTGAAAATTGGCTTCTAATTTACATCTTAATTTACAGTTGGCGACTTTATTGTGAAAGGATTAGCAACCCCTGATCCGTTTTCAAGTCCTCGGCACGTTGAACTGGGGGGACAGACACCACGACCTGGTAATATGTCAAGTGGCAGAAGTGTTAGAGGCGGCGCAACTCCTTCTCAGCACGGTAAGTTTTCTTCATGACGGTAATCTTACTGCACCAGTAATCACGTAAATGATATCCAGTTTCTTGATGTTCCACATTCTTCCAGGTTCTCCATATTTTTTGTCTGTTCCTATATTATGATCGCACTCCATTGGTTTTTATTACGTTTTATTTTTACTCTGTGGTTTTGATGGAGATTGTTCAAAATACGGAGAACAAAATATAGAGAAAAGTATTCAAAATATACAGAAAGGCTTGTTTACAAATTGTGTTGTACAAAAAAAAAAGGAATGATGTTGTAGAAGGTAGCTCTGTGGGTGTACCAAGCACTGGTGGTTTCGACTCGCAGAATCGAGTGCGGCGCGATAACCAAATAATTGGAAAAAGTGTGAGAATCACACAGGGACCTTTGAAAGGATATTTCGGTATTGTCAAAGATGCTACAGAACAAACCGCGCGCGTTGAACTTCACTCTAATTGCAAGGTTGCTTGTTTTATTATACAGTTCTCGTTTGATTTGTGATAGTATGCTGTTGATAGAATTACTGTTCGTGAAGATTATAATTATGATCACAGAGAAAAATATTGAGAAGAGGAAAATGGGTGAAATACTGAAAATTGCGGAAAGCATTTAATAACTTTCCGTTATTAGACGATCAGTGTTGATCGATCACGAATAATGATCGTTGCTGACGGTACTCCTGGTGGAACGATGATTGGAGGATTGCTTGGTAGAACACCATCTGGTGACAGTCGAACACCGATGTACAGTGGTGGTGGTAAAACTCCCATGTATGGAGCTCAAACGCCGATGTATGGTTCACAGACACCTATGCATGAAGGAGGTGAGATTTTAATAAAATATTGAATATAATACTTCTTCCAAAGTTTGTCGCAGATTATTGTTTGCGTAACCATTTAGCACTGTACAGATCGGAGTGTTTGCTCACGGTTAATTTTAATTTTTAGCATTATAATAAGATCATAGTAAGAGTTCCACGTGCTTGGGAAACCTTGTCCATTCAGAACCAAGTCTCTAGAAGTAATAATGCTTAATAAACTTGGTGCACATAAATTACCTTCCATTTAGGACGTACACCACATTATGGTGCTTTGACGCCGTCGTATGATGGTGGACGTACTCCAGTTCATTCTTCAGCCTGGGATCCATCAGCAACACCAGCACATCCAATCGGTGATGAAATCCATTATGACGAACCTTCATCACCTTTCAATGTACCTACTCCAGGCACAGTGAATCCTCATACTCCTGGTTACAATCCAGATTCTGCTATTGGTTAGATTTGCTTCTTCAAAGTTTTGTTATGATGATTCCTGAATTGTTTAAAAAAGCTTAAATTGCTCAAGTAATAATGCGAATAACCTATGTACGCGTAGTTACAGGTCAGTCGTATGCACCAATGACACCTGGTGGAATGTATGCAGATTATACTGCTCCGAGTCCTTTCTCGGATGGTCGTAAGTTTACATTCCTTTCAATGTATTTTACATGAAGTCCAAAATGTCTAGAGGGTTTAGGAACTAGATATTCTAAAAGCTATCAACGACTCAACTAACCCTTTTTTAGGTTCAAATGCAGGCGGTATTACAACCGGTTCCGGTGCCATACGTAAGTGTTTGTTCTTATTTATGTGAGACGCAAAACAAAATTTCAAGAAAATTTGAACATTTCGTGAGATTTGCAGCGCAACACATATTGAACTCTGGTGAGTGGGTATCAGTCGATATGATGGTGCGGTTCCGTGATAACTATGATGACGATGAACTCAGAGGCCAAGAAGGAACAGTAAAAAATGTCGATACTCTAGTCAGTAACTGTTCATTTTCACTTTTCTTACTATTACTACATAAATTAATGGACTATGGAATTTCAGGAGGGTCATTGCAGCGTTTATTCATTCGAGTTAGATCGCGAGGTAACAGCATATTTTGATCAGATTTTTCCTGTCAAACCGCAGCAGGGTGATAGGGTGCGTTTTTTTTTTCAGTTAGTAATTTGAAAATTATTATTGTTCTGATACCGGCAAAACTAAAAAGGCAGGCAAATTATTAGTACGTTGAATCAGTTCGACGTGTCGCTTGCGCGCCTTATTGAGCACTAATGTTTTTGCGGAAAGTGTGAAAGCGTAGTAAATGTTTGGATGCACAGAAATATGTGGTAATTCTAATCAATACTTAATGTATTTTTTTGTGAGAATTTAGAAGTTGATGTGTCAGATAAGTGTGATATATGAATGATAGATATAAACAGCTGGCTGACCTTTGAACATTGCTTGCAGTGTTTGCTGGTATCTTGCTGAGGATTGAGTTGTTACGTTGATTGTATTCAGGTAAAAATAATATACGGTGACGATATTGGCATTAGCGGCACCTTGGTATCTGTAGACAATACTGAGGCTGTGGTTAAGACCGACAACAACGATATTGTTTTGAGCCATATCGAATCACTTTGTCGCATGGAAAACTTATAAGTGCTTTTTTTCGCACAATCCCTTTTACTTTTTGAAGGTAGCGATTAAGATGTTAAGAGGTATAAATTGATTCAATATGTTCTTTATCAGTGCTCGATCGATTGTAACTATAGAGTTTGGTGGTGTTTAAGATTTTCTTCTATGGAGCATAATGGAAGCTCTAAAGCAGAACATTACAAAATAACTACAAAAGTGTATTTCTTAAGAAAAGAGAGCAAAGTGGGAAAACTTTCACGCTCAATGGAGGAAAGTATTGAAGGGAGGTTATTTTATTGTTATGAACTTTTTCGTAGTACTTTCCCATAAATGTTAATTGTCAAAACAGTCGTGTTTTTTTCCGTAGAATTGGTAATTGTTTATCGCAGTGAGAAATTATTGCTAACGGTTGCATTGTTATGATGAAAAAGAGCTCTTCAGACGTCTCCGGACGCTTTCTGGGGATTCAAGCCACCAACAGATTTCAAGTCCCCCAAAGCGCCCCTATTGATACCAAATTTCTTATTTAAAAAGAAGCAGATGCAAAAACGCAGTTCAGAGGTGCATGCAAAAACATTGTGAAGTTCCTTGAATAAGAAATTTAGATTTAAAGCTCTTTGTAAACTTGCAATTTTCGACATTGAAGATCCATAAACCCTGAAAGTTTACAGGATAGGCGGAGCATAATGAAGGGTTCTCTTTCTCTGTTAATGATTGTCATTCATTTAATGTCCCTCAGCAATGAATATTTATACATTTAAATATAAGGACGGATTTTTTTATGTTCCATTGCTACCTTGCATTCATTTAATTCTGCGTAGGATACAATTTCACACTCTTGCAGTTGTGTTTTTGACATGAGCTTTAATATTGTTCAAGTTTGGGAAGAAATGAAGGAAGCCCGGAAAATTACGAAACTTGGATTCCCTCCAAATTCCGTTGTCCGTTCGAGAAGTCTTTCCAGTTAGTGGAAAAGATTTCGAATAATTCTTGCTTTTTCATTAGATTTTATTTCATCTTCATATTGACAGTTTTTCCTTGTGTCATCACTCTGTGCACCATTTACTAGCTTTTAGACTTGTAATTGTTTCTGCTGTGGAACTTGTTAATGAAAATAAAATTTCAAGTAATTATTTTACCAAGTCTTATTCACAATGGTTTTTTTACCAATAATACTAGATTTCGTCATTTCAAGAAATTTTTATCAGTACTTTAAACTTTGCAGAACTTTGCATTTTAAACTTTACATTTCTTCGCTTTAGATATGGGGGAATTCACTCCGAAGTTTGAGAGAGATTTGGAAAGTCGCAATACGGGCCCGAAGGCTTTGCCTACTGCTGGTGCTATTGCCGTAAGGAATGAAAAGGGTGAAATAACAATGCAGAAAGTGAAAGTTGTTCGATATATGGCTGGGAAAATGTGCGTTTCGCATCATTTAAGTTTTTTTAGAGAATTAAGTATTGAATTTTTAAATTGTATGTGTAAAAAAACGGTAGAAAAAAAATGAGACTTTCTTCAGGGTTATAGTTTTTCCAGTAACTATATTGTTGAAGTTAATTGGATTGTTGTGGCAAATTTATGTTTGTAGATGATGCATATTTTAGACCAACATATGCCCTGGGAAAAAATGATTCATCTGGTGGAGAACAAAGTGATGAGGAACCAGAGAAACCTCTCAATGATGCTTGGCGAAGAGAAACGTAAGCTTATGCTTGCTAGTTTCTCAAAAGAGATTTTGCATTATCATTATCTCTTTTTAAATTCATTCCTTTTTCCTCAGGAACTAGTACTAGTTGGGTTGGGTAAAAGTACAGCTGTTTACATTATATTTGATAGAATTTAGAAAGTATGTCTATATATCAAATCGAATGAAATGAATTGCTAGGTCATATTGTTAGTGACAGCCTGAGATAAAATTTCACTCAACAGTTGGCGTGGTCCTCTTTTGAGAGCTTCGGTCAGTACTGTTTTTAAATGCAATATCACATCACCGGAACATGAACTGCTTTAAATAGTCTAACAGCATTGGTGTTGCTTTTATTAATTTTTATTATGTTTGATTCAACCACTGTTAATTTATAATTTCCCTAGTTGAAACTTTACACCCGTGGTAGTGGAAAGTGCTATTAAAGCTAATCATGTTGTTATTGAAGAAAAGGATCAATTCAGTTGTTTAGGAGACGTGTGACGGATGTGGACAAAGAAGAAGTAGGAGTAGCATCGAGTTCAGATGATGATGAAGAGGCGGAAAAAAGAAGGACAAGGGCAAGGCTACGTCGAATGCAGCTGGAAATGCAAGAAGCTCCTGTTGAGGAGGATGAACCTGATGAAGATGATGAGGTTAGTATGTTTTCCGTATAGATAATAGGTATTCAATGTAGAATTAGCTTAATTTCGTTTTGATCCTTGTCTCATCCTTTCATGTTGCTTGCTTTTTGACCTAGGCTTTTATTATTTGTTCGATTCAGAAAGTAGTGATTTTTTCTCTGTGTAAATGATTTTCTTTTATGCCTAAATAAAGAAAGGAGTTGTAGGAAGAATTTGAAAGACGGCGAGCTTTACTGAGGGCACGCGCTTTGATCAAAGAAGAGGAGGAACTCATTGGGAAGCAAGAAGAAGCAGAAGAAGATGAAGACAGTGAAGAAGAATCAAGTGAAGAAGAAAGTGAAGAGAGCGAAGACGAAACAGTCCCCAGAATGAAACCTGTCTTCGTAGAAAAGTACATCCATTTGCCTTCTTTCACTTTCCATTTCTTCTTATTTTTGATTAATAATTTTGATTTTTATGTTATTATATTTGAGGAGTAAACGAATTACAAAGATAGAAGAAGAAAAGGAGAAAGAACGTGCCAAGAGACAGCAAGCGGAGGAACAAGAAAGAAAGGAGAGACGGAAAAAAGAGTCTGCAAAGGTATTTCCACTTGAAGCGTGTCGCTTTTTAGAGCTCTTCCACTATTTAAGTTCTTTCATGCTGTTAGTCCTAAAAATATTTGCGGTATATTTTTGACTAACGGGTAGATCATATTTAAGGTTCCCATGCTTTCTGAAGACGCGATAATGCTTCATTCCATTAAATTTACTGAAAGACATCTGTGACATTCTCTAAAAAATAAATATGGCATATCGTAAAGCACTTGAAGAATTTTGTAGTTGCTGGAAGAGGTTTTGCGTCACGAAGCGGATATAGAAAAAAGAAAAAAGGAAGATAATATCGATCTGACATCAGTTGTTACTGATGATGAAAATGAAGAAATTGCATACGAAAGTTGGAAACTCCGTGAAATGAAGCGATTAAAGAGAAATAAAGAGGAACGCGATTCGTAAGCATCGAATTACTTGGCATAATCCACCCATTTTTTTGTTGCAGTTGCAATCTGCGAAATATTTCTCTCAGGAAATTGTTTGTCAGATCTACAAAGACATTCGCTGCAAAAACGATTTTTAGGAGATGCCCATTTATAGCCTGATGTTAAGTGCTTGCACAATGCTCAGCATCTGTAGATGAAAAGATTCATTTGTTAGATTTGCATTTTATTTAATGCCCCGATATTCTTGATGCAGAGACGTGGAATATTTTTATAAGGAATTTAGTTATTTGGCATATGTTGGAGTGTACTTAGAGCTAAGTTTTCAGTCTTGCACGGGAAAAAGCGGAATTAGATCGAATACATGGCATGACAGAAGAAGAACGCAAGCAGTATTTAAGAATGAATCCAAAAGTTATTACAAACATGGTTAGCATTACTGCTTTTATGGCTCTCTTTCTATTAGTTTCATGAATTTGTAGATTTCAGTAAGTAATTGCATTTGTTCGGTTAATTCTCTTCTTTTAAAACAAATCTTTAATATTAAGTGCTGAATTAGATTTGATCTGCGGGCCTTTTCGTTTCTAAAAGAATTGAAACGTGGCTGGTGTCTCTTTCAGTACACACTTCCACTGTGATTTCAATTCAAATTTCAGCAAAAGAAGGGGAAATACAAGTTTCTTCAAAAATACTTTCATCGTGGAGCATTTTACTTGGATGTTGAGAATGATATATTCAAACGGGACTTTGCTGAAGCAACGCTTGACGACCAGTTTGATAAATCTGTACTTCCTAAGGTTATGCAGGTGAGCTTCATCTTACAGTTAAAATGGACTAAGTCTTTTAGTTTGTGTGATCCTTTTTGTATGTAATATAAAATGAACAAAGTGAAAGCCAACAATGATAGGTGAAAAATAGTGTGCTATGTAAACGTGAAAGATGCGCTCAACAATTATTATGTTAGTAGAACGTATGACAAGCTGCTTTGAGTAATTCGATTCGAGAAATTGCAAAAAATGATTATATATTTAAGGTTAAAAACTTTGGAAAAGCTAGCCGCTCGAAGTGGACGCACTTGACTGCAGAGGATACTACTGACCATCAAGGTGCGTGGGCTGCCACGACGGCACTAAATAGCAAATTCCTTGTAAAACACGCCGGTGGTATGAAAAATAACTTTGAAAGACCCGCTGCGAAGAAACGAAAAACTGATGTATAACTCCATTAATTATCGATTTTTGAAAGTGTTCTACTTGTTCACTGGGTTTATCAGTTTATATGCTCTTATGCGACGTCGCTCTGTTGCGATCATCAATGTTCTAAATAACCTCTGTAAAGCGAAAGTCCACATGTTTTTTATTCATTTATCAGTCTTAAAACTGGTTGATCCCAAACCATGTGAAGAGAAGAGGAAGGTAGTGAAGAGGATTGGTTATATTATAAGTGATGGAGAGAATTCGTTATTAGAAGAGTGAAAAAAATAAGGTACAGTTGACAGTATTACATTGCGGTTTCGTGCACATTGTGGTTCCGGTTTCTTCACTCTGTGTTAATATATACCATACCAACGCAGTTGATTTGTGTGGTTGCTTCGCTTTTATTCTACAATCTCTAACTGGTTTCTTAATTACGCTGAAACTGCATCAAACACCTGTGCAATGTACAGATTGACAGCTGTCTTGAACAGTTATTCATGTCTATATTTTATAATTGTGTCGCTGTTATCCATGCTGCAAATCTCATGCGTTTCAGTTTGTTCCAACAAAGTCTTCCATATTTTAACTTTGGAACTTCATATCTTTACAAATTTCTGTATTTTTTCATAATTTTTATTAATTTAAGCAATACCTCATGCGCAGACTTTGGATTAATTTTTGTTCCAATATTTACCTAGCATTACTCTAATCACTGGGCCTTTGTCATGCTCATATAAATCTAGTATAATTTATTTTGGATGTACAAGGTATGATCTATAACATTTCAATATATTTTATGATTGAAGAAAACGTTTTTTATACCATTAAACAATTGATAAAAGATGAAAGATGACGTAAAAAGCTAATGTTTTTTCCGAATCTCACATCAGTAAACTGGTATTGCAAGTGTCAGTAAGCCTGTTACTCTCACGATGTATTTTTAAACAAATTATATACTTGAGTTACTGGAAATTAAGCCAGGAGATTGGCAATATTCTAATTCTCATCGGATACGAATTGTCCCTCTTTTAATTTAAAAATTAGATTGTAACAGATGTTATTCAAATGGAATTAGTTGCTTCTTCTGATCTTTTTATTCTTCGTACTATCGTAATAGGTTATAATAGATTAGAGAAATATGGAGTTTTTTCTTTTTTTTCCAGAAAATAATATCGCACACGGGCAACAACTGTATTCTTATCAAAACAGTAGAGTCTAGAGCTGTTAGATATAATTAAAGTACAGGTTTAAGTTTAAAGTTTAAAGTAAGGTTTAAGTTAAAGTTCTTTTGAGCAGACGATAATACATGGGAATATTTCAGCATATTAACAAATTTGCTGTGACATATCGAGTCATAACGCCAGGTCAAGCAAAGGTCATATAACTGAATGAAGTGTTGAAGACATTTAAGCAGTGAAGAGGCGCGTCTCACAGTATATAAATCACGAACTTTTACTCATAACATTGCTCTTTGATGCTACGAACAGTGTTTCAACTTTTACTGTTATAGTTATATTATGGAATTGTATTTGTTTCAGATATGGGACGTATGAATGTGGCGGTGATTCGCTATATGGAGCAGGAACATTTCCGCGTCCTCATTGCGGTTTGTTTTATTTTTTTTTAATTTAACTTTCATCTCCAATTGCTATGTTATTTTACCGTTACGATTTTTTTTCTGAAATTAGGCACCATAAATTTATTGACCAAGTTGATATATTAGTTTGTTTGATGTTACACTTCTTTACAGGTTGAAATGGGGATGAGGAATCATGAATTAGTTCCTTTGGAATTGATTGGATCAATTGCTAGAGTACACCGTGGTGCTGTTGTACGTACCCTTACTGATTTAGTAAAGCATTGCACTGTCGCACATGAACGTGGAAAACGCTGTAACTTGTTACTTCATATAAATTTTTTGTAATGGTAAAGATAAACTGATCATTTATTTATTAGGTAGTGACAATTTATTTCTAAGCGGAAGGTCTAAAATCTGCTGAGTGCTAGTAATTTAATTTGTGTGGAATTGCAACTTTTATATTGTAAGGAAAAATATAGGATCGTTTAGATGATGGTTATCGTTTAACGACACTTGGTTACGATGTTCTTGCTCTGAAAGCCCTTAATGCTCGGGAAGTAGTTGGAGCAGTTGGCAATCAAATAGGTGTTGGCAAAGAATCTGATGTTTTCGTTGGTGGTGATCCAAAGCTTAATGTTAGTTTCATTACTATCTGTTGTGAACTCTTCTATTGTCAGTTTTGCTCATAATTGCGTAGTTCAGAATATAATTTACCTTTTCTTGTTATAGTTCCCAAGACTCATGAAATTATTTGTTATTCATATATGATTTATAACATGAATCTTTGATTACACCAGGTTCATTTTTAGGACCTGGTGTTGAAATTCCATAGATTAGGAAGGACATCATTTCGAAAGTTGAAAGAAAAAAGGGATTATCACAAAAAGCGGAAATCATGCTCTTGGCTTTATCTTTCCAGTCTAGCCGCAGCAAAAGAGTTCGCATTCATGAAAGGTATTTACTGTTATTTCTTTGCAAAAATTGAAGTGTGCAGTTAATTCATGCAAGTAAACTTCACATCAAGGAACAGCTGTATTCTCTTCCTCGTTCCCAAGATCAAATATATACTTCCCTGAATCATTGCAGCATTACACGATCACAATTTTCCACTCCCAAAACCAATCGATAGATGCCGTCATGTAGTTGTTATGGATTTAATCATCGGTACAACACTCTGCAATGTGCAACAAGTAAATGACGTATGCTTTCCTTTTATTTCTTTATCGTATTCGAGACTTTTGTTTTATTTACGAAGTGGAAAAAATAATACTTTAGTATAGCTAGCAAATGAAATCATGATGCAAATAATTGATTGAGGAATATAACCTATGGATATCACACCCCCAAATCTATCTCTGTTGTCATAATTTTACTGTTTATAGCTTGTTTATAATTTAGGAAATTTGATATTCTTTTCTTATCCATAGCAGTGAATAAATGATAAAATTTGACATAGAATTAATTTCTTGAATTCAGTAATAAGTAATCCGTATCAAGTTTATGTACACATCAAACTTTTTTCGCCGTTTCTATCGTATTCGAAACTCAAATTTCAACAACGATATCTTTTTATATGCCATCTGTAAACTACATGGCTACTGTTTAATGTCGTTTCAGACAGAAGAACTCTATGAAAAACTGATGAACATCATCATGCGTTTAGCGCGCTATGGGCTTATACACGGTGATTTCAATGAATTCAACATTATGTTAACTGAAGTAAGGAAATTTTTCTTTACTAACATTTTCATTTTTTTAAAGATTTGACATGCATTGATAAGCATATCTTTTGCAGGAAGAGGAACCAATATTAATCGACTTACCACAAATGGTCAGTGTTGATCATCCAAATGCGCAATTCTACTTTGAGAGAGATGTAGATTGTGTCCGGACATTTTTTAAAAGACGGTAAATTTTCGTTTTTTAAAGACTGGTTTTAAACTCTCACACATTTATTTCTTTTATTATTTCCAGTAACGAAATGACCCAGAAACTTTAATTTGTATTTCGAGGTTTAATTACGAGAGCGAGTTGTATCCAAAATTCGAAGCAATAACGAGGAAATACAATCTTGATGTAGAAGTGAATGCTAGCGGGTTTACGCCTCGCATGTCAAAAGCTTATGACAAGGTTGTCATTCATCGTACCTAGTTCATAGATGAAATTTTTGCTATTACATGGTACAAAATAACACTTTTTAGTAGTTGGTTATTTGGTTTCATATTTAATATGCATAATTTTGCTGGATTTAAGATATTATAATAAGAAGGTACTATAGGCTGTGGAAAAAGTACAAGAGGATGATGACTCATCAACTGCTACAGATGAAGATTGTAGTAGCACGGAGTCATCTGATTCGCAGACTGATATCAATGAACCGAATAAAAATATGTCAGATGAAGATAATAGTGGCGAGGAGTCGTCTGGTTCCGAGACTAATATAAATGAATCGAATAAAAATACGTTCAATAATGGTTCTAATAATAGGTTCGTATTGTCAAAATTTACTTTAATTTTAAGTGATATCATTTACCGTTCTTGTACGAGTGTTTTGTGCAACTTTTGATCTATTACTAAAGAAAGCAAAAATTCGTTTTAATGTTTATTTCCTACTTCCTCGCATTTCATGTTAATCCAAACGTTATTTATGGATTGATTTCATTTTCTTTCTTAAGTATTTTTTGTGCGGTCTTTGTAGGCTTAAGGAATGGATAAAAAGTGCTCAGGATGAATTGGAAAAATTGAATGTTAATGGCTGTCAATTGTTGGAGAGCTGCTCACATAACATGGATGAAAAGCGTTAGTGAAACAGTGACATATCTGTATATATTTTATTTACCGATTTGTCATTAGAAGAACGTCATGGTATCTAATTTTATTCTAGGAATAATTACGAGTGATGAAAGCGGTTCAAAGCCCAACAGTGAAAGCTGTTTAAAGCCTGAAAATAATTTGTTACATGAAGAAAAAATCGAAACATCGCTTGGAAATAAGATAACCACGAGATCTGTTTTTAGCGTGGGGTCAATAATAGCACCAGAGGTATGACTTTGTGAATGTGCATTTGTGAGTGTGAATTCTTTTGCACCCCCTATTTATCTTTGCAATGTATTTTGCTGGAGCTTAGTATTTTCAAAGTGTTGCTTCATCTAGACTGATATCCCAATATTTTGAATGTTATCAAACATCTTTAATCTGTTAATGGAAGACGTGCAACAAGGTTTCAGGTAGTCCGGAAGCGCGTTTCCGCAGAAGTGAAAGCAAAGCAAAAGAAACCTCTGCGAGTTAAAGGGAAGGCCAATGCATTAGTTCGATTGAAAAAAACTAATGCGAAGATTATTAAAGAGTGTTCTGGATGGGATTTTTAATGGAATGTTTTAAATCAGAATTACTGAATTTGTTGTTTTGAGCGCATATGTTGTATTCTCGAACTACTTACAAGCATATGCGTAAAAGGCCAAGCAGTCTCATAATCCAAATCTCGTAGTGCAAAGTATTTTCATCATTTAGCTTAAAGGAATTCGAAATTATCATGCTAACTGTCATTAACTGATTGTTCATTTTTGCGGATTTTTTGAGCTTTGCACCGTTTATGGTCTTTTTATGGAAAACTTCTGTATTTATCGTGTAATAAATATGTTACGCACACTGCTCCTTTCAACATTATGGACACAAATGACCTAATTTATAATTTTTGCTGAAATTTATTGTAGCATAGAACTGGGTTATGTTCTGTTCTTATGGAATAGCTTTTGTAAATGTGCAGCTTAATTTTCTAGAATTTCGTTAGAAAAGCTATGGAAAAAGGTTCGAAATCATCAACGATTTCAATTCTGGACAATGCAGAGGTAATCTGATTCATAGCAATGATATGGGGCTCTTTCCTCATTTTTAGCGATCTACATCTATTGTTGGTGAATTATTCTGAGATTTGCTGAAATTTTCAGTTCAAACTAGAGGCATTCATACTTCCAAATTGTTACTGTGGTGATCTGAAATCCGTACTGATACCAAAAGGTCTCATTAGTGATCGAATCAAATGTCTTGCACGAGAAATATACCACGTTATTGGCGATAAAGTAATCCTTTATTATTCGCTTCAGATCTTCCCATGCCTTTTTGTCTCAAGAATAGCAAAGATTCGATTTCAACTTTTTTCGTATTTATGTAACTTATTAAAATATTATATTGCAGCCATTGGTAATACTTTGTATCCTGAAAGGTTCATTCCGATTTTTTACGGAATTAGTCGAAGAGCTGACACATGCGCGGATATCTTGCAACTATCCGATGGAGGTGGAATTCATCCGAGTTAAGGTAGCTCTTCATTTCAATATACGACGGTAGCAAATTGAAAAAGAATAATACCATACTATTACCTGCAACGTTTCTAGTATTATCATTGGCGTGAAGGTGGCAGTGTTATTACACTTTAAAAGTTTTTAGAAAGTCTCGTGTGTTGAGAGATAATAACAAAGAAGAGAAGAAAACTTAGGATAATGATTTTTTATTTATTAGTCATCAAATTAGCGACATTGTGTAATACTTGTTGATGATTTATACACGGTTTATGTAGTTTTGTTTCCTTGATTTTTCTAGCTCAGTTTATTATTTTAGTCAGCTTACTTGGTAGAGGCCTAGTCAGTGGTTTGCAGAGATCTTATTTCTTGTTCAATTCAAAAGTAAGTAATTGCTGCTCTGCTATGTGTATTTCTTCATAGTGAACAGTGAAAAATTTTCGTTACTTGAAATGTACACGTTAACATTGTAGTAAAAATCAGTACCGTTGTTATTTTATGTTAGCCGAATTGTCTATAACTTGATTTTTATGCTGTATTTATCTTAGAGTTATACCAATTCGGAACGATCGGAAACGTTAGAAATAATTGGTCTTTTGAATGCAAAACAACTGGAAAATAAGAATGTTGTGGTAAGAATTTATGATTGCTCTACCTTTATTCTTGATGCTGTCTTGATTGTTTCTCAAAATTGAATGACTGGTTGTACTTGTCTATCACTCATAAGCGTAAGTTCCATGGATAAATAATACATCGTCGTGATAGATTTGCGTAGCTGAACATAAGAGTCATAATGTTGTTTCTGCTAACAAAAAACAATACTAGTTGTCCCCAATTTTATACATGTGTTGCGAATTAGTCTAACTGGAATACTATTACAGATCGTAGAAGACATAGTGGATAGCGGCGTAACAATGTCGCACCTTCTGAAAACGTTGGAAGAAATAGGCGTTAAGAAAAAGTGGACCGCGGTTCTGCTGTCTAAGAGGTGCGGAAGAGAAGTTAAGGTATATTGCTATGTACGTTATAGTAGAAGATGGAAGAGAAGCGAGTCTGATGGAAATATTGTTTTTAAGGTTTCACTGCATTGTTATGAATCGTTTTATTACTAGCTATGTTTTCAGGTGCAAGAAGACTTTGTTGCCTTTGACATACCGGATAAATTCGTTGTGGGCTTTGGGCTGGACTATAACCAGAAGTTTCGGGATTTGGAACATATATGTGTAATGAGCGAAGCAGGCATTGAAAAATACAAAGTGACGGACTAAACATTTCTGGAGTCTTTTAACGACATTAGTAGTGCCTTCAAATCATTATTTCATTAATTGGCAGCTATTTTCACTTTTACTCTCGTGTTGGATAATTTAATCATAAATGATAATTATTGCTGTTATGTGTACGTCATCGAGTTTTGGGTTGGTTTTGTTTATTTGCCATGGTGTTTTCGAGTTCAGTGTCTCTTGCATCCATACAAATGCTATGTTTATTATAGTCTGACTTCGCTTTCATGTTTTACAGATTTGAGACGAAATTATATAAACGTTTCGTAAATTTTATTTTGTGAAAATACAGTTTGAAGAGCAGGTATTACAAAACCTTACTGTTTGTGCTTTTACTATCTCCATTTACTTCTAAATCGGCACAATTACTGAAAGTCTTTGGACGGGATTCTAAATCACCGGAATCATGAGCATTAAGAGTTGTTAAAAATCATTAAGAGTCGATTATTATGAAAATATAAGTGATGGTGGTGGTAGGTCGATCTCAGCGAATGTTGCATTTGTCGACACATTGCGCATATTTGCATAATTATAACGTAATTCTTACACGACATTTGCATTTTTTTGAAAAATGTCGTGTTTTATTAGATAATCTAGAAACTCGGTAGATGAGAACTGTAAGCACAAAAAGTTTCAAAGCCGTATTCTAAGCTTGTCTTCATTGTTATCGTAGGTTGTAAGTGCTCTAATGTCCGTGGTGGTAATATATGGCGCAGACAGGAAGTTTCTGAATCTTTGAACAAGTATATTAAATGAATAGGAGAATAGGAAGGAAATATTTTGTTTCTAGAAGATTTTTTCTAAATCAGCGGGTTAAGAGTGGAAAGTGGTAGCTGTAAACAGGAATTTTTAGTGTTGTGAGCTTTTACAATCCCTCTTGATAACTAAAATTGACGAAATATTTGTCACAGGTTTAATAATGGCTTCGCTGTCCACATTGGTGGAGGATATCAGCCTGGTCGGTGAGCAAATATTTGACCATACTGCGTTGATACGAAATCAGATTAACAAATTTCTGGATAATTTTGAGCGCAATGGACGACACAAGGAGTTTGATGGTATTATTCGTGCGAGTCATTCGGTATGGATTACTAATATAAATTCATATTACACATATTGTACTCATCGTTGTTTGCAATTATATAATTTGCTAATGATAAACTAGGGCGAAGTGATTTATTGGTAAAATCCATTAAGTTCTAGGACCTTTTAAACTAGAAATTGTGCATTGTCTTGAATTAGACATTTGTATTTTATGCTTTTAGTATTTAGTTAGCTGACTTACATTTATGTTAGCGCACTATCTGACTGCACTGCAGTTAGTGGAAGCGGCAGATGTCCCTTTGGAAATGATACTAGCAAAAGATGACTTACGACAGCTCAACGAACAGATAAAGAAAACAACGTCTACGTTATCGGAACTTACAGTTCCTCTTTATCGAAAGGTAATCATTTATTTGTTTATTGATTTTTTATTGATATGTTATTTTGCCATTCGTTTTATGCAACATTTTTTAGTTTTTGAACTGGTTCACTCAAAACTTTCATGGCGACAATTTGTTCACGTCCATTAGGAAGTTCTTTGTTAAAAACACGAATAGTCGGAGGACAGTTTATCCTCTTTGAGTGTGTAGTCGTAATTTATTATAATCGAATTTTATAGGAACACGACGATTATTTAGAAGCAATACGCAAAACTCAGCATGAACAAAAAGCGGCAGTTGAAGCAGCGCTTGAGCAACAGCGACAAGCGTTTAAGGAGGGTAATAATGCAGATGACATCCTCGTTTCTCCCAATATTTCCACCACCACAGAAATTAATTTGGACTGAAGTTTTTTCGTTGTTATTTATAGTAGATTTCTTTATCCGATTCGTAGATTTTTTGATTGCTTTTCAAATTACTTTTCTGATGCAATTGAAAGCTGATTTAAAATTATTTTCTTGTTAATTGATGTTTGGTAGTAGAATTGGAGTATATCAAGTATGGTGGATTTGTATGTTGTGAGTAAATAGGTTTTGTGATACAATTCTCAATGGTTTTACTTATTAGCGCTTTGTAGGTTATGTATATTATTTGTTCCAGTCTTTTTTTTGTAAATATAAACTATCGAGTGAATTCTTTTTCATGTACAAAAATGTAAACGTGTTACCTTTTGTAATTGTCGATCTCTCATTTGAAAGTTTTTCATATGCGGATCTTATGACTCTTGACTTCTTTCTTCTTTTGTATATCAAGTAATGTAAAAAAATATGACTTAGAAAACACTACTTTTGGGTCTGAAAACCGTTACGTACACGGGATTTTGTAGTTCATTACTTGTAAACTTTTCCAGTTATTTTAGCAAACTCAACAGTTATATATTCGCTAACGATTTCGTTAAGGTGATGCCTAAGTGAACAATCTTAATTACGAAATATTAATTCTAAATGTATTGCAAGGATAAATAACATGGCCAAAAAACATTCATCTCTGAAGAAGAATCGTTCCGATTCTACGGGTTCGGCAATGAAAAATAAGAAGTTTATGAGACCTACGCAGGGAGCAAGAACAAATTTGACGTTCAGGAAAGGCGAGCATAGTTTGAATCCAGGTAAGATTTGAAGTTTCGAATAAGAAAATCAGTCGCTTGTTTTTAAGCTAGAAATCGACTTCTGATTTTCCAAATAGTAGCGAAGTTTGGAAATTAAATTAAATATCCAAATTTATCAAATACGTTAACTAGAGGTGATGAATTTATAAGTAATAGTTTGGGATTCGCGATTTGTATATTTAACTTATCCATTATTTTTCAAAGACCGTAAAGCAAAAGGCGACCATTTTCGCTCCAGAGCTACAATCAATCGATTGCGCATGTATAAAGATTTCAAAGCCGTCAGGTTAGTTCTGTATCAAAAATTTTCACAAGGAGAAAGATTGTGAATTTTATCAATAACCACTTTAAATTTTTGCATATGTTTAAAATCTCTTTGTAGAGATGCCAAAGGTAAGATTATCAGAGCTGCACCTTACCAAGAAAAGTTGCCTTCGGGAACGGTTGCTAGGGTTGAACCTCATCGAAAATGGTTTGGTAAGTACATTTTTTCCTTGCCATTCACTTCATTATAATAGACCAAATTGAGTAGAAATATTTAAAATTAGGCAAAAATGTTTATATGACGATCATCAGGAGCAAAGGTTACTTCTGCTAAGATTAATTTCGCCAGAAATTTGAAATGATTTAGTCAAATTTAGGAAACACTCGAGTGGTTGGACAGGAACAGCTACAAAAATTCCAGGAGAATTTAGGAAAGGCATTGCAAGATCCATTTCAAGTAGTTATGCGGCAAACTAAACTTCCTATTTCGTTGTTGACTGAAAAAGCAAAGGTAATTATTATTTCTGGTAATTACTTTATTTCGCACAGGAAAAGGTCTTTTCAGATTTGAAATTGGTTGACATGTAGTTATCCATTAGTCATACTGGCGTTATACAGACGAAATTATTTGAATCCTTTTTAATGCGTTTTACCTCTACTGCATTTATCATTCACCTGAAGTGTTATTCAGCTTAAGTTTTGAAACATTTTTTAGCAACAACGCGTCCATATACTTGACACGGAGAGCTTTGATTATACTTTCGGTAAAAAAGCGCTCAGAAAGAAACCAAAAGTGAAAGTGGAAGACCTTGAGGTATTATTATATGGACTTGAAAGCTTATAAATGAACTTGAAAATTTGAAAGCTTATAAAGGAATTTTGCTTTTCATATTTGCAGACATTGTGTGGAGAGATTGATCAACGAACTGAACGATATGATGAAACAGCTGACAGCAGTTTGATAAAAAATGCCGATCCTGAAGCAGTGGAAAATTCAAATCCTCTGTTTAGAGCTGGACAAAGCAATCGTGTTTGGGGAGAGCTATACAAGGTGTTATGCTTATTGTGGCTTTGTATCAGTTTCTTGGTATCAGTTATACTTTTCAAGAGCGGGAATGTTGGACGTTCAGTAGTATTATAATTTCGTTGAACTTTGTTGTAAATTTCAGGTAATAGACTCATCAGATGTTGTTGTGGAAGTAGTCGATGGACGTGATCCAATGGGAACTCGATGTCTTCATATTGAACAGTTTTTGCGGAAGGAGAAATCTCACAAGCATTTAATTTTGGTCCTGAATAAAGTTGATCTGGTGCCAACTTGGGTTACGGTATGTTGTTTACGATTCGGTTGATGTATTCTTTATTATGTAATTCCGTAAAATTGGTGAACAAAGCTGAATTTGTTACACATTGTTTTATTATGCATTGTTGACAGTATTACCATTATTTATTGGCTTAGAAAATAAATTTCTTGGAACATTTTGTGAAATTTTGAAGTGTTTCTGTTTAAGAAGAAATGGCTGACATTACTGTCGCAAGAACTACCGACAGTTGCCTTCCATGCATCTATGCAACATTCCTTTGGCAAAGGAACATTGATCAATTTATTAAGACAGTTCGCAAATCTTCATAAAGATCGTAAGCAGGTACTCGTCCCACTCACTCTTCAGTGGTAGGTAGCTAAGGACTGTTGCAATCAATGATGAAATTATGTTGCAGATAAGCGTTGGTTTTATTGGTTATCCAAATGTTGGGAAATCTTCAATAATTAATACACTTCGAGCCAAACGAGTGTGTAAAACGGCACCAATTGCAGGCGAAACTAAAGTAAGCTTATGATTTCCTTGTTCGTAGACTTGTAACAAAGTAATCCATCCGTAATACCTGTAGGCAAAACAAGAAAGCACACATTTTGGTTTTCTTTGTCATCCATTGTATTAGGATGCTTTGTATTTCAATCTACGACTAAAAAAAGGACGAATTAAGGTCTGGCAGTACGTTACTTTGATGCGACGTATTTATATGATTGACTGTCCGGGTGTTGTTTATCCGCAAGGAGATTCGGAAACCCAAATCATCCTAAAAGGAGTGGTTAGTCAAAATTTTTGTTTCTGCAAGTATTTTTAGTCGTGGTATTATGTTTTATAATTTTTTAATGCCTTCTGGACTTTGAGTACTTGTATAAAATGATAGTTGTGTATATTTAAATTATCATTTTAATGTAAGAGTTTTTTATTTGGTTTAGCGCTATTTTTGTTATCTTGAACCAGCTAATTAGGTTACGCAAAGTTAAGGGCTGTAATGGCAACATTGTTAGCAAGTAAAGTACACTTTTAACAAAATTTTCGTTTAATACATCATACATAACTAATATTAGTGTGGAGTTACACTTTGCCTTCTGAATGGTCACTTAGTTGTGGTGAAGGTATCTCTGTCTTTCAGGTGCGTGTTGAAAATGTAAAGGATCCAATCAATCATGTGGAAGGAGTTTTGGGTAGGGTAAAGGAAGAATACTTGTTGAAGACGTATTCCATCGAACCGTGGAATGATACACATGACTTTCTGACAAAAATTTGCCTTAAGACAGGCCGATTATTAAAGGTTAAACATTTTGTTGTTTAAAGATCGAGCTAAAGTCGTTGCGTGTTTGACTTCTGATGCTGTGCTATTTCTAGCTTTTCGCATTGACGATAAACATAAAAGTTGTTTTAGGGTGGTGAACCTGACTGGAACACAGCAGCAAAAATTGTGCTGAATGATTTCCAGCGAGGTCGTTTACCTTACTATGTTCTTCCACCTGGTTGTCAACTCGGACGTGAACATTGCGAGAAGGTATAAATTTCTTCAATATGCGGTTTAAATTTGCGTTTACATCTGCTGGTGATGTATATAGAAAATGAAAACTACACATATGATCTTATTTGATAGCATCTTATCAAAGTTTGCTACCTGATATGTGACGAGATCTGAAGCAGATTATACAAACAGGAATATATTTTATTGTCTTGGTATCGTGATTGAAAAAAAATTTGCAGTATGCAGAGAAAACAGGAACAAGTGAATGTGATGGTGAAAGTGATATTGCCGATGAGGAAAAAAATGTAATCCTGAATTTATGCTTACGTTTATTTTTAACTCCGGGTTTTTCTAGACAGTTCTTTTTAAATCCTTGCTTCAAAGGAAGTAAGTTTATATTTTTTGGATATGAAGATAGATATACAACATTAAGTACTAGAATATTTTTGTTTTTTATCCTGTGCTGATAGCGATAATACTTTATTGCTTTAGAATATTGCTGATATTGCTGATAATAGTGGTGACGGCAATGACGGCGATGATGATGATGATGATGATGATGATGATGATGATGATGAAGGTACTCTAACGGATCTGAGTTCAACGTGTAGTGGTCTTACTAACTTGTCGGATCTAGATGATTTAGATTTTCAACTTCCGGAGGCACCTGAAGGTACCATCGATGCTGGTGCTGAACCTATAGTGAATTTTGCATTTTTTTAAAATTTTTCTTTTTGCATTCGCTTATCTGAAGTGGAAAAATTTCTATGTAATTCGTTACACGAGAAATGGTTATATTACAGTAATTTTAATCAATTAGGGAAAAGATGAACCAAAAATGGAGAGACGACGGAGGAGAGGGAAAAGAGCGGGGAAGAAGCTTTCGGAAAAACGTAACAGATTGAAACTTGCAAGGCCGTTCGAAAAGGTAATCTTTCTTAATTCTTTTTCTTTGCTTGTCTGAATGAAACTTTGATACTGTCAAGCAAACAGCATTAAGTAAATCTTCGTTGACGAATAAGTTATTTTATATTGAAATAGAACATCGCTAGTGATTTCGTTCATTATAATTATCTTGTTCAATCTATCCCGAATTGATTGTCGTGATGAGCTTGAAAAGTCCAGATTTAAAAGGCGTGCAGTTTGGAAGGAATTATTTGTGTACTGATAAAATTATTATGATTTGTAAGTTAGTAACATAATTTAATGATCTGCAAAAGAACGAGATCAATTACAGATCAATAGTGGTGTCGTTGAATTTGGCTTAAATGAGAAAAGAAAGGTGGATAAAAATGCGTGGAGGAGGAAACTTGAGAAACGCCGACGTATCAAGCATCAGCAGTGACAAATATATTTGTTCACTTTATCGTTGGTAAATAAACTTTTGACCTTTATTAGTAAAGTTAATTAAGAGTGGAACAGAAGCGAGCAACTGATGCCATTTTCAGGATTTGCATTGGTAGATTTTCCAACGAATATGCATGCAGCCAGTTTTTGTTACACTTATCCGATTAAGCTACTGAAATGTATGTTGCAAAATAAATGTTGCTATTACTGTGAATAAAGCATTCTAGCGACCTTACAACTTGAAAATGTGTCATTGGTTCGTACTAGATCACTTGATTCCAATACTTTCTTTTAAATTAGTCTTTGATAGATGTTAACTTTTGAAATTGTTGATAAGACGAGTCTGAAACAATTTTTCCCATTTGTTTTTCCAAATTTTTTTACATTTTTTAAAATTTCCATAACAATATTTTCTGCTTAACCTGGATGTTAGAGTCGTAGTTGCCATGATAAGGATGAGACTTAAATTTCATTGTTGGTTTCATCTCTTACTGCATATAAAAACCGAGAAGGGAACATGTTGTTGTTGAGTCAGTTTTGTGTGACACTGTTCAAACAAATTAAAGATTTGATCATTTTATTCTCTGTGCTTCAGTTTCTGCCATAAAGTTTTGCTGTCAACTATTAGAGGCGTCGTAGGTAAAATGGAAAACAGGAGATTTTTTTTATGTGAATACAAAGAACTTGAGACAAAAGAGAGAAAGCAAGAAAGTGGGAGGTAAAATATGACTAATTTATTTACGATTAGTAAGTGGTAACTGCAAGTAGTCATCTCCAAAATTTTCAGTATTAGCCAAGAGATATGCGACGATGTTAAAAAAAAATACCGGTTCGTGCAGCATGGGATGATGTGATAGGTAAAAATAAGTGGAAAAGTGAAAACAGATTAATGTTATTATTATAAAAGATGCGTGAAAGAACGCCTATTTCATACATATATCCCTAAAGGTTCTATGTGTCATCAAAAATTAAAAGGATGGGAAGGAATGGTTGAATTAGGAACTATCCATTTTTATTCATTCCTTCCCATCCTGTAAGGTCTTTCTATCTCACACACAATGTATATGTCAAATTGTATTATATGTACATTTAAATTAGTCTAAATTTAGATGCGTCATTCATTGACAAGAAAGATATAATGAAATCAAAGGAGGCAATAATAGTAGTGAAACGGTGATCCTTTCACGTACACCTTGTTTTGCTGCATCCTGCAATGAAATACTGACTTTTCAATTTGGATGTCATCATCTTAACTTTTCATTTCCTCATCTTGTAGATAAGGTATGATAGAGTGTATCATATTGAAACATCTTGATAATGGAAATGTTTGATAATAGAAAGGGAAATAGATATATGAAAACCTCTTGTTGTTCCACTGTAGTGTGTTTCATAATTGTATTGGTGTTAATTTCTTGGTCCTTATCATCGTTCATAACTACGATTGTACGTTCTGTTACTTCTTGGATTGTGACCGGAGTGGTAAGATGTTGCAAATGTGCCATTTCATCATTATTTTCTCCTTCGTTTTCATTCTGTATTAATTACTCAAGTGAATTGAGTTAATTTAATGCGTGAAGTTTAGTTTCTATCATCGAATTATTAAGACTTGAATACGAAGGCATTGTATAGCGCTGTAAAATTTTTAATTTTTAAATTATTAATATAAAATGTAAAAATTCACTAATTTCCTTGTAACAACCACTATCGTCTCTTCCTCCCCTTCCTCCTCATCCTTTTCTTCCTGTCCGTGTTCAGGCTTCTCCTTTTCCAGTTCATGATTTGTTACTTAGAAGCTGCTTTTTTTCTCCTCATCCTCCTCCATAATCCTCGATTGATCATCTGTTGAAATGGATGTTCCTGATAATGGAACGATCGTTTCCTCTTCTTCCTTGGGATCATGCGACGGTATTGGGTGCAATGAGATAATAATAAAAGCCAAGTGTAGAAAGACAACTTCTCAAGAATTATTTCAATTCACATTTGCATTTATCTGTAATAATACGAACCTCTGCATGAATATGCACCAATGTTTTAGACTTCATCGATGTGTTTTCAACGCTTTCTGCAGAAGAAACGACTTCATCCGATGTCGATAATGATGATGATGACTTCATTAGGATATCAGATTCATCTTCTATTTCTGGCATTGCAGTCCTTATTGTTTCTTCTCCTATTTCCTAAATGCTCCGAACATATTCCTAAACAGTTGAGAGATGCATACTTTTAAGGCGGCGTTTTATTTTCGTCTTTGAGATCTGTCAAAGTCTAATTTTATTCCTCCTGATGAATGTCTTCCTTATTTGTCATTCATTTTAGTTGCAATTCAAAAAGAAGCAAATTACCTTTGTCATCATATCATCATCTCTTGATACTTCAATAGGCTTAGTCGTAAATCTTCCATCGAATATCCGTGTGATAATAGCGTCGCTATCGGTACTAAATGTGTCTGATGTCATTTGCTTCATTCCTTCGTCCTGAAATATTATTACTAATTTTACACGTACAATTAGGGCTAAATTTTAGGTATTTGGAGGAAAAAAATTTAATTCAATAAACAAGCAATGATCACCGTATTTCCTTCAATCATTGACCTTTCTGGTATCAGTGTGCTGGTCTCATCGTTTACTTCGTGCGGGAAAGTCTGCAAAATTAAGAATAGGAAATAAGAATTAACAACGTAACTGATAGGAATTGTGGACTTTTTCCTATATTCTATGAAGTCATAGTGGGATATTCAGTATTTGGTTAGAAAAATGATAAGCAAGCTAGTACCATGTTGTAATTGGTAGGATTGATAAGATAAATACATTGCTGGGGAAGTGCTTTCAAGTATTGCTCAGTTAATTGTTGTGTAGCCGATGATGAATTAGATGCATCATTTTGTAGTTGATCATTTGCTTCTTGTACCTGTTTAAAGCCAACATCCTGTAAAGAAACCTTACCATTTAGTGATAATTAATTAAAGATTAATGTTTGAAGAGATTGGTTTGCCGTGATCATCTATCGTAACCCTTATTACTGTAGCAATAAATAGTTCATAGATTGATTACGTAACGATAACTTAGAGATCGAAGTGATATTTCTGTAGGAATAATTTGTATATGTCAACAGTGATTTTTGAATGATTATTAAACAAATCTCATTTTAAAGCTATTTAGGATATGGCTTTTGTCAAGATAGCAATATTTTCCGGTAAAGTAATTGAAATGTCACTGTATAAGAAAAACAATCTGTATTTGAATTTGAATTTGAGTAGTGCAAATTTAATAATATTTCACTGATAATAATATTGGTTAAAGTGTTTCTGCGAAAAGAATTGTGTATTCATGAATTTTGCTGATTAAATGAGATTACACTTTAATTTCATTTAAAATTCAGATCAATCACAGTGCGAACGAACTTAATTCTTGCAATCTTTTTTCATCTTTTAATAAAATTTATAATGAACTGTCAAAGAAATCGTCACAATTAAAATTTTTAAAAAAAGAGACAAACAAACCCTAAATAAATAACCGCTTCCAGCACATATTTTATTTGATTCCGCTACAGAACATCTTATTGTACATTCAAGCGCACTGTAATATCAAATTACCACATTATTGTGATAGGTAAAGAAGCAGTAATAGTAGCATACCGTGATGGATAGATAGATACGTAACAATCTTATCCTCTATTAAATTAAAAAATTCGTTGTCTTATTGAATTCATTTTAAATATGCAAAAAAATACTTCATTAAATGCTTTTTCAATGCAGTTAATTAGTTCGTCATTTAATTATATAAATCAGAGTAAAGTTTTGTTTACAAATCACCTACAGGCAAACTTGCGCAGCACTATCGATAAATGCATATGGATTAATAGGTGCAGCAGATGATGAATCAAGTTGAATATTAGCATCAGAAGGATATCCACATTCAGTAGAACACTTATTGACACAATCAGTATCCTCTTTACTTCCCATACATCCTTTCACCAATCGAAATTCTTTAATAGAAGTTTTGCATAAACGAAATTTTCTCTTTGATCATTTAACAGAGATGACACTTACCTTCTATTTTATCTTCGCAAATATATGCACTAAGTGATATCATCTTAGCCAACTTTTCCACCTCTTCATTAGCACATGTTTGAGCGCATTTCAACAGTTCCTCACGAGTACTGCAATCATAACATTTACTACGTAACTTACTTTTTAGCATTGCTCCTAAATGCATATTTGTCAGAGAAAGATAGTCACAGTGCAAGTACAGTATCAATTTAATCGATCCCTTCATAAATTAATTACAGTATTCCTTCCATTTGCAGAAAAAGGAAGCCAATACAACTGTCTCTGATAAATTAAATGAAATAAGCGGTTATCGAAGAGATGTCTACTTAATTTCCTATTGCCAAGAACAAATGTTGAACTTAAGGAAGTGCACTTAGAGCTGTCGATAACTCCTAACAAACAAACTCTTCACAATTTTCTATAAAACTAACGATTGCAATAATTGAATAATTTAAACGGATCAATTAATGAATTATTAAATAAATGATTCCTAAAGAATTATTTTATTTAAATATTGTGGGAAATTTATTTGTGAATTACAAGAAAATCTGGGAAATATGATAAGCAATTTTGATGCCAGAAATAAGCAATGTGAAAATTAGGATTCAAATTTTACTACAGGGAAAATTAAATTAGTAGTCAAAGCATTCTCTGATCCGACTGTTCCATTCTATCTTTTCATTGAATGTAAAATTAAAAAATTTGAAAAACTTTTTTTTTTTCCTTTGAATAAAGTCATCAATGATTTGCGAATTTAATTTCAAAATTGATTTAAGCTTACTTGGAAAACATATTATATTGCATTTTTAATTAAATTACAATAGAAGTCATCTTGAAATGCAGTAGAACAGTTGTTGAAAAACAAACGAACACGAAATCCGTTGAAATATTAACTTACAACAGAAGGAAAAGTTTATGTAAAAGTAAATAAACGAAATGGTATGGAACACTTACTCGCAAAATTCCTCGATGTGTAGGACAACCTTTTGGAAATTACGAAGATTAGAAGCAGCAAAGATAAGCAATCTTTGTTTCAAGCAATCATTGAGACATGCGCTATCCGTCGTTGCAATTGGTTGCAATGGAATTTGAGTCGAAAGTGACGCTAAATTTAATTAAAGTTTGCAGCGGTTAGTTTTAAATGATAAAAAATATTTTCTGCACAAATTTTTGCAAATAACATTGTATTTTGTAATTCATTTAAGTGAATTCACTGGTAAGAAATAGGACGAAACTCGTTTTGATGTTTCATTGTTAGTTGAAGAAACTGATATATTTTGAAAGTACCACTCCTTAGTACATCTCAAATGATTTGCTCAACGACTACTTTCAAAAACTTCCTTAATTTCAGACACAAATATCGATAATTGTAAAAAGATCAGAGGTGAAGAGAAATGTGACACAAAAAGTTATTATTTAAAAAATTTAGATGAAAAAAAGACAAAGAAAAAAGATGGCATTTTACTGGAACGATTGAGAAGAATATGCTAGAAGAATTGCTCTTCTTGGTGGTCCCCTAACTGGAAAGTACTTCAGGGATCATTACATCGCTCTCTGCTCATTTCGTAAAATGTCCTTCAGTGCAACGACCGCCATCAAATGTTAATCATCACAGTCGACTTCCTTCCTCTCAACTAATACTTTAACAATTTCAAGTCATTTTCTTTTGATGTGTTCATTCAAAGTTTAACATTTTTTTCATTCTTCCTCGTTACATGCCAATAACTACTATGTGTGAATGTGGCAGTGTGTGTGTGAAGCGAACTGAGATATGAAAATTTTAAAGGTTATGTTGAATGGCGAAAGAAAATAGGATAATCCATAAAGCGCGATATGATGCATAAAGATTGTATGAGGCAGAAGACGCAAAATAACAGACGAAAGACGATAAAGTAAAATGGACAGAGATAAGATAAGATTAACTGAAAAAACTTTTAATTTTATAAAGTGCAATAGATCGAATGAGACCACTTGTTGTTTATCAAACAAAATTAACAACGACCATGATCAATATGTCTTTTTTTTCTTGTTTAAATTAAATAAATCGAAGTAATACCAAAATAGATATAACCTTAAAAAAAAGTGATATTCAATAACTTGGAGTTTTACTATACTACTCATTGAATCATACAATTCGATACAGAAACCATTGATTCACCGATCATTGAATAATTGATTGTCTTAATGAATTACCAATAAATAATGAAAAATTGATAAAACTTACAAATTATAGATATGATAGATAATAGAAAATACCAAATTTGCATTTTTTTCCCACAAGAAAAGTGTAAATTGCGGTAAAATGTGGTGATAATAGGAGAATGTTTGTTGCTTTCCCTCCGACGATACTGTCAATTATCTAAATAATCCATTTGTTTAATTCGAAATGAAGTAAGAACGCAAATAAAAGTGCTGACAGAAGGAAAGAATGCGAAAGAAACGGAAAGAAATATGAGCAGTAAAAGAGTTTATTACAAAACTTTGTATTAGAACTATTCATTTCAAATAAAAAAAATTAAAAGCAAATTATTCATTGAATACAATTTAAATGTTTTGTATTGAAATTGAAAGTGTGTAAAAGTGAGTATGCATGTTTTGAGTGGTATTATTTAGCTTTATTCCTTTCACACTTCATTTTTCACTATCATAAGTTTGTTTTCATTTCATTTATTCCGACGATGATGAACGTTATTGAAAAGTTACAGTTATTATCACCGATGTTAATGATAATGCTCCTTTATGTGCTGAACCTATTCGGAAAGTATGAGTTTTTTTTTTATGAATTTTTCCTTATATTTCAGTGAAATATCAAAATAGTGTTAATTTCATTTGTGCTGTACTGATATTTTATAAGTTATCAAATAGGATATTGTCAGACCAAACAAAATGATATTAAATTCAACTGCTATCACAAAGAAGTCATTCATATTATAATAATAAATATTGTATTGCACCGTAATGTATCGCTTGTAATATTTACCATAGAATTATTAAATTTGAACATTTAAGCTTATATTTGAAATAATAACAATAACCAATGAATGACCCTTTATCATATCTAACAGGTTAAAATGTGCCAAAAGATCTGAAGGGTCAAATTGGTCAAACATACACATATGAATAAAGAGACCTATATAAATAGCTATCTTGTTGTAGAGAGAAGATAAGTAAAAAAAAGTTTATAGAATTAGGTTGAAGAAAGGAAAGATGCAGGTAACTGCTCAATTTGGTTCATTTAGAGGGATGGATGTTTCGATCACCATGAAAACTACCTGTGTCGTAAGATGAGGTGGGCGTGGTACAGGTGCGCTTATTTGTTTATCATTGTTGTATGCGCATGTGTATGTATGTATGTGTGTGTGTGTGTGTGTGTGTGTGTGTGTGTATGAATTTGTATTACCTGTCTATATTCTGCTAAGTACATATAAATACATATCCACATCTATTGTTAAAGTATTCATAAAGTAGAATTTATTGGCTAAATTTATAAGTGAATGAATAATTTCTATTTGTTTTCCCTTTTCCTTATTCCTTCTCATTTCTCATTGAACTGAACTTATCCAATCTTTCTTTTCTCTTCAAAGGGACTTGACTTTCGTTTATTTTAAAAACAGAAAGATATCTGAACAGAAATATATTTTTTGCACGATAATATCATCAAATATAATATCTCCTTAATAGGACAATTGATAATTTGGCCTGTTTCTTTTCTCTTTTTTTCCATTTAAACTTTATTTGATAAACGAGAGAGAGGAAGAGGGAGAGAGAGAAAAAAGCATGCGTTTTTGAAGTTGACCGATGACCTATAGCAACGGTTCATTTGCCACTAATCTGTTAAAAGTAATATTATGCGACATTGCTGTCCGATCCGGAAGATCGCTCACAAAACATTTGTTCATGTCGGGAAGATGTCCGCTTAAAATGTTTGAAGCAATAAGAGTGCACATTATAATGACAGGTATTAGTGTCGAATATCAGAATGTAAATGAATGGCTCATTAGTGCGTGAAGTAATTAATAAAATATCCTGTTCTGCACCTCACCTAACCTGTTTTCACTTCATTTTCCCATTAAATCGTTGTCTAAGACTAAGGAATAATTGTAAAAAAGAAATGGTTTAATTAATTAGTCCTTCTCATACTGTCATTGCCATACAAAAAGGACAAAAGTCTTTCTGAAACGGAAATTTTCTGAGTGTTTTCTGTAATTCCAGAAGTTATTTTAATTTCCTTTATCAGTAAAATATTTAATAATTAAATATGACTCATTTCTCCTGTAATATCAAACATAATCAATCGATTGACTGTTAAAAAACTCCATTCACTTCTAAGACGTTCGCATTTGAATTCAATTAGAAATAAAATGAAAATTTTGACAATTGAGGAATATGGATAAGTAAAAGTTTAAATTAACAAAGCTGTGGGCTGCTAATTTCTTCCTCTAAATATTACTTTTTGTTTCATCTAACTTTATTTTCTTTTTTCTTAGGGCGAAATACTTCAAAAAAAAATAATATTTCCCATCATTTGCCCATCAGCTTTGTTGTCAGCGACAAATTATTGAATTTGAAACGTAACAAACGACACTTTTTTCTTTAAAATTCAAACATTTCAAATTTTGAAGAAAAAGAAATGAAACTGACAGGGAAGAGTCATCTTCATACCTCTCTCTCCACACCTTCCGAATTTGGAAGCATACGTTTCTTTACAGTAAATTGTTTTGCACCGATGAAGAGCAAGCAGGTCAGTGGAGAGAGATGATAAAACAGAAGAGGAAATGAAGTGCTTTGCAACGACAACAGCATCTACCACCAATCACATAACCGCTTCTACTACTTTTTTTTTCTCCCTCCCTCTCTCTTTCTCCCTTTCTATTTTTTTTCTTTTAAATCAAACTGATTTTCCTATTCTCTACCGTTAATTTCATTTTTAAAATTTTTTTTTTCGAAATTACTTTTTATTTGATATGAATGCATGGATGTGCAAATTCGTTTCATAATAATTTATCACGTCAAAGCGTACGATAAGCTATCACTTCAAGCGTACATCTGAAGAATTATGCATTGTCTGCAAAATGGCAAAAGTTTAATTTTACCTATCGCTGCATCAGTTTATCATTTCAAGTTGGTGTGATGAGAATATTGAAATTAAATGAGTTCTTAAGTTAGTACAAAACTACCTGATAATTTCACATCAAATCCGTATCATTTCAGTAAGTTAAAAATTAGTAAAAAAAAAATGGCGCAAAATACCAATTCTTTTTTCATTTTCTAATGAAAGCAACGGTAGCAATTGGGTAGTTGAGCTTCAAATAGCAAAACTTCTAAAATGCAATTTTGTGAATAATCAATTAAATCGTTGATTTTTAATTCAAAAATCAGTGAATTAATTAATTGTACTAATTGAAAAGTCTCACAATTTATAAGTGCAATAATTGAGAAATATTTTTTGCTGAAAGATTGAAATTGACTTTGTGCAATATAAGATGAATTCGCAAATGGCTCAAATGACTTTCAAATTTAAAGAATTTGATTTTAATTAGTGCAAAAGACAAAAAAATTTGTGGTTGCATTGGATAATATAAATAATATTACTTATTGCTGTAATGATTGTGACACCGATGATAATGCTGGCGGTAGGAATAATTTCTAAGGTAAGACAGTTATGTTGATAATTGAAAAAATAATGCTGATAATAAGGAAAGGGTATTTGATATGATAATGCTAGCTTTTCAAGTAACAATGATAAGGTTTTGAGTAGATCGGAAAACTAAAGTAATTTCACTTCTTTTTTCAATTTGACTAAAGGATCAGAGCCTACTGAGCTTATTAAATTTTAAAAATTTAAGACTGTTTTGAGGTGGGAAACAATGAAGAACCTTAATTGCCGACTGGATGTTGTAAAAAGGCGGAACGCTCAATTTTCATTTTTTTTTAAAAAAAAAAGAAAAACTAAGGCGAAGACATTTTTGAAATAATTTGATAACACAGTTTAAAAGTCATTGCTAATGAAATAAAATGAAATGAAAAAGAATTAATAAATGATTTGACAAAAGGAAGAACCATCAACACAGTACCTTACCTACAGCAGAGCATTTGAAAAGAATTAAAATAAATCATATGATGTAAAACTAAAGTAATTTCACTCCTTTTTTTATCAATTTGACTACATTTGACATTTAAATTTATAATTGTGTTGATTTTTTTATTACAATCTTGTAGATTAAATGTCTGAATAATTCTTACATCTTTTTTATTTTAATTTTAAAAAATTCTATTATTAAATCCTTTCGATTATTTCAATTTAATTTTATAAAATTACTGATATGTTCTTGTCATTCGCAATTATTTTCGTCCATAATTATTGATTTTTATTTATATACTAATTTGTTTTATCATTGCGCAAAATCTTTCATTTTCATTCCTTTTCCCTTTCATTTTCACCTTTTTTGATTTCATTAATTACTGCAATAACATAGAAATATTTGTAATATTTCAGTAAAATATTTAATTTTTTGAAAATTATTCTTCGTCTTATAGTAACTAATTCCTTTTCTAACCAAAAAATATTTCAGTGACTAAAAATCAAATCGGATTGTCCACATAACACTGACCAAAAGTCGATCAGTAATTAATTAATTATTCAAGTGCTGTTTGTATAACGCTGAAATATTTTAGCCCGAAGAAGCAATCAATTACACTTGCGTGATTTCAAACGTCCTATTTATCAGTAACCCTCCTTATATAGTAATTATTTAATTCAGGCAACAAAGAGATTGATACATCTCCTTCAGCTCACGCAAAGAATGGAATGAAGTGATGCTATACCTGTCTGTTACATTTATTACCTAACAGTTTCTCATCTCGTCCCAACGCGCAAGCACATTATTACATTAAGAAATGATATGATTGAAATAAATTAATTTAATTTATTTCAAAAGCCATGAATAGAAATATTTTTTTTCAATCTATTTCAAAGCCATAAATAGAAAATGGAAAAGAAGTGAGATGCTTTCTGTCAAATTTTCTCACAGATTTTATTTGTAATTTTAAAGTACTTTGCAAAAAGTTCCGGGAGGAGAAGGATGAAGGATGGATTGGAATGAATGACTAAGAGATGGTGGTGAACGTCGTGCGGAAACTGGAAGAATCATAGCAAGCGTTTTATGTAATTTATTTCCTCATTTCTGCTCCATGTGAAAACAGGATTTGATAGAATAATAAAATGCATGGAAAGCAACACTTCATGTTCATTCAACAAGAAGTGCAAACGGTAAGAAGAAAAGCGCAAATGTGCAAGTGAAGGAGAGAAATTGGAAATGCATGATCGCTTCGAGCTTTGGCCTGTGACATGTTGCACAACACTTAAAACCCCACCCTTCCGTTCGATGTCACCTTAAGATGGATGATATCACAACATTATCATTAATAAATGAAAAGTATGGATAACATACAGTGAAACAAAATTTGACAGATAACGAAATGATAACAACAGCAATGGAGATGAATCTGTAAAATTTTCAGAAAAGTAATTTTTTGAATATTACATGTTATGCTCAGAAACAGTGAACAACTTTGATTATCAAAAAAAACATATCCTCTTAGATCGCATAGTTTAATTTCGTTGCCTCATGGAATCTTAGCATTTCATAGAAATTTAGCTAAATCAAATTAATCATTCAGAGTTGTGACTGTACGTGGCTGAATGTTAGTGTTAAAGAATTCAACAAGAAATCTAAAATATATTTTGAAAATTAGGAAAAAAGCTTTAAATGTTCCACCAATGTTTCTTCTAATTTACTGAAACTACCAGAATGTGTTTGTTCCATTTTTTCATTTCTTTCGAAATTTAAATAATTTCTTCTAGCAGAATTTTTTTTTAAATGAAAAATTCGGCAGACCCTGAATGGTGAGATCACGGCTTTCTCATACCTTTTTCATCAAAGTTTTTCAGTTCTCCTTTTTTGCTATAAAACGTCATCGTTCACAAAAACGACTTTATGTCAATCTTCAAAGAAAACCAAAGTATTCACTGCTGCCAAACCACTCTTGTAAAAAATAAATAGTACGTAATCTTCGTCAACGTCTAACTGTATACGTCTAACGTTAACGTCCAAAGTATTTCAGTAGATTTTTACCGTTAAAAATTCAAATTAGCTCAACTCTTAGTCTTATATTATTAGAAAATCTTTGCAAAACTCTTAAAATGTGTTATACTCGGATTATAAAATCCTGCCTAGATTAGAAAGTGATAACAATGATAAGAGTGACAGTGACGATGATTACGGTAAGCTACTTGTTATCATAGGTGCAAAACATTTCATACTTTGCTTATTTCTTTGATTCTTCCTCACTATCCACTTCTCATAAACTGTTTCTGTGATTTATGAAATGGTTTACAGGTAAACCGTTACTGTTCTGCGAGAAGTGAAGTTAGTAATACAAGTTAATGGGTAACGCAGCTTATAAAAATTGTTATCAATTTTCTGCATCTGTTTGTTTCCCTACGAGAGGGAAGAACCAGTACACTACCAGGTAAATTGCGGAAATCAGAAAGCATTTCATCTTTTTTTCAACCTTTCATTAGTGCGTAAAAATGGTTTAAGTTTTCCATTTCTAGAAAAACAGATGAACCCTTTCCTTCTCAAACATTTTGAAAGATAGAGGGAGATAGAGAGGAGGAGAAAAAAAAATGGAAATTTCAATTTCAGTAAGTCAAAACATGTTTTCGTTCCATTGCTCTTTCAATTTTTTTTCCTCGTTTTTTTGTTTCCTTGCAAACAATGCGTGACCCTTCTTTTCTGGCAATTTATTCGTTTGCTTTTAGGAATACAAAAAACCAACCGATATTATTATCACTTATCATCGATAAGTCAATATCAGTTGACAAGCAATAA